>QLNU02015003.1:56835577-56869125 GCA_006491805.2 Dysdera silvatica
GACCGGAGCTTATCGGCGGTTCTGATTGCACACAGTTAGGACCTCGACCCTAGTGATTTCCACGTTTTCGGTCCGTTGAAGAAGTTCCTGGCAGGACAGCGATTCACGTGCAACGATGAAGCCAAGACAGCAGTCCGACGGTGGTTCCACAGTCAGCCGGACGAATTCTACCACAGGGGCATCTCAAATTTAGTGCTGCGATGGGACAAATGTCTGAACCGGTGTGGGGACTATGTGGAAAAATAGTGTAAGGTACGTAGAATAGTACGTATATTTGTAATTACTTGTATATGCCTTATTTTGGCTAATAAAAAATAGTGGCAAAAACTTTCTGATTCGCCCTCGTATTAAGCGTATCAGGAATTTCTAAATCTTCGTTAATATAAACAAAATTCGCCGGCTGTAACATTTCCTGCTGATCTGATAACACGATTCAACCCTTCATCATTATCATCCCTATCTATAGTTTTAGGTTCATCAGGTAAGGAAAAATTCTGAAATTAAAAAATTTCGTAATTGCAATATTTTTCATTGAAGTTTTTTTATCCAGAATTGGAAAGCCTCTCTAAGAGCATTTTGTCAAGTTCTTCATTTTTGATCCTTCAACGTTTCGTTTTCTTACCTAAGTTCACGCCTCGAAAGGAGAGTTGTAGATAATCTTCACGAATTCTTAAAATTTCATTTTTCCATGATCTCCTACAACCGTAATGCGCTGGTAAGTTTCATACACTCACTCTTCTTTAATACCCTAGATAACTTTGATTTTCTCCTTTAGAAGAATTTTCGAGAACGAGCTAACACATCGTGATCATAAACTTGCATATGAATGAAGAAGTTAGCTTGATACGACACTAGTTAATGTTAAAAACGCATAAAAAGCCGGAACTATCAAAAACCAATCTTTAGTGGACAGTGGTTGTTTGCGCAGACGAAATATTGGGATTGTCAGTCATAAATAGAGACACTGCATTCACTGCATGCACTGTTCACAGAAAGGGGTGTACGCTTAAAGCTATAAAATTAACGTATGTTTCAATGAAGCAACTTGAATGAAAGTACTGTCAACAGATTTTACTTTATATTATGTACAAATTGGGTTGCAGATATATTTGACAAATTTGAAAATTTGAATAATATTTTTTTTTTCATGATTCCTACTTGGTGGCCATTGTTCGGAATTCGTTGTTTGGAGATTAAAACTAAAGTCAAGCTTATTTAACGCGATAATTTCCATAGGTTCCATAGATATTTGGCCGATCTTCGGAATTTACCGTTGTTTAGAGGTGACCATTAAAGGACGTTTTCCTATATATCATTTGGAGTAGGAGCCTAACAAGGGAACCTCGCGAACTGTCAAGGCTCGATTTTTCTGAATTTCGGTTCATGGTCCAATATTACCGAGTATATGAAAGATCCAAAATCAAATTTGGCCCAATCGACCAAGGGGTCGAGCTACGGCCCACTGAAATTAGAGCTCATCCTATGAATATGCTTCGCTGCATAACAGGTCAAAACAGTGTTTTGGCGTGCTGGGTAAGCATTAAACGCCAAACATTATCGTAGAAAAAATAACACATATGAATAAAATATAGCACATATTTATAATAGTCATTTTAGTTGTACCTGAAATAATTATACATTGTGTTTTCTAGTGTAAAAGTAAAAAATATTTGAAGTTTTTACCTTACTTTTTTATAACTGACAAACTTTGAGATCATTTTTGGCGAAGAACTCGAAAAAGCCGCCTGGTACGTAAACCAGTCTTGAATAAATAAGACGCGATCCTTCAATTTTCAAATCAGTAGCAATCATCACTTGCCTGTGCTTTCATCACCTTTGACCTTTTTAATTTTTTTTGTTTTAAAGTGTGCAATCTTCAAGCCTTATTTATCACCTTTTCCCACCATATCAACATACTTGTTTCGCGTTGTTTGTGAAAAATACACAAAGCAAGCCGATTTTGTATCAGATTATAAGATGGATATTGAGAAAGAAATATTTACATTTGCCAAAACTTTGATAAGTGGGTTAACGTACGAAGTGAATGACGAGAATATACATGATATTTGCTTAAATGAAATTAAATATGATGTAATACAGGGTAATGAAATGAATGATGAGGAATGGGATGAACAAACTAATTTGCCGTCACGCGTAACTTACACATTAGAAGACATGAAAAGAATTTCCATGGAGTGGGTCAGGAAAACTACGTTCCTTGAAAAGCATACAGCATCGCTTTAAAGACAACACACTTTCACGTAGACAAATTTATCACTTTCGGGATTATGTTGCTTCCCAGGGTACAACATGTGAAAAACTGTTACGGATGAAAGACGAAGTATTTGAGAAGTTTAAAAATGCCCGGGAACATGTTTTATTAACAGTTCACGATGCCGATTTAAAGTTATGGTTTCTGAACATTGCAATGAGAGAAAATCTCACAAACTTTAGCGCAAGTGATGCTTTTCTATTAAAATTTTAATAAAAGAGCGTGGCATAACAAGTAGAAAATACACCAAGTTCGTTACGCATGAACATACTATACACACAACGGCTTTGGAAGATAGAGCTATAGAATTCGTCAACATAGTTACAGATGCAATGAGCAACTATCCTTTTGATGAGGTTTTAAACACTGACCACAGCGGATTCACTAAAGAACGGGCATCTACGCGCACTCTGTCGATTAAGAGGGAAATCACACTCCAAGTATCATTCAATCTTCTCACGCCATATCCCATTCCGTAATAATCCGACCTATCATTTCTGCTACTGGACAATTATTGCGACAATTTCTGCTCATCCATCAGGAACCAAAGGGTGTATTCGATCCACGGGTACAGGAAAAGTTATTTAATCTCCTAATGTTATTCTGGAATGTTCCAAAAGTTGCAAATCCTCTACCGAAATACATGAGATGTTCCTCAGCGAAGTACTCAAACCGAACGTAACATCAAAAGTTCTATTAATTATGGATTCGTGGACGAGTCAAATGGACGAAAATATATTTGATAATGCATTTAGTCAAGCCAGTCTTTCAGAGCAATCGAAATTGATGATTATACCACCTGGAGGGATAGCACTCATACAGCCATACTACGTATATTTTTTTCTTCAATGGAAATATTTCGCTAAACGCTTAACACGATTTTGTCTTTTACATTATTATGAGCATATAATCTTATCAGAACGTCATAACATCACAAAACTGCATTCGCTCATTCACAATCAGCTGTCTTCCCCAAAATTCCGTAATATGATAATCTATGCTTGGTGGAAATCAACGTACCCGGTACTTAAGCCTGAAAAATTCTTCAATGTGCAAGAAATTTGTTTTAATTTCACGGACCAAGTGTGTCACGAAATGGACTGCGATGGTAGTTCATTCATTTGTTGCAATCATTGCTCAAAATTAACATGCTTTTTTCATTTTTTTTATTGATTTTCATTTCCATTAAAAGCGTTTTAGGTTCATAACAACCAAGAGCGCAGTTATAACTCTGGTAACCCCAGCAGTTAGGTAACTCAAAATTTTTTTTTTCATATCTACATAAATTCATTTTCATACATAAATACTCCATGTTCATAATTCAAATCAGTTTCATATGTAAATACTCCATATTCCTAATTCAAATCAGTTTCATATGTAAATATTCCATATTCCTAATTCAAATCAGTTCCATATGTCAATATTGCAGCGGTAAATAATTTTAATTGATTTTGGAAAGTGCCTCTAAAATTATTTGCAAAGGAACCTCAGCTTTTCCGATGCGCCAGGACTTCACTTCTACAAGACGTAGAAAGCTAAACTTCTAACATGAATAAAAGTAACTCACAGTAAAATTTTGGCGCTTAATGCTTGCCAGCACGCCAAAACACTGTTTTCACCTGTCATGCAGCGAAGCATCATTGTAGGGTGAGCTCTATTTTCAGTGGGCCGTAGCTCGACCCCCAGGTCGATTGGGCCAAATTTGATTTTGGATCTTCCATCTACTCGGTCATATTGGCCTATAAACCGAAATTCAGAAAAATCGAGCTCAGACAGTTCTCGAGGTTCCGTTGTAAGTAATATATTTGGATTTACACCTGTGCTGGTACCCCTTTAGTGGAGGCACTATCGAGTTGTGTGCCTTGGAGGGGTACCCACCGTGTTATTTGTCGCTCTTTGCACGGAGGGTTCATAAGCTATGGATTCTTCAACTTCATAGCACGGTGTGCATCTTTTTACTCATCAGAAGGTTGATTTCTCATTATTTCATCAACTGATTTATAACAGAAAACTATACTATTTACAGAACACTCGTTACGTACACTAGTTACACTCACATATTACTACGGGTTACAGATGACGTTTCGACATACATCATACGCTGCTCGATTCGGACATTGGAAGCAGAGGAACGTGCGGACAGTTTACTAGCCGATCAGAGAGTTCCTATCCTTTCGTGTTGAAGGTTTCTTTTTCACTGACTTTTTCATCATCTCATTGGCTGGCTTGAGATGACGACATCCATCTTGGGTCAGCGGATTGGTCAGCGGTCCCCTGACGTTGGAATGTGGAGGGGGCGTTGATGACTGGCGCCGCTGTCAACCGTTGACGGTGTGTATAGCCGCTACCTTCAATACGTGGTCTTTTCTCCCGTTGTTCCCAGTCTGAGGTTCCCCATCAGGATAATTCGGCGCATCTTCTCATCTACCATTAATGGCATTCACTTGTCCTGATGGCGCCCACCTGGTCTAATGGCCTGTCTGGCATGTTCATCCTAACGATGGGTAGGTCAGGCGGTATCTCCTGGGAACCTTTGTATTAGGGAGAAAGTAGCCGCTGCGTCGGCATGTTGAATGGGCATGAATCGCCCCACACCTATACCATTACGATTAATTATGAATGCATACAATAGAAATTTCGACCAACGTAAATTATATTTTTCACTAGTAGCTAAAAAAATTGCTTCGTTAAAAGGTTTGAGGTTGCACAAAACTTGCCACAAGATAGTTATGTTTTAATCCGATGCAATCTTTTGCGAGATAAAGAGATAATGGATGAATGAATAATGAAACAATAACAAAAGCTTTTTTATGCATGTGGTGATTTCAGCTTTTGACATTACATGTACATAAAATTCAATTCCACAAACTACTGAATAAATACATGATTTGAAGAAACGCTTAAATTTTTATTTAGAAGTATATAATCAGCAGCTTTTAAATAAAAAAAAATTTTTACCAACCTATTAATTATTGTCGTAAGCATGCAACCTTTCCTGCTACTTAGGTGAAATGCAATCAGACTCCGTGCGAAAACTATAGCTTCGATTTCAAACCATTGTGAGTAAATATCCTCCATACAAACGGAAGAATGATTCACAATTGCATTCTGAACGTGAAATCCGAATGCTGATTTGAAACTCGTATTCATGGCATGCTAAAATGAGCTGGATCTTTAATGTCAAATGCAATTCAACGTAACAAATGACATTACATAATAGCATCGTATTAGAAAGATTGGCGATTACATCCATTGTGCCCAGAAAGCTGATCGAAACGCGCAGGTGAATGGCTGATTGCCACCTTCTACAACGGAGATCTACGTTTGTTGCGGTAGAATAATTATTATTCTGCCATTTAATGATGGTAAGTCGCCCGTTAGGATTCTGCAGTTCGACGCAAATGTCAAGGATTTGGCTTGCAACCTACGGTCCTTTGACACACACACAATCGATAGATACCATTGAGCTTATATAAGGATTCTTTGTTTCATTTACTAAAAGCGACAAAGTCAATGAGTTTTACTTCTGCGCTAATTGACAGCTGGATATTGGTGGGAGCCTTGTAAAACAACCAAATCATTTTCTTGTGTTTTTCGATCTTGGATATTTCATTAAATACAAGACTAGTAAAAGACAAGATACCTAATTGAATCTAATTTATTTATCTACGTTAAGAGTGAATGCCATATAAAAACAGAAAAGATAAAAACAAAAGCAACAACTGAAACAAAATGTATTACTATAGTAATACGATATAAAGTGCAAGATTCAGTATGTGCAGACAAAAATACTGTTATTCTTTAACGTGATAGGTGCGTTCTTGAAAAAATTTCACGTTATGGGAATTTTCATTGAAGAAATTACAATTACTTTGTAGTACTTACATAGTAATATATATTATTATATTATTATATTCAAAAAGAGAGGGTGAATTAGATGCCGATGAGAAGAAATATTGCACGCAGTATAAATATATAATTTTCTTCTAAAATGGGATGTATGCATACCCGAAAATGTTAAATTTATGATAAATTTTTCACATTAAAATTTTAATATAAAATGCTGATAACATGGACACATTTGTACTCACAAAATATATTGAAGACCTCAAAGATCTATTTCTTTGGTTTCCGAGTTAGTTTTTGGATTATATGCTAAAAAGTGGTAACGTGCATTAAAAGTTTCGAAAACTCCTTGTTTGGCAAGCCCTGAGGTGATCGGCAGACCACAGTTCGAGAAAAGCTGCTCAAATAATAAATCGCGACATAACAAATATTCCGCCAAAATTCGCCAAATATTCACCCTCTAAAAATAGTGTTCTTCTATTTGTATATCGCATTGTAGGAGTGTACATGTACACGCATATTAATATTTAAATACCTATTGCGTATAACCAATATCACACATGAGAGCAACAAACAAAATTGAGGATATTACACAAAAACATGCGTTCTAATTTCAATTTTGGAAGTAGGAAATATTAAGCTCATTTCGTGAAATAAGCACGAAAGTCCTTTAAACATATATTTTTTATAAAATTCGAAAACCCTGCGTTGGAACAAAGCAAATCCTTTTCTTGTCACATACCTAGCCACAGAAGCCTTCTATAAATATTATTGAAGGAAAAAAGAGCTACTATTTATCACTGTTTGAACATAAACATAAAAAGAAACAATAAATCTGTACATAAAAGTCAGATATGATTTCTCTATTGCCACGAGATATTGGTCACGGTCAGTTAAATCTTTCTAACGGTAACGGATTTTTAAATATGGAGGAAAAAAATTACAAATTTTCCTCGAATTTTTAGCGGCGTTGTTCATTTTGCTGCGGAAACCCGGGGTTCCACAAAACACATTTTAGGCTATTCTTTAGAAAATAAAATACCCACCATTTATCGCATAGGCAAATCGAAGTGGTAATAAGAAAAGGTTTAGCTTTAGGGAGAAAACCAATTGCTCAAATGAATAATTTTTAGAGACTCACGTATGATTAAAACGCTTGAAGTAAAGATATTAAATTGAGTTAATAATTCCATTAAAACCCACTTTGCCGACAATGCTACTAAGGATATGCTTCTATCCTAATGGCACTGTCACTGTCAGTTCTTGTTTAGAAGTAGTATGATTTTCCAAATTCCCAATGCGGCGCTCCAATACATTCCGTGTGCTTTTGTTTTGTTTAAATTAGAAATTTGTGAATGCCAGTCCAAAACGAGAGTTTCGTTATACGGATATAATTCAGAAACAGAGCCTGCAGTGGAAGCGGGTGTGTTGTCATTTGGATATAAGTATGGCCTATCACCGTAATATTTCTAATTGTTGGGAGCGTGAGATCATTGAAAATGCCCATTTAAGCTCCTTTAGTAATAGTTTTCTGCAACATTTTCAATGGACATAACACGGTCCACGGAAAGCTGCTCCACGTGAAAGTGCCGCCGTTAGGTTTTTGATGACTTTATTTGGCAACATATTGTGTACTTTTATTGATCGCTGTCTCGTTGCCTTATTGAAGGGTTTCTCAATCTGGGGTGTCGGAGTACTATGAAAAGGAGTGTGGCGAAATTAGCCTACAACTTTACATATAAACAATAATGAAATCATTTTATGAGAAAAAAACAATTATTATAAACATTTTACTTACAATTATAAGAGCACATGTTAATAAATTAATGAGATGGTTACGTTTGTTTTCATTTAAACGTTTGTCTATACATGAATCTATTATCTATCTGACACTCAAACGCAGATTGTTTTCAACTGATTAAAGATGATTCCGATATTTAATTTTTAGAGCAACAGTAGACGAAAAACCCTTTTCACCAAGGTAAGACTTTTTTTAAAATTCATCCATTTTGTATGAGAATCTAATTGGGAAACAAAGCAATTACACCATTTGACAACACGTTGGAAAACTGAAATTAATTATTACAGTTTTCACTGAAACTACGTTTTTAACAATTTAAATAAAAGTACAAAATGCACGCTTGGCGTACGAAACTAAAATGACGTTTTGCATGCCCTTACGTCTTTTTTATGCTGGTGAGAGTATGATGTAGTCAAACGTATTCATATTCATATTCGAACATGTCGCTCTCACATTGAATATTACACAGATAGACCAAATTAAAAGGAGCCCGTACACATCAAGATGGAAAGCGTAAATTGCTTATGTTTGTATACTTCATACAGGCATGTTCATACACGTCGCTATCAACGCAGCTAAATAGTTTAAACTAGCTTTCATTGGATTGGGATTGGGGTTCGCGAAATATTCATTATATATATAAATATATGCATATATAACAACAGGACAACAGGAACAAGGAGAGACATCGGTTGGTAAATACGGATATGGGGAAAGGAATGAACGTGGCGATCAACTCATCGAATTTGCAGAAGCTGAAAATCTTAGCATCATGAATTCATTTTTTAAGAAGAAACCGCAAAGAAAATGGACATGGAAACACCCAAATGGGGGAACTAGTGAAATTGACTATATCCTGGCAAACAAGAAATCAATTATTGAAGATTGCAGTGTACTGAACAGATTTAATACTGGAAGTGATCATCGAATGGTGAGATGTAAAATGCACTTAAATACTAAATTAGAACGACAGAAGCTCATTAGGAAACAAGTAAGTAAGAGGGTGGATTTAAAGAAATTAAAAGAAAATACCGAGGCATTCAAGTTGGAATTAAAAAATCGCTTTTCTGCACTGGAAGGACTTATTGATGAAAGTGATATCTCAGAAGCAAATGAAAACATTGTTAAGACAATAGTTGAAACTGCTGGGGAAATTGGTGGTGTAACCTGTAAAAAGCACAATAGCAAATTATCTGAGAAGACGAAACAGCTCATGAAAAGGCGAAGAGATATGAAGGTGGACAATCAAAATACCAGTTCCAGGATTGAGTACATAGAACTTTGTAAAACTCTGCGCAAAAGCATGAAAGAAGACATAAGAAAATTCAACTGTGAGCTAGTAAGGAAAGCCATTGAAAATAACAAGAGCCTTAGGGTTGTTAAAGGAAGTTTATCTGTTGGGAAGAAACACATCATTGCATTAAAAGGAGAGGATGGCACCGTAACAAGAAATAGGGAAGAAATACTTAGAAGAGTTGAAGAATTCTACAAAAATCTATACGAAAGTAACAGTGGATTAAACGAAGACATTGAAATAGTCGAAGGAACAGCTCCTAAAATCTTAAAAGAAGAAGTTTCATTTGCAATAAAAAGTATGAAGAAAGGAAGAGCCCCTGGTGATGATGGTATTACATTAGATATCCTAAAAGAAGCTGGAGAATATGTAGAAGACATACTTGCAAAATTCTTTACCAAATGTCTTAACAGCGGTAACATACCAAACCAATGGGATTCTGCAACAGTAATTCTTTTGCATAAAAAAGGTGATAAAGAGGATTTGAAAAATTACCGACCAATTAGCTTGTTACCTGCTATTTATAAAATCTTCACAAAAGTGCTAACACATCGCCTGCAGAAAAAATTAGATGCAGCTCAACCAAGAGAACAAGCTGGATTTCGAAGTGGATTCAGTACAGTGGACCATATTCAAGTATTAAGAGAATTAATTGAAAGAACACATGAATATGAACTTCCATTGTGTGTGGCATTTATTGACTATGAGAAGGCCTTTGACTCTATTAAAACATCAGCAGTCATCAACTCTTTAAGATCAACAGACATTGAGGATGTGTACATTGACATGGTGAAACGTGTGTATAAAAATGCAAGTGCAAAATTTCGGTTACATAAAGATACCAAAACTATCAAAATTGGTAAAGGTGTGAGGCAGGGAGATACCATTTCTCCAAAACTTTTTACTTCAGCTTTACAGATGATTTTTCAGCAGATAAATTGGAATAACAAGGGAATAAAAATAAATGGTGAATATTTAAATCATTTGCGGTTTGCTGATGACATTGTTATTTTTTCAACGAACCCATTAGAACTCCAAGACATGGTACAGGAGCTCTCAACTAGAAGTAAAGAAGTTGGACTCAAGATGAACCTACAAAAAACTAAGATCATGTTCAATAATTTCGTAGAGGAAACAAAAATACAAGTTGACAACATTGAGCTAGAAATTGCTGATTCATATATTTACCTTGGCCAGCTGATTTCAATGGATGGCAACATTATGAAAGAACTCAACAGACGTATTAAACTTGGCTGGAGTGCATTTGGAAGAAACAGTTTTATCCTGAAGGGGAAATTGCCTTTGTGTCTAAAAAGAAAGGTCTTCAACCAGTGTGTATTGCCAGTCCTCTCTTATGGATCAGAGACATGGAGTCTAACAGTTGGAGCAATACGAAAGTTACAGACAACGCAAAGGAGCATGGAGAGGTGCATGCTTGGAATAACTAGGAGAGATCGAAAAAGAAACACTTGGGTGAGAGAGCAAACTAGAGTAGAGGACATCATTGTTAAAGTAAAAGGGCTGAAATGGCGATGGGCTGGGCATATTGCAAGAAGAACTGATCAACGATGGACAACAGAAATTCTGAACTGGATTCCAAGAGACCACCGAAGACCTAGAAAACGTCCTCAAACTAGATGGGTGGATGAAATAAGAAAACAGGTTGGGGTGACGTGGAAGCGAATTGCTCAGGATAGACTTGTGTGGAAAGCATTTGGAGAGACCTTCATCCAGCAGTGGATAGATAATGGTTGAATATGATGATGATGATGATGATATATATATATATATATTATTTTGGGGGTCGTGGAGCTAAAAACTTTGAGGATCACTGCCTTATTGAATGCATGTGTTCAAGTCTATGCAATTTGGAGATGTGAATAGATGATTGGAAATACATGTTTAAAGTTTAATTATTTATTGGCAGCATATGAATACATTTTATTGAAATATAACATAGAAGAAATATGAAATAACTTCTCACTGATACATATTTCTCTTGTAATGTGTCTGTGGTATATTTTTAGCCAGCAGTTTATACACATGTAATACTCCTAGTTGGAAAGAAAGAAATTTTATATAGAATAATCGTATTAGTTATTCCTAAATGGTTCATGAATCGAAGAAATTTGCAACATATTAATGTATCTCCTTTTTCTAAATTTTTAAAATTTTAATTTTATTACTAAACAAAATAAATAATTTTTGCGGAAATAGGAATTTAGAGGTAACATCACCCATAATTTATTTAATATTTTAGGTGACACTAAATCTGTCATCATTCAAAACAAACTTACAGGAAAAAAAATGGTATACAGAACTATATGAGCATATATGTTAATATTTCTCTGCAAGATGGGACAAAAACATTTTTGCCAAATTATATTATAAAAATATATATTTTATCAATAATTTCCATAATTTCCAATAATTTTATATTTTTGTGAAACAAGTGATCCGTTTTTGTCAGGTCAGTTGCTTCTAATTGTCTGTAAATCACTTTGAAGTTAAAGTAAGAGAAAGTAAGAGAAAGTAAAGTTAAAGTTTCCTAGAGAAAAGCCTCTTTATCACCATTTACTTATGAAGATGGCATCATTCAATCACCGTCTTTTATTGCATCCTGAACATCGTGGAAAAATAAGTTACTACTTTTTGCAATATCATAATTTTAATATTAAAATGATCTTTCGCTACAAATATATATTTCATTTTAAAATATAATTTCCTTTTCTTTATACAGCAATATTTCAAGCAAGTGAATCCTAAACATATTTTTATGCTGCTTGGATAAGCCCATATTTTCAAGATGCAAAAATCGAATCCCCTTTTCCTATATTTGCCGATTTAAACGAAAATATTTATTCATAGCATACTTTAACTTAGAATACGTTATCATGACTAGGGTAGTGAGTTGTTGTAATCTTGTAAATGTTTAAAATATATTTTCCAATAAATTTCTATTTCAGTGTTCCTTCAGGATGTTCCAATAATGTTTTCTCCTTCCCTTACAGCTGAGTGAATTTCTTAAAAATGCACAAAATTGATACTTTTATTGAGGATAATTAAGCATTATCGCACCCTATAACTTTCAGTTTAAAGCATTTTAATTGAAATGTTAAATATTAATGTTCCTGACTATAAATCATTATGCCCTGAAGGCCAAAATATCGCTGGAATTTTGGGTATAATTTCCTTCTCTTACAAATGTGATAACAGTAAATTTAATGGTTTATTAATAACATAAATTGGATGTTCCGCTATCTAATGTTTCGCGTAGGCGGTATTCTTATATTAATTCACGCTTAACTAAATCACTGCATTTTACAATGTCTTATAAAGATCCAAAAGGGACTAAACCGTTTTCTCTGATATTAAAATCATAAAATATTTTAAATAAAATAATATTATTTAATTGTACGGATTATTTTGCTATCAATATAAATCCTTTTGGAAAATTTTGTTTGTCAGAAAGTAAGATTCGTTAAGATTTTTACACAGCCAAATATCCCTCCAAACGCTTTATACATATAATATCATTATTTACGTTGTATCTTTATTTAGATAATTATATTTTAAGTTGTATCTTTATTTAGATAATTATATTTTAAGTTGTATCATTGTTTAAATAATTAAGTAAGCTGTATCATTGTTTAAATAATTAAGTAAGCTGTATCATATTAAAAGTCATTATTTAAATTGTATTATTATTTAAGTAATTAATTAAGTTGTATAGTATTTTAAGTCATCATATAAGTTGTATCATTATTTAAGTCATCATATAAGTTGTATCATTATTTAAGTCATCATATAAGTTGTATCATTATTTAAGTACTTAATTAGGTTGTATCATTATTTAAGTACTTAATTAGGTTGTATCATATTTTAAGTCATTGTTTAATTTGCATAATTAGTAAAGCAATTAATTAAGTTGTATATATTTGAAGTCTTTATTCAAGTTGTATAATACTGTATGTCATTATTTAAGTTGATTTACCATTTTTTTATTATTTAGGCTCACAAGCGCATAAATAATGATATGATGAACGATATTAAGCTTCAAGGAATAAAGACAATGAATAATATTTGCTAGCTGATATAAATTTCTTCATTGAAATGCGTAAATCGAATTATATCGTAAGAAACACCAAGTGAATTGTGGCAATATTTCATCGTACGTAAAGTGAATGTGTTTTAAAATTTTAATTTTGCTTCAGAAGAAGTGCACGTAACGACAGTTCCGTTTTGTTGGAAAGCCATTTTCTATGTTTAACTTCAACTTGAAAAGTTTTATAAGAAGAAAAATAAAGCTTTTCTTCCGCACATTGCCGTTCTTTCTCTAACCTGCGATTCGCGATGTCTTTATGAGCACTTTTACGGCAGTTTCCTTGGTGTTATCCAGCACTTACATCCAATCAGTTCCATTTCAGTGCCCGCAGAAAGGGCTTATATTGCATTTTCAGTGGTTTTCAGTCGAAATGATCGGTTGGGAATTCTTACCCTGGATACGGTGGTTTCTATTCAATCAATTTTTAGTGTCACCACTAAGACAAAATGTTTTCTCCATTTTCTGTAACAATCAGAGTTTTTAGCAGATTTACTATATTTTTAACTATTCATAATTCTAAAACAATCGACAGCATTAGCAAAAATAAGCGTGTTGAAGTAAGAAATGCAATGTGTTTTCTGTGAATAAATAAATGAAAGCTCATTTCATTTAGTAAGAAAAACACATGTACTATCACTTTATTGGTTCGTTCAAGGACAAAATTTAAAAAAAAGTTACAGGCTATTTTCTCATAACTTTTGTAACATTTTTCACTAAACTGAGCAAGAGATTCGACAGAAAAAATGCCCATAAATTTTTTAATATCCGACGATATTTGATACCGAAATCGTGCAAAAGTATATTTCGCTGTGTCATTCCATAAAACGATATTTTAAATGCAAGAATCCAAAATTAATTCCCTGAAATTTGGAATTTATAACCGGGGAACATAGCTCTTATTTTAGTGTTAACTGTAGTCACCATCAGTGTTTTCTTGCGTACAATATCATAATAAGTTTTTGAGGTTACCATATCATAGTTAATTTTTTAATATTATAGTTAGTCCATTACGGGGATTCTCTTGCTTTCCCGGAATATATACCAAAATACGCATTTCTGCAACTGCATTTAGAAATGCATAAATGTGAAATGTCGCTATAATATTCAACTTCTCTTGTATACGGATATGCCTACAGGCAGTAGCCTAGTTAGATATTTTGCCGCCCGGGGCGAGTGACTGTCATTGCCGTAATTGTTGTGCCTGTCATTGTTTTTAAAGGTTAGTTTCCGCCCCATTGCCTCCTAGCCACGCTACAACCTACAGGGGCAGCTTTTTGTATAATATATAAAAATCAATATTTTCGGAGTAGGAGCACGTAGAGGAAACTTTTGGTATATATTCAAAGCAAGTACGAGAATCACCTTAGATGTGAACAAAAAGCAAATCATGTTATTATACGCAAAAATTTCAAGATAGTGACTCTGGTTTTCTCCAGAATTAATATATTAAATTAAGAGAAAATATGAGCATATAATCTCAAATGATTCTTAAGGTACAAATTTATTGTTTGTAGGGAATTTATCATGGTTCATCCTGTAGATGTCATGATGGGGTTCATCCTGTAGATGTCATGATGGGGTTCATCCTGTAGATGTCATGTAGTTTCCAAATATCAATTGTAAACATTGTAAACACGCATACGCGTAGAATGGTGAAAAAAGTGTCCATCTCTGAGTCAAATATATTTAAAGGTGGGTAAAGTATTTGGCACCCACGACAATCAGCTTAATCTGTTTCGATAAAGAAAAAAGATACCACCCCTATCAAATGTCAAACTAGGGCTCCTCTGTTTGAACTGAAGTGCCTTTACTGACTAAGCTACCGAGGTGCTTATCTTCTTCGTATTTATGGTTTATAAGCTATTATAAGGCACTCCGAATTCAACGGAGGGACCCTACATAAAATAAACACCACTTTAACCCCACTACATAAAATAAATCCACAACTCTAGGGCGGGGACGGCTTCTCTTCTTCTCCTATACCTAAAAAAAAGCTCTAGCTTGAGCTTTTACGTGGGTGTTAAAAATTATTAAACATAAGCTACTATTAATAGTACACTGTGAAAACGCTTCCAGTGTCTTTTCGAGTACAAGCCGAGACAAATCGCCGATGTCATCACGGCGAAAGGTGATGCTATATGATAATAGACAGGCAGTGTTTCTAATTCAAATGCTTTTCAGTTTAGATGATCAAAAAAATATTATTATAGTTGAATGATTCATCTAAATATTTAATTCCTAAACCACTTAGCACATGCATATGATCGCATACATTGCATGATCTTCAATTTAATGAATAAACTTGAAATTGCAACTGGAAACAGGGCATATGTGATTCGTCTGAGTACGATATAGATAAAAAGCCTCGCTATGTTGATAAGCTAGCTAGAGATATAATATACATATATGTAATAACCATATTTTTAGAGCACAAGAAAATAATTATTATTAAAAAATCGCACACATGTCCATAATTATAAGAGGCAGTTATCTTTAGATGCATTCCATTACACACTGGGATATTAAGATTTGCAAATATATATAAGGTATTTTGGTGCATCTCGTGATATTTCTCAACTTACTGGAAAAAGGTTAGTTGTCTGAGATAGTTTTGCCCTAGCCAATAGGAAATATTCTATTGGAGATAAACGTATGGACACAACAGTACCATAGAAACATATTAATGCCTAGTAGATATTATCCTTAGCTTTTTACCGTATGCATATGAGTATTAACGGACAGAAATAAGACGTATCCTGCATCAGTTATGCAAAGAAGCTCTACAGATTACATGATATTCTTAACATACCAGCTACTAACGTGATTCATACCAGAATGGGGTGGTTACCATAGTTGATAAATTTTTAGACAATGCATCAATGCATGTCCGTATCTGGGGGATCTTAGGGAGAAATCCCCCAAACCAAATCTGTAATAGGACCCTAAAAATACGTATACATATTTATTTATTTGTCAAACTTGTAAAAAAGGGAAAAATCTCAAACCTTAAATAATTATCAAATTTCTGGGCATAAAGACTCGTTTGAAAACTCATTGCATGCAAAAATAAAGTTAAATACCTGGGAGTTATGACTGACCAAAAATTAAGACATTATAGCGAATATTTAGAATATTAGAATATTAGAAATTAATATTCTAATATAAGGATAGTGAGGTCTTTCTAATATAAGGATATTAGAAAGACCTCACCAAATATATTGCTCAAAATGCAAAATTACTACTGCTTCATTAAACATCCTCCTTCATTCCAGAAGCAAGTTAAGAATTGATAATAAATTACTCATAAAACAGATATTAGACCTAATATTACATATGCCTTAGGAGCTTGGGGAACTGCCCCACTCAAAACACTTCTCAGACTAGCCCAACTAGAATCCAAGTTCCTTAGAAAATTCACCAGAGCACGTTGGTTTGTTACAAATAAACAGGTACAGAATTTGAAGCTTACGACTTATTTGGTTTCTTGAAATGTTTTTTCTTTTAACTTTTAGTGTTTACTTTAGAACTTTACTTTATCTTTTGGAGTTCTATTATCATGTTATCTAATTGTTTTTTTCGATTTTTTACTGTTCTTAGTTGTGACATTTAGTTATCGCTCTCGATGTAAGTGCCTTTGACCTGTCGGGTTTAAAACTTATAAATAAAAAGTAAATAATATCTATAATATTAGTCGTATGAAACCGTTTGGATTATGTACTTAATCATCGAATCAAGATCTTCGAGAAAATTAACGATCACGAAAACCTTACTCTGACTTCTGAAATACTGTCCACCAGTCGATTCCTCTCTTTGAAGTCTTTGGCCTATTACCCTAGTCTATCCAGATTGGGCCTTCCTGCTGCTGTTGCAAGTGTTCTGAATGTGCTTCCTTGATTGCTGACTTTATTTGGTCTCTGATTCTTTTACTGGTATTTGTATATACTGTAACGTACTGTTTTTAGCCTCTGTAAATATCATTTCCCTTCATTGCATTGTACATTTCCCTTTATAAATTTGTAAATTTTGACACTAATTTGTATGTTTTATATTGTATACTAGAATTTTTTTATATTTATGATACTTCCTACGCTGAATTTTTCATATGTATTGGTTTGTATTTTTGTTATCACATTGTAGTATTCTGCTCTTGATTGTATATTTTTATAATTTCATTTAACGATGTAAATCTAATCCAACTTTCCTTAGATTTGTATTCATTTTTTTTCATATTTAAAATGAGCAAGGCGTTTTTCTGGTGTCATGCAAGTACAACCTTCTACTAAGGACTATTTTCTAGACATATTTTGAAAAGAACAAAGTCAATTAATCAACGTTTATTGGCGTAGTGATATCAGCGCCGATGTCATGGCGTGATTAGATGTTGAAACGTTCGAAAGAAAATAAATATTTCTGCGTTCGGTGGGACCTGAACCCACGACCTTCCACTTGCCGGGCGGAGGCACCACTACGCCAATAAACGTTGATTTATTGACATTGTTGTTTGATTTAATCTGCGTAGTGTTCGATTTATATAAAATAAATACATATGCTGCAACGTGCATTTCGATCAATTTAATACCAGTCTCTTTGCAATTTGGTTTAAATAGTAGTCTATGTACTACACCATTCTGCGAAATAACTGGCAACAATATATATACGTTCGTAAAGAGATTATATATTGTCCTTCGTAGCTCAGTGGGTAGAGCCTCCGCCCGGCAAGTGGAAGGTCGTGGGTTCAGGTCCCACCGAAGGCAGAAATATTTATTTTCTTTCGAACGTTTCACCATCTAATCACGCCATACCATCGGCGTTGGTATCACTACGCCAATAAACGTTGATTGATTGACATTGTTGTTTGATTTAATCTGCGTAGTGTTCGATTTATATAAAATAAATATTTTGAAAAGTTTTATACAACTTGCTTTATTTTCTTTAAATTCTCACACGATACAAATTTCTATTTTATTACTTCTTTAGCTTTGGAACTTATATTGAGCGATAGTAAAGTAACCTACTAGTATTTATTTTCATTTATATGGTTTTTTTTATGTGATCGTTAGCCACAGGGCGAGTTTTTTTCTGAAAACAGATTCAGTTTTAACAATTGACGGATAAAAATAAAACATATATGCTTACTTAACAACATAAACTGATTCGAAATTCTTATTTGAGCCTTTGGACACTTGCTATAGAAGACATTCGACTCCAGCCTTGGAGGTGTTCGCTGTTCAGATTTCGCCAACGATGAATAATCCATTTTGTCAGAATATATTCCAGAAGGTAGTTTTGAAGGGGTTTCAGGTTTAATATATTCAACTGAAGCGTCGATTAAAGTTTTGGAACTGGTGGTCTGCCCCCAAGAGAAATAACGTATTCTTGGGAATTATTTCCTAGTATACGTTTTTTTGCACTTCAGGTCTGAATGGAAGAAATTCGTTGCATGCGGGAGCAGAGAAACAATTCAAACTTAGCCACAAGGACGAAAATTGTAGTTGACATTTATTTCGAATTTGAGGGGTTCTCTTTCTTCAGGTTATTTGTCTATGCATGCATGCATGTCCGATCTTGAAGAGTAAACATAACTGTCAAAAAGACAGGCGAAAACCTCTATCGAACGTCATTTGTTTTGACAGAAAGCGTCCCTATGCCTTGATGGTAGGTCTCTTATTTCGATCTGGGATAGAAAACCTGTATATACGGGAAAATATATACGGGAGCTCAATAATATTGACATCATACAAAACGCAAAAAAGCCAAATGCTTCGTGATATTAAAAAAAATAGTATTTGATATATTCACGATTTTATACCAACAATTAATTTAAAGAACAATTTCTGTACAGTTTTTTTATACCTCGAATAAAATTACATATAAGTATTTATTCTATTTGTTAATTCTGTTATAAAGTCATGTAAATAAGGAAATAAAAACAAACAAACAATAAATAAATAAATAAATAAATAAACACCTAATTAAAAAAAAATATTTAAATTGCCGCGGATAGTTTTTGAGTATGGTGAAGTATTTAATGCTTCTGTTTAATGGATTTTAATACTTTAATTTGATCGATCAAAAATTTGTCAACCTCCATTATAACACGTTTACAAGATTTTGAGACAATAATAGATGGATAGTTAGAAAAGTATCTTAATACATAAAATAATTTCTTGCTGTTTTCGATTCATTTCGAGTGATTCACTTTTCTGTAATTTACAGCGGTAAATGTTATAACTGAATTTTTATTTATATCAAGTAAAAAGGTATATCCATAATGAACAAAATCAGGTATGAAACGTACAACGCCAAAAGGATGGGTATAGAAAATTGTTTGCAGTAATATTTTTGATTGCTCGATGATATGGCTTGTCTTTAACACTCTAACAATTGATTCTAAAATAGTGTACTCTTTTCTTGTCACTTTTTTTTTATTTCTCCTATCATGATTTTGTGAAGTATACGATATTCCTATTCTTTTTTGGCTCTATCAAAAATTCTTTGAAATACACTAGATTTTGTAGACGTTAGTTAGTTTTTTAGAGCAGTCTAACTTAAATGTAGGTTTCTCGGAGCTAAATCTATATTTTGCATGAGGTCTCTTTTACGAAATTCATAATAAAACACTGAATTTCATTTATAAAAGAATATAGCTTAAGGATCTACATATTATAAAAAAAATCTGCATTAAAAAGGGGCAGGGAAAAACTACACATATATATACAATTCGATTCACCATGTAGGCCCCAATCAAAGATCTACAGCCCTGAATTCATTGCAACCTAAATGGACTTGCACTTTTAGTCAAATGCCCTGCATTGTGACAAATGCTATAGCATACTAGCTTCGTATTTGAAATATT
Source organism: Dysdera silvatica (assembly GCA_006491805.2). NCBI lineage: Eukaryota > Metazoa > Arthropoda > Arachnida > Araneae > Dysderidae > Dysdera > Dysdera silvatica. The sequence goes on from QLNU02015003.1 coordinate 56,855,752, forward strand.
TGTCGTTACACCCATGATTTGATGAAGGCTGTTCGGAACACACAGGTGGAGTTGATTTCCACTCCCAACAACGGAAAACTACGCTTCTTGAAGTAGAACAATTGTTATTGTGTCGCTTAATGATGTTAGGTCACCCATTAGAAATTTGCAGTCCCGAACGTAGTTGACAATGCGTCATTCTCTGACATGAATGATGTATTAGCATCATTGAATCCAGGAACAGAATCTTGTTTATCTTTCCCTGAAATAGGCAACATTAATTAGTTTCATTTCTATATGGCGTAACGTCATATTGGCTACAATGTCCCTTTCGGCAACTTGACAGAAATGTGTATGGTTCGTTCAGTTAACTTTTATAGAATAATTACCCTTTTTTGTACATTGTGCGAAATTTAAAAATAATCGGATTTCTATCCAAGACATGCAAATTATTCTGGTCCTATTTTTTGATTAAATACCTGGCCTCCAAAGCCATATATATATATATCCGTTTTGATATACTACTTGTTCTTGTTTTTGTTGTAAACCAATTTATGTACAATTTTTATTTGAAACGACTTTTTTGCTCAGTATTATAGGACAATTACAACACACTTGAGAATTTGTGGGATAATATAACGCCAAAAGACAACACGCAGAATGACCCTCGCTGTCCTTGCTCTATAAAAATACAACCAACCAATCAAAAGAAATTAAGCATGCGTGAATATTTTTCTCAGCCCATCTAATCTTTGCTTGCACAATTTTACTGATTTAAGCTTGGTAAACCTTACACTTGTGGCAGCAGATGTGACGCTGGTGGTGCGCGGCAGGTTTGAATAATTGTGACGCATGGTCATTATGGCGCAAGCGCAGTATTTTCTGTTCAGAGGTTAAATACCGATGTTTAACTAACTTGTACTCTCTTGCTTTTTTCTTTCTGTTCTGGCCCCCAAGTTTTGGCCGACGGACGAATTGTTTGCGATGCCGCTTAGTTTTGAATGTTCTGCTAACATACCTTTTTCTAACCGTCTAGTGTTGAGTTATTAGTTTTAGTCATTACCAGTATTAGCAGTGGCAAAAGAGTTGTAATTGTTATTGGATGAATAAATCGTTCTATTTCGTTAGCAAAAAGGTGAGCTCATTTGATTTAACGTGATTTTGAATCAAACGCAAGATATACAGCCATTTTCCTAGAAAGTATTATGGAGTCAGAAAGAGTAAAAGATGTAGACTTTTCGTAATACTATACTTTCATGAAATATTTATGAAACGGCACTCCGGACGTGTCTACATAATGGTGACCAAGGGCTACCATATTATGGTAACTCTTCCGTTTTACATGTCGCTTACTTGCGACTTACCTTGAACGTTCCCGATGATTGCGATTCAGCGATTGGCTCGCAACATTTAATGACTGGGAATTTCGTGATTTTCCCCGGTTACAATTTTCGACGGTTGTTTTAATCATAACCTTCGGTCACTTGCCTGGTATTAATCGAGGACGTATGCCACTGCGAGAACTTTTGACGCTTTTCTTCATAATGGCGACGCTTTACGTGAAATCGACCCGACCTCACCTCCGTAGCTGATATTAACGCAAAATTTCCATTTTCGAACTTTCCAGAACAATTTACGTATTCGAACTTCTTCATTTCGAATTACTGTTGGTAACCACTATGTCGGTTTAATATTGGTTCCGTGTTGCACGTGGCACTGATCCCATTTGGACTTAACATTTACTTTCGTCGTTATAAACTTTTACGTGAAATATCCATCCACTGACGTTTGCAATTATCTGATGGAAAGCTGTTTTAGTGATCTTAACGAACTGAAGTATTTTGTAGGATTTCAAGTAAGTTTTTTTTTTTTTAAATTGTTTCTTTTTTTAGGAACGATATACATTAAATTTAACGAATTGGGATTTTTCCTTATATTGCATATATTGTGATTTAGTTTTGTTTAAACTGTTTATAACGGTATTGTTTGGCAAAATTGTTAGATACTATATAGCTGTTATTTATGCCATATGTTTATAGTATTTTGGATGGTAAACGCCATGCGTGTACACGCGGCTAATGTAATAGGTTTATTTTCATACTTAATTAACTTGCATTAATAAATTGTGATAATAGCGTAAATGGTTATTTGAATTAATCCTGAAGTAATTTAAATTGATTGATTAATTTTTAAATTATTTTTTGATTATTTTATATTTGAATTAGGTTATCATTATTGGTCTTTGTATATAATATGATACCCAATTGACCAGTGGTTTATCCCCTCATTTCCCCTGCTCTGTGTGATTTAATTTATCTTTACACATAGTTTCAATTTAAATACTTGAAAATTTGTTTGCTTCTGAAATGTGTCATTCGGAGCTCGACGAGAAACAAGTTGCTCGTGTGGCATTTCGGGCACCTCCTTTTTGGAAGAACAATGTGGAATCATGGTTCCTACAAATCGAATCAGTGTTTTAAAATGCTGGTATTTTTTCCGAGGAAACAAGGTTTCCTTCTTTCGTTAGCGTATTAGATGCCGATTTAATGGCGGTGATTACTGATATCGTTAGATGATCTCCTGAGAAGCCCTATACTGCTCTTAAAAAACGAATCATTGAGAAATACGCTCAATCGGAGACTATCAGATTGCAGAATCTACTCATGGATATCCCAATTGGTGATAAATCGCCAACATTGTTGTTGAGAGAGATACGCGAGTTACCTTCTGGGAGAGTATGAGATGCTATGTTGAAAAGTTTATTGTTACACCGTCTGCTAACTACACACCATCAGATATTATCTGTATCTGCTGATGATTTGGATAAACTGGCAGAACTTGCGTGCAAGATTAATGAAGTAACCGATATTGCAACGATTGTTGAAGTTAAATCAGATACTCAGTACGCAGATCTCTCTCGACAAGCAGGTGAATTATCTACCCAAGTTAAGAATTTAACCTACCTAATTGAGCGTAGTTGTCATTTGAGACGGAATAATTATCGTTCCACAGATCGTTAGGAATCAGACCCGGGTTATAGGAAGAGTCGCAGGGAATCAGACCCAAGCCCTAGACGACAAAGGAGTAGTTCTAGTACTCATGACCTTTGCTGGTTTTATCGTAGATACGGAGATAAAACTTTAAAATGTGTCCCGCCCCGTGTAAATGAACGGGAAACTGCATAGCTCGATCGGATGGGCGGGATCCGGTTATATCGAGCAGGTAAACCGCCTGTTTGCTTTCGATAAAAGTTCTGGTTTTTCATTTTTAGTTCATAGTGGGGCATCAGTTTCCGTGTTTCCCAGAAACTATATTAAAACCTATAGAAAGAGGGGTGACCTTTGCTTGTGTGCTGCAAACGGAACACCAATAGCTACATTTGGAACAATTACGTTAAAAATGAATTTTGGTTTAAGACCCCAATTTCGGTGGGCATTTGTTGTTGTAGCCGATGTTGCCAAACCGATATTGGGGGTTGACATTTTGGACAAATTTGGTTTGTTGTTGACATTAGCAACAAACGCCTTGTCGATGGAGTGAATTCTTTAACACCTTCCAAAATCATTAAAACAACCCCAATATCCATCACAACCATTAGTCAAAATATGCCTTATTTTTCATTACTGACTAAATTTTTAGCTATTACACGTCCAAACTCAGAACGTACAGCAATATCCCATTCAGTTACTTATAGTATAATTACTAAAGGGCCTCCTGTCTTCGCAAAACTCGTCGTCTTAACCCGGAGAAACTCGCCATATTGAAACGTGATTTTTCATCCCTTATGGAACAGGGCATTTTACGCCCATCTTCCAGTCCATGGGCCAGCCCTACATATGGTAAAAAAGAAAGGAACCTGGCATATTTGTAGAGATCGCCGAAGACTTAACGCAATTACTGAACCGGATCGTTATCCAATACCCTATATACAGGATTTCACGTTAAATTTAACAGATTAAACGATTTTTTAAAAACTTGACCTTGTACAGGCATACCACCAAATCCCAGTCGCTTCGGATGATGTAACAAAGACTGCGATCATTATTCCAATAGGGTTGTTTGAATATGTCCTTGTGCCGTACGGGATTCGTAACGCTGCACAGATGTTCCAAAGGACAATTGACAGTATTTTGAGGGACTGTCCTACTGTTATGCCTATAATGACGATGTTTTAGTGGCATCAGGAACCAAGGGACAACACAAAGAGGATCCTTTACGAGTCTTTAAAAGATTTGAAGTACTTGGACTTGTTTTAAACGTTGCCAAGTGCGAGTTTGGTAAAGAAACATTATCCTTTCTAGGTTGTAAAATTTCTTCAGGTGGTATTTTACCTTTAGCAGAACGCGTTAACGCATTGAAAGATTTTCCACACCCTACTAATGTAGCAGAATTGCGTAGATTTCTTGCTATACTAAATTACTAAGATCGTTTTATGCAAAGATCTGCTCACATCCAAGCCCCGTTACACGCCATGACTTCAGGTAAGAAGGAAAAAGTAAATCTTTATTAGAATGGTCTGCAGTAGTCATTGAGGCATTCCAGACATGTAACGATGAAATTGTTAACTCAACATTTCTCGCCCATCCCGTGTTTGGCGAAGCATTGTCTTTGATGACAGACGCCTCGACCGTAGCTGTTGATGCCGTCTTACAACAGTGTGTTAATGAGCACTCTCTTTTCCAGAAAACTTAGTAAAACTGAGCAACGTTATAGCACTTATGACCGAGAGTTATACGCACTTTATGTCGCAATCCGTCATTTCCGTCATTTATTGTAAGGAAGATCATTTTGTGCTCTATTAGACCACAAACCTTTAGTCTATGCTTTTAAGCAGAAAAATGAAACTGCTTCGTCTAGACAACAGCGCCACCTAGATTATATTTTGCAATTCATAACAGATTTGGGGTATTTGCCTGGCGATAGTAATGTTGTTGCTAACGCTTTGTGACGAATTTCCACTATAGACACAACTGGGAATATTGATTATCAGGCTATTGCTACTGCACAAGAAAATGATGATGAACTTGGGATATTTTGGGCTGAAGGTAATTCCACGTTACAATTCAAACCTCTGGTAGTGAAAGAACTAAATATCAGTGTATGGTGCGATATTTCTACAGGAGCCGTAAAACCCTACAGTCCTCAACGATTTCGACGTAGTGTTTTTACATCATTACATAATTTGTCTCATCCAAGGATTGCTAATACAGTTGATATGATAAGGGGAAAGGTTTGTATGGAAAAATTTGAAAAAAGTTGTCGCTTTGTGGATAAATATGCCTCGATTGCCAAGGAGGTAAGTGGTATGAACTTTACGTTCATAGACATAATAAATCACCTAAATGTTTATTTCCCTTACCATGAGGTCGTTTTTTGCAGATACACCTCAACATAGTTGGACCTTTACCATTCTATAGAAGATATACCTATCTACTTACGTGCATTGATAGATTTACGAGATGGTTAGAAACTCTACCTATGCAGGATATCACTGCCGAAACTGCTGCTCGTACCTTTTACGAGGGCTGGATTACTCGATTTGGTGTCCCTGAGCAGTTAACTGCTGATCAGGGGCTCCAGATGGAGAGTAATTTGTTTCAAGCTTTAACATGATTTCTTGGTATTCATAAAATACGCACAACAGCTTATCATTCTGGTTTTAATGTCATAGTTGAGAGATCACTATGGCTGCTTTAAAATGAAATCACACCGAGCGATGGACTGAGTTATTGCCCACTGTTCTTTTGGGTATTCGTGCATCATTGCACGAGGATCTCGGCGTTACCACAGCTGAATTAGTATATGGATTAGATGCCCTGGCGAGTTTATTGATGGTACAAAACAGAATAGGTCTATTACTGAATTCGTTGCTTCATTAAAAGAAACAATGAATAATCTTAAACCCGTACTCACTCGCATTTCTAATTCGAAAGTGTTTTTATACATAAAGATCTATCCGTTGTTACCCACTTTTTTGCCCAATGGTTTCGTGCCCTCAACCCTTACAAAGACAATATTCTGAATCTCATAAGGTAAATAATAGAAGTGTAAAGTTTTTACGTTGGATGTCAACGGTATAACTGTCAATGTATCAATAGGCAGAATTAAACCTGCTTATGTATTCTTGAATGATGAAAAATTTGTAGCACCCTGTGCTGCCTCTGCGGCCAACAGCAACAATACGTCTGAAAATGACAGAGAACTTAACATTCAATACACGACACGTTATAGTCGTAAAGTTAAATTCCGCGTATAAATGTGTTGCGTACACTTTGGTAAGTTATTCGTGGGGGAACCCTGTGGCAGAAGACTTGGCGCTGGTGGTGCGCGGCAGGTTTGAAAAATTGTGACATATGGTCATTATGGCGCAGGCGCGGTATTTTCTGTTCAGAGGTTAAATACCAATGTTTAACTAACTTGTACTCTCTTGCTTTTTTCTTTCCGTTCTGGCCCCCGAGTTTTGGCCGACAGATGAATTGTTTGCGATGCCGATTAATTTTGAATGTTCTGCTAACATACCTTATTCTAACCATTTAGTTTTGAGTTATTAGTTCTAGTCATTACCAGTATTAGCAGTGACAAAGGAGCTGTAATTGTTGTTGGGTGAATAACTCGTTCTATTTCGTTAGCAAAAAGGTGAGCTTATTTTTATTCAACGTTATTTTGAATCTGACGCAAGATATGGAGTCAGAAAAAGTAGATGATGTAAACATTCCGTGATAATATACCTTCATGAAATAGTTATGAAACGGCATTCCGGACGTATCTACACCTAAAATTCAGTCTTTTGTACTAATTTTGGTCTGTGCGCAGAACAACCTATTTTTTAAACCTAACCGAACACTCGAATTTTTAGTGCGCAATAAATTTGGGAGTGAGTTATATTTCATTTGCCTGTAACCTGCTCTTTCCAAAAAATAGTAAGAGAAGTTTCCTGTTTTTAGTTATGTTAGGAGAAATGGGCGGGAATGGCTGGAGGCTAGCTGATTAAATAGTATAATAAATAAATAAATACGAACATATCACATAATAGAGAGAAACTTATATCGGCTTAAAAAATTGATTTGAGATAATTATAATAATAATAATATTCAAATATATTCTCATAATGCACTCTACATGGCACTGTTTGTACTCTATACAAAATCTAATATGGAAACCATAATTATAAAACTAGAATAATAAATAAAAAAGTTAAGAATAATAAATAGAGCATCGTAATATAAAATTAGATATAGGGATAATATTTAAAAAGGAAGGAGGTTAAATTTCCTTAATTGATTCTCTCTGTATTGTTTCTCATTTTAATAATAATAAAGCGCTTAAGGATATTTTTTTAAATTTGAATATTAAATTTCACGATAACTAACTTAATAAAAGAACGTATATTTTGTCGTATACAGCAGAATCTGTATATAGTGAAGAACTTAGAATTAGCAAAAATGCTCGCTATATATGACCGGTCGTTTAATCCACTTTGAAATTTAATATTTAAAATTTTGAATATAATGTCTGTTTAAGTAATATGTGCATGAAATATGCACACACGCTACGGCTTTATATTCTCTTCCATTTCTTACCTCAAAACTTAAAATAATTTAATATAGATTTTCTCTTACATTTCTATAACTTTTATACTGCTCAAGCTATGTATCACTATATGTTATATATCGGGTTGAATGAAAATTTATTATTATTATTATTAAGCAACGATTTTCAGAAATGATTTGACGATGACACTGCGCATTATTAAATCAATTGAATAGGACAACAAATTAACACAGTTTAATTAAGTTTAATCGTTTACAGACTGTTTCAATAGCCCTGGGCTATTTTCGTCAAAACGGTCGACGATATATACACAATATGTAATGACAAATGCGTGTTACAAACGGCGGTTACAGATTACAGGTATAATGAAATGAACAGTAAAAATAAATACACACACACATGGGTTAAGGAAAACGTCTCTGGTAATGGAACGTAAAGTTTAGAGAAACGTTTCTAGTAGTAAAACATGAGTTTAAAAAGAAACAGACTATTAGAATAATATTATGTTATATGGGAGAAAATTCACCGTGAGTCAAAAGAAACATTTGGTAAAGAATTATTGTTTAATGTGGGGAGAAAATTCGTCCAAAAGGGAGAAATGGAATTTTACGGCAACCGATCATTAACGGCGTTATCTGATTTGGCGATTATATGTAAGGCCTCAAAAATTTGTTATCACACGTTCTATATATATCGTTGGCCGTTCTGACGAAAACAGCCCAGGTTTATTGAAACAGTTTGTAGACGATTTAACTTTATTAAACTGTGTTAATTTGTTGTCCTTTTCAATTAATTTAATGATTTCCGGCTTTGAATTCGCTTAAAATTTAAAAAACGTTTTATATAACTAAATAAAAGCACGCAATATGCTGAAAAAACTCAGAAAATTTTGAAATAAATAGACTTATATTTGTAATCGTTATCGAAATAAGATTTAGGTGGCCAAGTGGTAAAATATTTGCTCATTGCTGTTTACGATATTTTTTAATATTTATGCTCATTTCGTATCTTCTCTTTGTCTTATCATTTAATTTTCGTTTTAAAATATTCTTTACGTTAAAGATATGGTCAGTAGGAAAATTCACTATCTCAAAAAAGTACTCAAGACTCTCTAAAATTCCACGTAAATAGCATTTCATTTACTGTTTGCATGCTGCCAATTGCCTGTAGGATTGTCTATAGGTCAATTGTGTGCATGAAGATCATTTTCTTTGTGGGAAAACTGCTTTGTGGCGTTATGAACGAAGTTTTTGCGTGATAAGGGGAGTAGTGTTTTCTTTTGTACATTAAGGTGATTGTTGATTACGCTTAGATGTTGTGATTTGCTATAATATTTATTGTGAAAGATAAAGGGATTTTCAACGATTCTCATTTCTAAACATTGGGAGGTTTGTTTCGTCACGTTCGCTTCAGTAAGATTTTCGATCGTCAAAATTTTTGTAATTGCTATGTAGAATTTATCACATTCTGAGTTTAAAAAACGGCGTTATTTTTGTTGTTGGAACCAAAGAATGCAAAAAGTTGTGCTCCCTTGAAGCGTTAAATTGTATTGAAATTTAATATTAGAAAACAAATTCCATACTTGCTTTCCAAAAACCAGAACTCTCTAAATGTTGGATAGTTATATGTAGGTCTTAGTGTATAATAAAATATGCTCTTGAAGATATTAGAGTATGTTACACGGGGTGATTCGTAACAAATGTTACGGTAATTATCGTTTTAAACGTTAGTCGAAGGAAAAACTCCTAAAGTAAGAAGTTGATCGCGCACACACACACACACACACACAGAGACACAAAAATTATCTAAGAATAATGTATATAGTATATATTTTACAAGGAATTGTATGTGTATAAATATACGTAATTTAAAGTTTTGCGCATGCTCTTTACCAAAATAATTCATATTGAATCACCATCTGCTCCTCCTCCTCTTCTTCTTCTTCATCAGCAGCAGCAGCACCACCATCGTCATCATTTCTCTTGTTCATATGGGATCGGAGTTACGCTGTTTTATTTTTCCCTTCCACAATTTTCTGTCCAAAGCTTCTTCTCTACTCCATCCGCGACCTTCCACATCATCTGTTGCTCTTTTCATCTCAAGCTGGTCTTCCCCTCTGCCAATTTCCCCATTACCACTAACTAGCCTATCAATCATCTTTTCCGCATAAACCTCAATTCCCCGCTCCAATGTTCCAGTATTTTTCCCTATAGGTACTACGTTAACTGTACCCCTGATTGGGCTCTGTTTTATTTTTGTTCCTCCTCGTTACACTTTTCATCCACCTTAGTATTCTCATCTCGGCCACTTCCCTCTCGCTTCCAGGTGACTTTGTAATTGGCCAATCGAATTAGAATAATTTTGTCTTACATATGGTTAGTTAAATAAAGGAAAATTTACATTTTTTTAAGTTGAATATTCGCAAAATTATTAAAATTGAATTTCATCACATGGATTTTTACCGCTCTTAGCGACATTTGCTTGGCAAGATAATGATAACTACCGCAGGGAACTATTTCTTGAAAAGAGATGAAGCGAGCGTGAACTAACTTTCTAAAAGCCACATGAACTCTGCATTTAATCTACATGCTATCTCAGTTTTTTCAATTTGTAGATGTACCCTATTTCTTTAGAGATAAAATTAAGAATTTTAAATATAAGATCTTTTAGTGACTGTTACACTAAAAATATAAAACTTTTTCATCTGGGTAATAAGATACAGAGCAATATTTTTCTAATTAGACATATTTCGGTAGCGCGCCTATATATAGAAAGTTTAACTCTGTATTTTTATGGATATATAACCCCTCGTAGAAAAAGTAACATATTTGTCGTTTTTACATAATTTGAGAACGTATTTTCTTATGAAATTGCTTCTACGTCTAACGGTTTAAAAATATTTGCGATAGTATTTATTCTGAATCAGCACGTACATTAAATATATTTTATAATATGTTATTGAATATCCAATGTCCTTTAATATATTATAATATTATTGAATTTATTATAAAGTTCTTGACTATATTATAAAATTCTTGAATATATTATAATGTTCTCGAATGTGTTATAATATTATTGAATTTGTTATAATACGGTATTGAATTTGTTATAATATGTAATTAAATTTGTTATAATATGCAATTAGATATGTTATAAAATATAATTAAACGTTATAGTATATTACTGAATACGTTATGACATGTGGCAGAAATAAAGTGTTCAGAAAATACAATAATATTTCCAGTTAAAATAATATTTATTTACTATTTTGAATGTTTAAGTTAAGTGAATAATACGCGCCAATAAATAAATGAATTTAAATATATCGTTAAAAGAATTTAGTACGTCTTTTTGGTGGAGCTTCCAGGAATGACGTGTGTACATTTCGATGGTAAACAGAAGACCGATTGGATTTTAGAATTCGGAAAAACAACTACACACACTGTTGCCAAAAATAAAAAGTGAAATTATAATTATACCATATATGCTGCCAGATTCTGAAATTAAAATTATGAGCATTTGGAAAACATTATATAAAAGGAAACAATTTAGCATGCTGCCAATTTCAGAAATTGTATAAATTAAATTTTCGTTTCTCGCTAATATAAGTGGCAACAGTCAAGGAAGCTTGCAAAGTGAATATATAGCCTTTCTATTGTGGTTAGGCACAATGGATTTGAATATGTTACAATAAGTTATAAAATCCATCTCTCAACATGTTATGCATAAGGGGAAGCATATTTCCCATGCTCCCATGGGCGCCCCTAATTATATGCAAGGAGGTGTATCCAGGAAAAATGTTAGTTGAATAATAGTGTTAGACTACATTTTCTTGCGGATGAGACTTCTCTACCCCCTTTTTTCGTAAGACAAGGGGGTGAAAGTGGACCCCCTTGCACCTTCCTCAGGGCGCCCATGCATGATACAAATTATTTCCTAGATCCCAGTTGTATCCACTTAACACCGTTGTAATTTCTTTGCCCCTTACACAGAAAATTTCATTATATGCAAGCAATTTTTCAACAAAATGTAAAAAGAAAGAACCGTAAAAGGTAAAAAAGAACTAGAGGAAATAAAGGAACGTTCGCAGAGTGTTCGGAACTCGGGCGGTCTTCTTTTAGTAGAAAGAGAAAGGCAGAAATAAGGAAACAAGATATTTTCGTCGTTTGCAACCATGTTTTTAAACATTTTTTTTCATCTTTTTTAGTCGGAGCACTTCCAGAGTATAACCTTTAAGCTTCTTTGTCGAGGCAGCAACAAAGGAATAATAATGAAAGATACCCAGAATCACAAGCGAGCGCTCGACTTCCCATCGCTTCCAAAAGTCCCAGATCTTGATGCGATAAAAATACGACGCACGTTGATGTCCATGCAAACTTTATGTTTTCCCTTGAAATAACTACAAAAGAATGGAGGATGGAGAACGCCAGCGGGATCAGTTTCCTCAAGTGCTTTTGCTTCCATCCCAAAAATATGCTTTAACAAAGTAAATAATGGAGTTGAAATAATATTTTTGCTATGTTTCTTACTTTGCCTTAAATTTGAATTTTCGAATTTCGAAGACGCGCTATATCCGAAACAACTTTTCGATATTACCTTTCATAAACATTAATACAAAATCGTTCACGTTTATATAAATGACATTATCTCTGTCTCTTTCTCTCTTTGACACTTTACAGAGATTAGTTACATTATTGCAATATTTGAGTTTAATTCGACGTATTATTTAAATTTTTGCAACGGTTAGTTAATTTTAAGAATAATTTATTATTGTTTAATTAAATTCAGATAATATTATAAATAGTTACTCGAAATAAAATTCCTAAATCGTTATTAAATATATATATATATATATAATATATAATATATATAAAGCTAAATTAAGATATTTTCTAACTAAGATATCAACACTATAAACTAGTAATTCTAAAACAAATTGGAAACTGCGACATAATAAATTTAAACAAGTATATAATTAGAAAGAAAAACGTTTTAATTTATTTAATTTATTTTTTATTAATGCATATATTTATAGGAAGCTTATATTTTAATTAAGTATTCATTATTTTAATATATGCCTGTAGTTACAAATAATTACAAAATGTTCATATATTTAAAGCTTCTCCGAAATTAACATTGAGTCAGAAACTACTGCTTTAAAAATATATTTTTTAACTAATCACAATTTGAAATACGTTAATTTTTAAAAGAATCAGAATTTATTTTAAGTTATACAATAATTTTTTTTTCACCCACGTATATGTAGCTGAAATTCGAGATTTTTGTTTTAGGAGAAAAAGAGACGCCGTCCTCATCCCAGATTCGAACTAGGGTCCCCGCGTTGAGCGCGCGTCATCTGGACCTACTAGATGAACGAGGACAAGAACGAACGTCTTTTTCTCCTTATATTAGGATGTAAGGTATTATTGGGTATTATTACCCTTCACAGGGATAACACAATTGCCAAATAATGGTCAACACAGAAAAGCCTCCGGGGCGAGATTTTTGTGAGTTTTTCGTGGGGGAATTTATTATACAATAATTTTTGCCACCCACGTATAGCTTATAGCTCAAACTAGAGCTTTTTTTATATTTGGAGAAAAAGAGGCGCCGTCCTCATCCTGGATTCGAACCAGGGTCCCCGCGTTGAGCCCGCGGTGTCTTGACCTACTAGACGAACGAGGACAAGAACAAACGCATTTTTCTCCGTATATTAGGATGTAAGATATTATTACCCTTCACAGGGATAACACAATTACCAAATAATGGTCAACACAGAAAAGCCTCTGGGGCGAGATTTTTGTGAGGTTTCTTGGGGAAATTTATTATACAACATATATATAT
>QLNU02015003.1:56872484-56904103 GCA_006491805.2 Dysdera silvatica
CTGTCCTCATTCGTCTAGCGGTCCAAGACACTCCGGGCTAAACGGAGGGACCCTGGTTCGAATCCAGGATGGGGAAAGCGTCTCTTTTTCTCCAAAATTACACAAGCTCTAGTTTGAGCTGTAATTAAAACGTGGGTGGCAAAAATTATTGTATAATCTTAATTTCCCAAATAGTACAATCTTCACTCATATATAAAAAATATCAATGTCCAAAAGCCCTGCGGTGGCGCAGTGTGGTAACGCGTTCTCCTATTGCGCGGCTAATCCGGGTTCGACTCCCAGCAGTGCAAAAAGAACGCTTACTCAGAGATCTCATAAAGATCGCACTGCTCACTGTAGTCCGGGGTTTGGTTCCCTAGGCCTTAAGAGGTTCGGATTCCTCGGAAAACAGTAGGTCCCGGCGCAGCATGACCACTGTAGTCTTTGAGCCGTAAAACCAAAAAGAAAGCGAGAGAGAAAGTCAACGTCCAAAAGACATGCATGCCTAATATCCATGAATAAAATAACTTGTAAGTTGTTGACACTGGTGTTCTAGGTGTAGTTTTACTTGAAATGGATTAGATATTCCAGTTTTAAAAAGTATCGCTTCTTGGACTTTTTCTGGGGGATAAAAATAAATCTAGACAGTAACATTGAATTTAAACACATTAATATAAAAATAGTAATAAAAATGAGACGCGTCGTCCGGTGAAGGACTATTTGTTGTTGTTTTTTTTAACTTAAAAGGTAATTTTTTTTTAAATATTAAATTTCATCTCAACAGTTTAATTTTATCTGTGTAGTGTTTGATTTATATGTTTACCTTTATTATATTCAATATTAAGCATTTGATGTTAAATAAATACATTTTATTCAAAGATACAATGAGTAAATAGAAAACCACTTTCATAAAGATTTAAACGTGAGTAACTTCAAAACATTAATTTTCAGTATACTTCATAACGCCCTTAAGGTCAGACATCGTTTCTTACAATTTCAGAATTAGAAGTCTGTAAACTTATCTTTATAATAATAATTATATGTAACTTTAAGGGCATTATTGTTTGCAAAGTCCATCCATTGAACGAATCTAATCCTTTCTCCTTTGCGGCTTAAGGACTATGAAACAATAAATTTTGGTATGAGGTTGAATGCATATGACTTCAGTCTTGATTGTTACCCATAATAAACATACATAAGCATTAACTTATTCATCAATGTGCGTTTGCCGATTCTTGTGAGTGATTCATTCGAAAATATTACTAAGTCGTATCCACTAACCTTGCGGCAATTTACACGGGTACAAAGTAGAGTAAGGTAGACGGACAAACTTTTTTTATAAACTTTTGGGAATAAGGTGGAAAAGTTGTCTTTAGGTAAGAGAAGACCTCGTGCAAAATTTGGTAAATATTAATCCATTTCTTTCACCCACGCAAAGACATTAAAAATTTGAAAAAATTACATTATTTTAGAATTGTTTTTCGAAGACAATTTTTTATTTTAACGTAATAAAATTTGCTGAAAAAGTAGCATCTAGTATTAATATTGATCACAAAAATAGAAAAAATAAACCGAACACTTGGAGGTTTTTTTATAAATTAAACAAGGATATTGAATTTTGGGAAAAATCTGTCATTTCACGGGTTTTAAGATACAGTTTTTGAGTTATTTTCATGTCTCCCTTTTCCCTTAACATTATTTTACTGTTCAATTTTAACTTCGTACAAATATATATTTACCATTGTTACAAAGGTCCCCTAATTTTTGGATTAGAAGTCGGTGAAAATGTCACACAAAAAAAATTAGTGATATCTATAAAAATCATGGAACATTTTTGTACTCAATTTAATTTACCCTATAGATATTTAGGTAATATTTCGCTAGTTTTAATTCAAAAACTACCCAGAGCTTACCACGTGGAGGTGGCTGCCAGTCGAGCTCAATCCACCCGTCCATTTTTACAACCTCAATCAATTCAATAATCATTAATGATAATTTTTAAGTATATCTGGTTGCAAAAAGTTGTAGATTTGATTTTATTTCAACCATTGGCATAATTTTTCTCTCCTTTAACCTATATCTGATCAACCCACTCCTTGCCTCTTCTCCACAAACTAACTTTGATGCTTCTGATATCACTTTTACGCAGTGTTCTACTGCCTATGTGTGTGTGAAGATAAATTATACAATGCCGAAAAGCCATCTGTTTTCCGAATTTCATATAGAACAATCAATTCTTCTTTTGGTAGGTGACGTGTTAATGATGGCTCATAAACTGTTAATTTATGCGATGCAACCATGCCATAGTACCCTTCGGCCTCAAAGTTTACTGCGGGAATGTCGAATTTCCTTATTCCATTCTTTGAGATGTCTCTAGTTTCCATTATACGACGAACAACAAGTTCTCTAATATATTTTCTGTCGTCGAATAACAGTGTGAATAGGATATTTTCAGGGTGACACAGTATTTGTTCCTTTGTATCTTCGTATGCACAATATTCTTAAAATCTTGAATTAAGAAGCTGCTGAGCTAAATCGATTGCCAGAGATATTTTGGACCTTCTATGCAAGTAGAATTACTCCTTATTAAAAGCAACCACATTGGACTGTACACTTTCATTACAAAATTAGCTAAATGCACAAGATTTTCTGTGGGAGTATGGGTGGATGCATAAAGACGTAAAATGAGATTTGCCAGTGTTATCCACCTAGCATGTGAAAGTTGTCCAGGACTTTCAGCAGCCAACCTTGTAGGAAACTCTCCATAAGAGATAGCTTTACAAATTTCAAACAAGAACATTTGACCGGCATAAAGTTCTTCCACCTTAATTGTCGTTAATTTCACTTCTATCGGAAGAAAATTCGTGATCGGTAGGGTATAGCACGAAATTATCTGTGAACCAATATGGCCTGTGTATTTTCGTGGACCAGTCGTTGGACCACCTAAATGTGTCATCAAATGTCTTAACGGTAACTCGTTACGATGCAGTTGACAAATCAACCAAAAGAGGTCTCTTTAGCCCAAATTCTAAAAGTCTAATTATTCCTCCCTCCCTTCTAGTGTTTGTCACCACAGAGCCAATAAACATTTTTCTTTCACTTCTTTGATCTAAAAGGAGCTCTTGTTCAGCAGCAGGAACTTTCCGAGTTTTTTCACATACACATGAAGTAAAATCCGACCATTTGCATGCTGAGACGTCAAATAAAACATTTAAATTGTCTTCGAATTCTTTAGCCTTCTTTGGAAAAGTTTCAATGTTTCTACGACTTTTATGTGATTCTTTCAAGTGCATAAATTCTTCATGCATTTTCTATGAACTATGGGAATGGACGATTTTTTCCAAATTTGCTCTACTTTATTAATTACAGTATCCGCCATTACTGGAAATGCCGGTTCCAGCTTCCCGTAATTTTTTTTTTCATTCCTCACGAATTAATAAAATTTAAATGTTTGAAGATATGTAGGTAACACTCTTTCATTTAAATCTTCTGCATCCCCAACAAAAGGATACTCTGCTTGTTTCCTTGTTTGAATTATACCCTTAGACAAAGACATCTCAAATGAAGTACAGAGGCTAATAAACTTTTCTCTCTTAATAATACGAAGGTTATGAAATGTAAGCTAAAATTATCGGAGAAGGGCGATGTGTTGATGGGCCATATGTATCTATGTGCCGCATCCCATACCCATTGCATAATGTGTGCGTTTGCACAATGCACATCAGAAAAGTATGTTTGACTTTGTGTTATGGACATTTCGAGAGCAGTGTGGGGGAGGGGTACTCATGTATATACTTGAAAACAGGCGTTTGAGGGAGAGAATAACAATGAAATGAAAATGATGTTAAGAAGTCATGAAAAAAGAATCATAAACTATAGCTTAAAACCCGTAAAATGACAGATTTTCCGCAAAATTCAATATTCTTGCTTAATTTATAAAAAAACTTCAAATGTTCAGTTTATTTTTTTATGATCAATTTTAATGTTAGATGCTACTTTTTTAACAAATTTTATCACATTAAAATAAAAAAATTTCTTCAAAAAATTTCTAAAAAAATGTTCTTTAACCATTTTTTTTTTAATTTTTAGTGGCTTTGAGCGGGTGAAAGAAATTAATTAATATTTACCAAATTTTGCATGAGGTCTTCTCTTACCCAAAAGGCAACGTTTCCACCCTATTCCTAAAAGTTTGAAAAAAAACCAAAAACAGTTCTTTTCGATCCACCCTAATGTACAGTACTGCATAACGTAAACGTCCGTAGAGTAAGCTTGAACATCAATAGTTGATATTTTGAAACATCAACCATCAGGGCACAACTGATTTTATCAACTAAACGGAAAACACGTTCGAATTCTTGGAATGGAAATCAGTATCATACGTATTAGCGTAACTTAATTTTCGTGGATTAGCGACAGTTCCTCGAAAGCTTTTCAGTGTTAACATGTGGTTTTCAACCACATGTTCTACTTTATTTCCGGCAAGTTTCATTTCGTATATAATGAAAAAAGAATGAATGGAGCAGTGGAATGAACTTATGACCTTATGTTGAGCCAAATTTGTTCTTTCGTGGATTATCGAAAACACCTCTGTTGTTTTTCAGTTATTGCACATATTACTGTCTTTTTCTGGCATAGTGTTTAAGTTGCTAGGGGAAAAACGCATACTTTAATGAAAAAAAAATAGTGCAATGCAAGAATAGAAATCATGAATATATATAATATTGAAATTCAACATTCGATGTCATGGATAATCTTGAGATATTTTTCATTTATTACATATTCTGCTTTTATTTTCTGGAATGGTGTTTCATTGATAGAACAAATCTTAAAAAAAGATTTTTTTTAAAAAAGGAAAGATTTCGCACCCGCGGGATCTTATTTATATAGAAATAAAAGTGGATCTGCCGACAATTATCGGAAATAACTTTTTACAGTTACTGCATATGCTTCTGCGTTAAATACTAAATTAGAAAGACAGAAGCTCATTAGGAAATAAGTAAGTAAGAGGGTGGAATTAATGAAACTGAAAGCAAATGCCGAGGCATTCGATTTGGAATTAAGAAATCGCTTTTCTGCACTGGTAGGATTTAGTGAAGAAATTGATTTCTCAGAAGCAAATGAAAACATTTTTAAGACAATAGTTGAAACTGCTGGGGAAATTGGTGGCGTAACCTGTAAAAAGCAGAATAGCAAATTATCTGAGAAGACGAAACAGCTCATGAAAAGGCGAAGAGTTATGAAGGTGGACAATCGAAATACCAGTCGCAAGATCGAGTATGTAGAACTTTGCAAAACTTTGCGCAAAAACATGAAAGAAGACAGAAGAAAATTCAACTGTGAGCTAGTAAGAGAAGACATTGAAAATAACAAGAGCCTTAGGGATGTTAAACGATGTTTATCTGTCGGGAAGAAACACATCATTGCATTAAAAGGAGAGAATAGAACCGTAACAAGAAATAGGGAAGAAATACTCAGAAGAGTTGAAGAATTTTACAAAAAACTACATGAAAGTAACAGTGGATTAAAGGAAAACACTGAAATGGTCGAAGGAGCAGCTCAAAAAATCTTAAAAGAAGAAGTTGCATTTACAATAAAAAAAAATATAAAGAAAGGAAGAGGCCCTGGCGATGACGGTATTACATTAGATATCCTAAAGAAGCTGGAGAATATATAGAAGTCATACTTGCAATAAACCTTGAAAAGGTGAGAGAGCAAACTAGAGTAGAGGACATCATCGTTAAAGTAAAATGGCTGAAATGGCGATGGTCTGAGCATATTGCAAGAAGAGCTGGTCAACGATGGACATCAGCAATTCTCAAATGGATTCCAAGAGACCAACGAAAACCTAGAAAATATTCACAAACTAAATGGGTGGATGAAATAAGAAAACAGGTCGGGGTTGACGTGGAAGCGAATTGCCCAGGATAGACTTGTGTGTAAAGCATTTGGAGAGACCTGAATCCAGCAGTGGATAGATAATGGTTGAATATGATGATATATATATATACAATCAGAAATTCATCCAGAGAAAAGACATAGAAAGCGACAAATGCAGACACTGTCATGCGGCATCGGAGACAATCCAACACGTGATGGCAGGATGCAAGATCCTTGCGCAGTCAGACTACAAACATAGACACGATCAAGTAGCGAAAATAGTCCACCAGAAATTGGCAGCGAATGCTGGCTTTCTGACAGAAAAATGCCCGTACTACAAATATGAGCCAGAGACCGTGCATGAGAACGAAACACACAAGCTTTACTGGGATAGAGCAATCATAACAGACAAGACAGTCCCACATAACCGTCCTGACATAACCCTCGTCGATAAATCGAATAAGACCACGTACTTAATCGACATAGCAGTACCCAACACCAATAACATACAGACAACCTACACAACGAAAATCACCAAGTACCAAGATCTCAGACATGAAGTACGAGATATATGGGGTATGGAAAAGATCCTCATCATCCCGTTAGTCATCTCAGCAACAGGGATAGTACCAAAAACGCTTGCGACGAATTTGGAGATACTCAACATTGACCCAAACACCTACATTGAAATACAAAAAGCCACAATCCTAAACACGTGTCACATTGTCAGGAAGTTTCTAGACATGGCACATTAAGAAGTGATGTAAAAAGAGGCTTGGGAACATGGCGCTCTGCCCGTCCCAAAGCCTGTTTCCGCCAAGAATGGGCGAGGAAAACTTTTATATATATATATATATATATATATATATATATATGCATATATATATATATGTATATATATATATATATTGCATAAAAGATGAATTCAATAATGATAATTCTGGCTATATTAATTAAAATTGCAAGATATCTATGCAAAATTTACTATTTTTCATCGAAATATACAGTTCGTTAACCATGTTAACTTGTTAACCCATAACTTGTTTCATGCATATATACTGTGCTGTTTATTATTTATTCATTGGTTTCTTTTGAAAAGCAATCATTTTAACATTTTAAAATATAAAGACATCCGTTTAATGATAAAAAACCTCTTTGTTATTTTCTGGTTAGCTTCATCAGTCAAATAAAATAATGCACTTTACAAGATTTCTTTTGAAAGAAGAAGTCCCTTTTGAAAATTTTCTTTCCCCCTTAAACGTGTTAATGAATTTTTAGGGAATATTGATTTAAAAAATAACATGTTTACAAAAATTTATTCATCATTTTATGCTCCGCTAAATCTCCATTATTCATAACAAACTTAAAAGAAAAGAAAAATTCAGTAAACGATGTCGATGAGCGTCTAGGTTATTATTTTGCACGTTTCTAACAAACTGATTTGACTTGATGCCCTTTCGGAAGAGGGAGGAAAAATGCTTTTGCTAAACGATCTCCAAGGAAAATCATCAAACTCTTTGAAAACATCGTTTTGAGGAAAATATGTTATCCGCTTCTTCTTTTTTCCTTTCTTCTTGTAATTTCTTTTGTCATAAACCCATTCTTAAATATAAAGAAAAAAAGATTTTCAGGAGAGACTTTCTTCAGCACCTCTTAAGCGAAACGACGATATTTGTTCCTAAATTGCAGTAGGTGCTGGCGTTGGAATAAACAGCACTCTCTTTTCCAATAATATTTGTTTTACTATTGAAAGGATAATGTGAAGCACATAGATGTTTCGTTATATTTCTGATCTCCACTCCTGTGTACTTAATATATCAGAAATATATAATTATTGACATATATTTCATGCAAAACAGATTTTTTTCAAAAGTGAAAAAATCAGCTTCCTACTTCTTGTATTTTTCAGTCTAAGTAGGAAGATTTAGCGATAACACATAGTTTTATCTTGAATATGCTATCGTCACTTGACTATAATGTTATTTAAATTATGCAACAATTTTAAAATATATACGTTTTTATAAAATATTTTTCACTATTTAGAATAAATGTTCTTTCTCTTTTAGAATCAGGACCCGAATTTTTAATAAGAAATAGATCGAGTAACTTAAATTCACATAATTTCTACATGAAACTTATTACCAAAACCACTTGTCAGTTATCTGTTAAACCAGTGGTTCTCACACTTTTTGAAGTCCTGGCACACTTGAAGTCCTACAAAAATAAGTAGGTGCACTATACACAAAATACTAATAAATAAGATGCAAAAATCATTTATATTTATAATAATTTAATTTTTTTTAGTATTAATTTTTATAGGTGTGCATATTTTCCACAGGTGCGTCAACTTCCATGTAGCGCTATTTAAATATACAAATACAAACAATTGTTACTGCTTGACATTTAGTTGCGAACTAAAAAGTACCTTATTTTAAAATGTGACTGTAAAACTTTTGATAGTATAGTATGCATAGCCTTAGCGGGCCAATCAAATTCTTAAACGGCTAGGGGTCTCGATTCCCTGCCCCCATGATCAGAGATAAGAAAGAATCTTTACTTTTTATTTCTAATTAATAATGGATATATTTTGATTCATATGTCTTTTTAAGAATCGGGTGATCATACACCTGGGTTGTGAATATCACATGCGTACGCGAGATAGACACGTCCCTATGCGAAATATGCACAAACTACACACAATTGCCCTTGTTTTCTTTTTTTTGAAATTATTTGGTTCTTCAAAATATGCTAACATAAACCTTTGTCTTTTAAATGCATTGAAATGTCTAATATATATGTAGATAACTATTTTTAATTTAATTTTTTAATACAGTAAAACCCTTTATTAGTAGACACTCATTAACAAACAATCTCTCCGTAAACGAGGAGTAACAGCAAGAAGAAATATTATCAAGAAAAATTTTACCGGGGAAATTTTGTCGGACCTAAAAACGAGATGACTGCATCTTAGAAGTATGCGTTGATTTGGTTTTTACCGTATTAACTTTCATTACAATTCTAAAAACAATTCCCACAAATTGACTTTCCTTTGTAAAATGTTTTCCCTTTATAAATAACTTTAATATCTAAACCTAATTGGATAATCAAGGAAAAGAATGCAGAGTAGCAGATAGATTAGAAATATTCCAAGCATATATTACTTAAAAAATCTACATAGCTTTTCTTTGTTACAATGTTTTCCTTTTATAAATATTTTCAATATCTGAGAATTCTTGGATAATTAAGAAAGAACAGGAGAAAAATCTTCCATTGCCTCAGAAAATATAGAAATCATTTTCTTCTCTTACTGATAATAGTAAAACTAATTAAATGGAAACTCCAATAACCGCAGTGTAGATAATTTCGGCTCACAACCATTGAAAATGCAGTATCTGCCTTTTTTGCGGGCACCAAAATGGAACTGATTGAACGTAAGTGTTAGATAACACCAGGAGAATTGTCGTAAAAGTGCCCATAAAGACATTGCGAATAGTAGGTTGGAGAAATAATGGTAATTGGTGGAAATAAAGCTTTATTTTTCTTCTCGTAAAACTTTCAATGTTGAAGCAAAAAGCCTCGAAAGAGTAGGCTTTCCTGACGTGCGTTTTCTTCGGAATAGAACTAAATCTAACTATTACATTTCCTTTGGTGAAAGTTGTGCGAACTTTCCACTTGACAGAATGTGGTTGTTCGTTTGTATTTTCTATTGCTAAAAGGCATTTAAAGTATATTATACTGCGCAAGACTTCATGTTTTACCAATAGATCTTAATCTCTTCAGTCTAGGGCAGTGGTTCCAAAGCTGGAGGCGCCCCCTAGGGGGCGTGAAACGATTTGAGAATTTAATATTAATAACGTTTGTTTTTGTTTTTCGATTTTCAAAATATCTCTGAAAAAATAAGAAGTAATTATAGAAAAATAGTGATTAATAAATATCAAATTCGGTTATATTTGGATTCTTTACATCAGCGGTCGCCAACCTTTCGGGCCTCACGGGCCACTAAATTCATAATTTTAAATCCCGCGGAACATTAATGTAAATTTTTTTAAAAGGATAAATGCAGGGCTTCTCCTGGTAACCACATTACGGAAAGTGACCGTTTTTTCTCTAAATGCTGATAATTATCTCAAGTATATTCTAAATATAAAAATTTACAATTAATTATTTTAACAGAAAGTTAGAAATTAGTGCTTAAACGTTTAGGATCCAATCAAGCACATTTCGTGAATTTAGTGCAATATAAAAGCAAAAATTGTCATTCAGAATATGAGAATTTCTTAGAATATTATTTTTGTTTTATTATTAATAAAACATTAAAAATGCAAATAATGTCCAGATTTTTCTGCGGACCACCAAAATTCTCTGGCAGACAACCGATTGGCGACTGCTGATTTAGATGAAGAATTCAATTATTATTTCCCTGATATTTCATCAGATGACTGGTCTAGGATATTGACGAGAAATCCTTTCCTTGTTGATACTGATGTACTGCCGCAATGTTTTCAAGAAGAACCCATGGAACTGAAATGAGATTCAAAGGCGAAAGATAATTTTAAAATAGTGGGCCTGGATGAATTTTAGATACATTACCTTCATTGTATCCTAACGTCTCTAATGTTGCCTTAGGCACCATTGCGCCATTTTCGTTAACATATCTCTGCCAGTCAGGATTTTCAACACTAACTGACATAAAACCAAAACAGTGCTGCCTTCCAGAGGTGGAAAGTGATCTCCGTTGTGCATTATCCAACATCAAACCAAACACCAAATATATGTGACATAATCAAGGCAAAACAGTATCAATCTTCACACTGACATTTAGTGACTTGATTGTTGATTATCTGTTTTTTTCACCGATTATTAATATGAAATTTGTTCTTTTTATGGAATGTGTGGACTATTTAATTAATTTTGTGGAATATAATATACTGGTATAAAAATAATGTTCATTAAAAATAAGAAATTATAGTTATTATATTGGCTTATGGTGGGGGGGTGGAGCCGTACCATGTCTCAAGAGAAGGTGGGGTGCGCCAACTGGAAAAGGTTGAGCACCACTGGTCTAGTGAGTCAAACCCCAGCCCGCGGGTTGGTAAAGAAAAAATCAAACTTTATACGACTTACCGACTACTGTCTGGGAACAGTGCCGAATTCGGCGGCCACCTCAACCAAATTACCCGCTTTACTTTATATATAACGCTGACTACTTTTAATATTTACGTGAATAGTAATAAACCTTTATAAGGATAATAAGTAATATTAAGTAATAAATCTTCATCGGAGCTTTATTATGAGGCACATGGCATTTTTCTTTGAATTTGCCAATTGAATGAAGGCATCTCTGTATTTTATTTAGTTGAGTACTACGTTATATAATAGAATTTATGAACTTATCTGAAACGAAAAACATGGGTCCAAAGACAAAAAAACTTTAGATTCTATTAAAGCACATCGTTTTCAGTATATCGCACAAAAAATAACATTAAATATAACAAATTACTTGATTTTTTATCGAGTCTCATTTTAGGAAGTTTTCAAGTATTAGGCAAGCCCCTTTGTGGGGTTGCGTTTGTGCTTATTTTCCTATGTTAGCCAATGTTAATTTTTGCTTACCAGGGGCGGTTTTAAATAGACAAAATATTGCTCACGTAATAATTGAACACTCCCTTATCACGGATGGATAAATCGTACAAAAGTAGTAAATCTTACGATAAAAGCATCCTTAAGTTGATCACATAAAGTTGATGGAACGTAGGTATTAATTCCTTCGATTTAATTCTTACAACGCTTTGATTTTTACAACGATTTCGATTTGATTCCTACATCGTTTGGCTATAAAATAACAAAAGTCCTAAAATTCAATATCGGTTCTTTAGTGTTCTTCGGTTGTACAGTAGGTGCATGTGAAGAAATCAATAAGCGCAACTCCATTTAAAATAATATTTATTTAACGCTTTAAATGCTTAAGTTAATTTATTAATGAGTTAAAAGATATTAAATTACAATGCAACGTGTAAAGAAATTAATAGTCTTTTTTTTGGCGGAGACTTCATAGTACGTGTGCAAACGTTGATGGCAAATTGAAGACTGATTTGATTTTAGAATTCGGAAAACAATTATACAGCCAAATAGAAAGAGTAAAATTTTAATTATACAATATATGTTGCCAGATACGGAAGTCGAAATTATGTATATATAGAAAACATCACATAAAAGGAAACAAATTGATATGTTGCCAATTTTAAAAACTGTAATTATTAAATTTACGTTTCCTGATATTCCAAGTGGTAACAACAAAGAAATCCCGCAAACCGAAAAAGCAGCAGTTCTATTGTGGCAGCCAACACATTTACCTTTTGTGAACTTTAAGTCTTTTTCTTTCCTTCTCTTCTACTATTTGTAAGTTCGACCCACAAACAAGTTTGGCCGGAGGTAAACGTATCATTGGATAATGTCAGTCGCCTCAAACAGCATCAGGAAGTAATCCTTGACATATTAATATTAAAATTACTGTATTTCAGGATGAATTCTTTCAAAATTCTTTAATAAAAGTTAGATACATAGCTAGCAACGAAAGATTTCGGCGTTTTCTGTTTCTGATTGAAGAAAGCATACAGCAGAAGAAATCATTTTTATCTGAGAAGATATCCATTGTAAATAACACACCGTGTTCTTCGAAGTCTCACAAAGCACAGCTCTTTGGGCATATATACAACGTATAATTCATAGCACGACTACAGATCTCTATTAATACTAAATGATTAGAAATGTCAAAACTAGTTTTGCAATGTTCATTTTTTGCGAAGTATTATATGCACATTTTCTCAATACTACATACAATGAGGCGTTTCATCATATAAGCAAATATATAAGTCTTGAAAACAATGAACTTTTAATGACTTTTTTATACTTTTTAATACATTTGGAGGGAAATAAAAGTAAATGTAGTTTAAAGATACTTTTTATTTCAGTGAGTGAACAAGCATCGCATTTTACTTTTAAATGAAAAAACAGATCTAATAAATTTGGGAACATTTTGGAGGATATTAAAATGTTATTCAGAAACAGATGTTAATTTGAAAAATATATATATACGATTGAAAGAAAATTGCTCAAGCAAAAATTACTTTTAAGAAAATTATTAGCATCTTGGCAGAGATATTTTATGCATAGAAATTCATTAATTTCGTTCGCGTAATTGAAAAAGCAATAATTTTTTGCATTAAACTTTTCCTTTTATGACTGTGCTTCTGAAAAGATAAGGGCCAAAAATGCCACTTGCACTAGTAAATGGAGTCTAAAAAATTGATATCAGAAATGAAATATTCATGGAATTAATCATAATTTCAAATGAGTGAAAAACTAAAAACTCTCTGCTATAATTAATGAATTTGTTTAATTTGGGATTTTAAAAAAACTATAGTAATTTAAGAAACTTTCGTGGGTGTTATGTAATTTGTTCAAATCAATGAAATCAGTCAATTATACTTTTACAATATTTTTTTATTAGGATAAACATTTACCAAGTTTTCCCTTTTCCCAAATACATAAATAGACATTAACCAGAGTAAACATATTTTAAAATTTCCAACCGAATTGACTCTTGAAATAAGTATATAAGCCATAAGAAGGGTAGTAACATACTACAAAAACTTTATATTCAGAGAAGGGGAAGTC
The DNA here is from genome assembly GCA_006491805.2 of Dysdera silvatica. NCBI lineage: Eukaryota > Metazoa > Arthropoda > Arachnida > Araneae > Dysderidae > Dysdera > Dysdera silvatica. The sequence goes on from QLNU02015003.1 coordinate 56,886,018, forward strand.
ATTTCTTTATTTTGGTGGATTAGCGGTTGGATGTACATTGGATGTACATGATATTTTAAACATGCACATAATGAACAAACACTTAAGTGTTTCATTACTTTTAAAGGCAGTTTATGAGCTAAAATATTTTATTGAAATATCTGTAAATTATTAGCTGCCTCAGTATTTTAATAAATGTGCACGGTTTAGTTATAATAAAAAATAATAATATATTTTTTACTTTTTCCGTTCAGACAAAAGAACATGTCAAAAACCGATGTTCATAAAAGCATTAACCCACTTTTCTTCGAAATTAAATACATTACATTGGCAAGATGACACTACATCAATTCAAATAAAAACTAGAATGCAATTGTGTTCATCCATGCACCTTTCTTCCAATATTTAAGGAGGTCAATCCACCCTTTCTGAAAAATTTTCGTTCAAAGCATCAGCTAAAGTTTGAGCCAAATAATATGAGTTGGCATTCCTTATTTAAGTGTCATAGCCCTTCCCACATCGCTGGCTGCAAATCCTAATACGGTTTAACACAGTGGTTCTGAAAGGATGAGCTCAGATGCACTAGTGGTTCCGGTGATATTCCTAGGTGCGCCCTAGAAGATCCTAAGTATATATATGTGTGTGGGGTTAGTATTAAAATGATTTGCAGTTAGGTTTAGAAGTTAATATCTTGTACATTCACTAAAATGTTTGACAGTCTTGAGAAGAAAGTAGTAATTTTATCAGCACCCTTTAGACATTTCACATGCGCCCATGTCTCTAATGGATACAAAATCATCTGAAAACTACAAAATCCACATCTACATAAGCATTTCGGATCTAGTAATTAGTACGATTAAACAAGAAATTAAATATGTAATAATTTCCCGAAAGTTTCATTAACTGGGATTACATTGGGAATTCTATTATTCTAACGGGATAGATTCAGTGCGGGATTTTTCATGATATACAAATTTAATTGTTCGACTTTCGATGTAGTATAATACATTAAATATAGCAAATTCTTTTGTTTTTATTGTGAATGAAAGCTATTTTAACATGTATTGAAAATTACATATTCATCGCTTTAGTTATTAAGTAAATATGTAAAAGTATCTTTCATCGCCGTAACAGAACTACGTATATTATTTTTTATCAGTTTTTGATAGCAACATTTTATTAAAATATTCTTAGTTGTTCCATAATACCTTAATATAATCTATTAGTGCTTAGATCAACTTGAACAAAAAATTGATAATATATTTCGGTAATTTTTCCTATTAACGAGACTCAATGGAACCAGAAAAAGTCTTTACTTAGAATGTGTATTAAGGGAGGACTAATTTTAATGTCCCAGATTTCCTTACCATTCTCTCGATTCTGGCTTTTCGCCCTAATAGTTGGCATGCAACCGTTCTAAATAGAAGGTATTTATCTCTCGAAACAATTATCAACAAATTTTGAATTTGTTTTATTTACTTATATTTACAATACAATGCTTTTATTTTCCGCGTTCACATATTATCCAGATATATATAATTTTATAAAGAATATTTATCTTTTCCCATGTGATATGAAAGGAGCAGATGTAAAACTAAAATTTAAGTGATCTGTCATTGAGCTTAATGTCTTATTTGATTTCCTTTCATCAGTTTAGACTTTGAAATGTCAATGCGTTGGATAAATTCGATGAGCGTGCGTTTAGAATTTTTTATTATTAACAGTATTGGAATTAAAACTTAGAATTTAATAAATTTATCTAAAGTAAATGAGAATACAGCATATTATTTTAAAGAAGTGATGAGATATGATTTACATGTTTTTTCAGATATATTTTCTGTACATAAGGCTTCTCCTTTTAGCAATATATTGGAAAGTGGAAAGGTGACTGCTCTTTCTTCAGCAAACTATTGTGGAAGAGATTTGTCAAGTTTTGGGCTTTTACAGCATTGTATTTATTCTTGACAATTATTTGACGACTATCCGCATTTTTGTGCAGCCTCTATTATATTTTCATTACATTCTGAAATGTTTTGGAAAGTGAACTTGGGCATCTGAAATTGGTTAGCTCATTTTAGCTTATTTCTTTTCGTAACTTCCTTTCCATTTTTTTAATAACTTTTACTTAAGCCTGGAGCATAGGATGCTTTCTTATCGTGGCCATTTCTCAACGAAGGTTGCTAACACGAACCTCTTAAATTTATATATAAAGACAACTTTATCAGCTTAGACAGTCAAATAGCATATTAGTAGATAAATAAAACACAATACTGTTGCAGTTGGAAATTGCATAATTTAATGTCGTGACAGCTGTTTCAGTAGCTTCTTGATACTTTTTTCAAACAAAATATACAAACCAAAAAAACTGTTGATTGGTAATGATGGTCACGGTTTTCATTATACGAGTTACAAGTAATGCTTCGGAGAAAAATAACCGTTTTTCACTGGGATAGGAGAAACGTCTCTGGATACAACGCTGATCACCGAGACAGTGGAAATGTTCAGAAAAGTAGTCAAAATTAAACTGATGAGGATTTTAAATACAGTTAATGGGGCAACAGTTTTTTGTAGCATTCCGCAAAAAATATGCTTTCATCTGGATCTTTGATAGATATATAGCTCGGGAATAGCATATTCCCATTGAACGAGAGGAAATGGTCCGCGACAAGAATTACGAATGGCGAGAACAGAAATGAAACGATAAACGTGGGTAAAAAAAATGGGGTCTTTAACTATAAATACCTGAACACTGGAAATTTTCTTGCCGGAACCACAAAATACGGTCATTAAACAAAAAGAGTTGTTGATTGATTTGTTATAGTTTTATGGCATAAGGTCAGTAAGGCAGCGGCGGCTAGTGGCAAAAATTCAATGAGGCGGGAGTTAAGCAAATTCACCAAAGTATATTAACCTGCGTATTTACTTAATCAGTGAAACCAGTTTCTTGCCGGGTACAGACCGTAAGGCATCTTATTTTGGTGAATTAGCCCAATTCTGTCTCACTGAAATAGCGCCATGAGTCGCCACTTCAGCAAGTGTCATTCTACGCCAAACAAAGTGTTGTTAATTAGAGGGCGTTATTAAGAGAGTTTAACTGCATTGTTATCAATGGAGCTTTTGGTGGCATCTCAAAGTGGTCTTTAAATGGGAAGTTTGCTAAATAGAAGCACGCTATTGAGAGAATTGAGTATTAAATGAATCTAAATTGGATTTAACGTGTGTATATATGTGTGTGTGTGTGTGAGCGTGCAAGACATTTTATGTTTCCTCCGTACTTTGAAAATTGGCTAAACCGCCGGAATCGATTTTCATCCAGGAAATGATCGGGTTCATTAATGTCCATCCTGTTTTATAATTATTATTCAAAATTTATATAATCTCTTAATTTTTGTAATTTATTAGTTAAAGTTTATCACATATATGTAAACGAAAAAGAGTCAATAATGCAGCATACTTCCGATTTAACAAGCTCGTACCGATCCCAAAAAGTTCCTAAATTCTAATTTACATTAGTTCTGTTGGATACTTCTTGTGACCAACAAAATAGGATGGAAATCGAAGGTTCGTACGAAGAGGACTCCACTGTATGTAAGCTTGTCTACTGTCTGCCATTTGGGTATTTGCATTTTGCTTCACTACGTCTCATACACTTATATGGAGGAGGGTACTGTGCTGTATTTATTTATAGTCGTGTTTACATAAATGTAAAGGTGTTTATCAGACAAAAGGTGTGTTCCGTATACTCCTAAGGTATGGAAATATACGTACAAAAATAAAACAGATGTTTTTACTTAATAACATAAGCTGATTCTAAATTCTTTGTTGTGCTCTCGGGGGTTTGCTTCGAAACATGCTTGACTCGAGACTCGGAGGTGTTCGCTGATTTAGCAGGCAATGAATAATCCATTTTGTCAGAATATATTCCATAAGATAGCTTTGAAGGAGGTTCAGGTATAACGTATTCAGCTGGAGCGCCATTTGGAATTTCTAAACTGGAGTTCTGCTCTCGAGAGAAATAACGTATGCTTGGAAATGATTTCCAAATATTCCCTTTTTTTTTTTACTCTCCATGTTTGAATGAAAGAAACTAGCTACACGAGGGAGAAAGGAAACAATTCCCATTCCCGATTTGTGGACGCAAAATGTAGTTGACATTTATTGCGAAATTTAATGTTTCTTGTTTCTTCATTTTTCTTAGATTTTGCATTCATGGCAGATTGGAAAACGGGAAGCAACGTTGCTGTCAACATCTAACGCTGTTGAACGTCATTTGCGTTTAGAAAAACATCCCAGAAGACGATTCAGTCCTTGGGTCACTTGTTCTTGTCGATAGCTCCTTGGAAATCGTCTATGCCTACTAACACTCATACAGATATTTCCATTTCCAATTCCTTAAGAATCCAATGAATTTTTAACAATTTGCAGCTCCTATTTAGAAACATCGAAATGAATTTCAATTAATTAAGAACGATAATAAAGTAAATTCTCTGTAAATTTAATTTCATTAAGATTTTAAAAAATTAAGATGGAGAATAATTTACAGATTAATAAATGCTCCTCAATCTTCATTTCTTATACACGAAATGTAACTGGTTATAAGATATTATTACCCTTCTCAGGGATAACACAATTGCCAAATAATGGTCAACACATGAAGCGTTTAGGCGAGTTTTTTTGTGTCTTACGTGGGAAATTTATTATACATACTGAATAATTCTGACATCCACGCTTATCAGCTCAGACTACAGCTTTTTTTAGGTATTAGAAAAATAGAGACATCTTCCCCGACCTAGATTCAAACTAGGGTCTCTCCGTTGATCTCGGAGTGCCTTAACCGCTCAGCCACCGAGGACAGGAACAACTCCTTTTGTCCGTATATATAAGGTTATATGATATAATTACGCTACTCAGGGATAACACGATTACCAAATAGTGGTCAACACAGAAAGATTCTGGGTAATTTGGTTTTTTTCGTGGGAAATTGATTATTCGTAATAATTTCGTTACCCGGTATTATTACTTAGACGAACCATAATAGTACAAACGCCACATTTACTTGAAAAGATTACAGATTCCTGTTAATATTTTTGACATCCACGTTTTAGCACAAACTGTAGAATTTTTTGAAATAGGACTTAAAATGTGCGAAACCAAAAATTACCAGAAATATTCCTTTCTCAATTTTACTCATTGCAATGAAACTTTGTGTTTTAATATTCTTGATATCCAATATCACAGTCTCGAAACTCCAAATTCATAGTTTAATAAACATTTTTTTATTTTTTAAACGTTCGTTGACTATTATTTGCAGAGAGTAGAAGAGACTGATTCAACGAACAGTAGAAATTTATTCGATCAGATTCATTGGCGATTTGGCGATTTTACTACCTTGGCGTGTCCTAAAACATCACAAACACAAAAACGCAACAAGTAAATGCAACCCCATCTGGCAAAAGGCCAATTTTGAAAATTCGATTAAAAATCAATTAATCAGTTTTCACAGAAATTTGATTACATACTATTAATTAGGGTTTAAGGGATTATTTAATGTACTATGTCTAGTTTTTGAATGCGACCAACGTGTAAAAAAGTTTGCTTCTCAGTTTCAGAAGTTCCTTTTATTTAATATTTTTACAAAATCGCTTTCAGAGAAAACTTGCTGTCTTTATCCAAGTTGCACCAAGTTGGGGCTATTACGTCCAAAGTTCAAATTTTTCCAACTTATCACGATATATGGTTCTCTGAATTAATCACTAATCAATGCCAGTCAAATAAATATACGTTAATTGTGAAAAGAAGGACCTCATTGATTTCATGGACTTGAATTATGTTCATTTTTTCATAAGCTGTGTACTTGTCAAAAACAACTGCTACTGCATTTTTATGCCCAATTTTACTGCAACCAATTGGCTAGTTTACTCGTATTGTGTGCTTTAGAAAATATATATAATTTTCTTATCAACGATTGTCAACTTTTTACTACCAGTTAATAATATTATCTCATAATTACGTATATACAGGGTGATTCTTAACTAGAGAAAAAAATTTTAAGGGGTGGTAGGGAACCGGAAATGAACCATATTGGCCGATATCCCCATGTTCGAAACGGAACGGGTATGGTTGCAGAGTCAATTTATTGTTTACTTCCAGCTCGTTGCTACGTAACCAATTACATCAATTAAAATATTTTTTCAATATAGAATTTAAGTGATTCACCTAATAACATAACAGAGACAAAACATCCGGAATTCCCTTTTCTGATCCTGATTTGTGTTGCGATTTAGTGAAAATAAGCATAAAACTGCAATTTTATCACACTGAAAAACAATTGTGAACTGCTAAGTATGTGCAGCAGGCGAAAGACATGAAAATAAACAATTTTTGTTTAGTCACTTTTTCCTAAAATTAGTCGTTTGGCCGCTACAGTGAATTTAGTGTTCGCATCCAGCGCATTCAAGGTTACCGCATATGGCAAAATGCGCCATTTAAAGAATTTCCAAAATTATTTAATGCCAACGGACCTTGGGCTCTATTTGGCGACTTTCTAAAATCTGTTAAATTCACTGGAATTGTAAAGCGCAGTACATCTTGGAAAAAAAAGATATCTTAGGCAGGGGCGGCCTTAGTGTGTGTTTACGGGGGGAGGACAAGCCGGGACACGCCCAAAGTTGCTAAAAATTGTAGTTTGCGTACTTAGAAATTAGTTTATGGCCGCCGTTATAAACAAAATTCTTAACGAGGTCGTAAAATCGCAGACCAAAAATAAATAAATAATTAAAATAATAAAAATGTGCCGCATGTATAATGAAATCAGTTTTCAACGACCCTTCTCCTGTATATAGCTATGCATACAAGGGAAGCATCGTGTAGGGTTGATGCCAGGCATTTCTCGAACAGTGGCAGCAGAGACTGCAAATCTAGCGAAATGTGTACATTTACTACTAAAGAGCACTATTGGATGAATGCAGAATTCACTTCTTTGCTTAAACTAGTCATTCCTAACACAGATGTGATACACGATGGAGCCATTCAAGAACAGTACAACTGGAAGAAGAAATTATACGAGAGGTTGGAGAAACGCCCAGCACAAGCACCAGACGGATTGCACGTAGCAGAGGTTTGAGCCAAAGCACCGTATACAAAGTTTTGCATCAGGATCAAACATACTCCTATCATGTACACAAACATCAATTTATGATAGCAGAGGATTATCCGCAACGTGTTCAATTTTGCCGATGGTTTCTGTAGCAGAGTGCAATGCAGCCGGATTTTCCAACACATGTCCTCTTCATGGATGAAGCCTCATTTACAAGAGAGGGCATGTTTAATGTGCACAATACTCATTTTTGGGCAAATGAGAATCCACATGCTACATGGCCATGTGCTTTTCAGCAACGATTATCTGTAAATGTTTGGACCGGTATCGTGAACGACTTTCTGATTCGGCCATACCTTTTGCCAACTCGACTTGACGGGAGAAAATATTCCATTTTTCTGCAAAATGCCTTGCCATAAATACTTGAGGACATTACACTATCCATTCTACATAAAATGTGGTTCCAGCAAGATGGAGCCCCAGCCCATTTCACTCTTCACTTGCGCAATTATTTGGATGCTGCTTTTGGACAGTGATGGATTGGCTGAGGTGGACCTGTATCTTGGAAACCGCGTCCCCCCGATTTATCCAGTTTGGATTTCTTCTTCTGGGGACACTGAAAACCATCGTATACGAGACTCCAATTGCTACTAATCAGAATCTCGTCGCCAACTTTGACTCCGCTGCTGCCAGTGTTCGAGAAATGCCTGTCATCTTTGAAAATGTGCGCCATTCAATGCGTCGACGGTGTGAGGTATGCATCACTTCTGGTGGTAGTCCGTTGGAGCATTTATTGTAAAAAAGGTAAATGAAATCCTTACATTTTTACGAGCAATTTCTAGGATGGGGCTTAAGAACTATACATTTGAAAACATACATTCTTTGACAGAAAGTTTTAATTTCGGCGTTTTATCCTTAGTATTTGGACGTTGTAAGGACCGTTAAAAACTGATTTCTTAATGCGTACACTACGATTTTAAGCAGCCCCGGACGATCGCCCCCTCCCTCCCAATGCCGACCCTGCCTAAAAGTGTTTAAAGGTCGATAAAAAATGATTTCATTGTGCATGCTGTACATTTTTATTATTATCATTTTATTTATCTATTTATTTATTTTTTTGGTCTAGGATTTTACGACCTCGTTGAAAATTTTGTAAGGGTAGCCATAAATTAATTTCTAATTACGCACACTACAAGTTTTAGCGACCTCGTATCCCGGCTCGCCCCCCCACACATACTAAGACCGCCCCTGTCTGAGATATCTCTTTTTCCAAGATGTACTGCGCTTTACGCTTTACAATTCCGGTGAATTTAACAGATTTTAGAAAGTCGCCAAATAGAGAGAGCCCGAGGTCCATTGGCATTAAATAATTTTAGAACGTCCTGACATAACGTGTTTTGCCATTTGTGGAATCCTTAAACGCGGTGGACGTAAACACTAAATTTACTATAGTGGCCGAAGGGCAAGGAGTACAATGCACAGTACCGTTTGGAATAAATGAATACTTACTAAGGATCTCTGGCTGGATGATCCGTTACCATAGTCCAGAAACGGGAACGCAAATACCTGAAAGAGAAAGGATGAAGTGGAACTTCACACGTGGTTAGTACAATAGAAATAAAATACAGGGTACCAGGGAGGAAATTACATAAAAAGGTTAAACACTGGTAAAATAGCAATGAAAAAGATCACTCAAGCTTTCGGACGCATCAGCAGCAGTCCTTCATCAGGAGTAATGACGATGTTATGTTTCTGTCTCTTTTTTATACTTGAAATTTCTGGAAAACCCTTCATCAGAGTAGTCCCGCAGAATGGAAAAACCCAGTGGGAACCAATGGGAGGCCTCCAATAGAATCATGGAAAAACCCAATGGGAACCAATGAGAAACCTACACTGCGGGTTACCTAATGTTGGGGATGTCCCATACATTTCAGAGTAAGAGTTGTTTATAAGTTTCTGGAAGTGGTTGTGATGTATTAATGGCTTTCCCGTGTAGTTTGTAAGTTTCCCAAGATTCTAAGAAGAGTCTACTATTCTTGTTTGTGATGTGACGGTGTAGTATTTTTGTTGAGTCCCAGTCGGGTTCGTGTCCGTGTTGTAAAGCGTGTTCTGCCAGACGTGAGGCTATGTCTCCAAATGAATGTGTGTGTGTGTATATATACATGTGTATATATAGACGAGGGCGAATCAGAAAGTCTTTGCCCCTATTTTTTATTAACCAAAATAAGGTACATACAAGTAATTACAAATATACGTACTATTCTACGTACCTTACACTATTTTTCCACATAGTCCCCCACACCGGTTCAGACATTTGTCCCATCGCAGCACTAAATTTAAGATGCCCCTGTGGTAGAATTCGTCCGGCTGACTGCCTGCTGTCTTGGCTTCATCGTTGCACGTGAATCGCTGTCCTGCCAGGAACTTCTTCAGCGGACCGAAAACGTGGAAATCACTAGGGGCGAGGTCCGGACTGTATGGTGGGTGGTCCAGACTCTCCCAGTGAAATGACCGGAGCTTGTCGACGGTTCTGATTGCATACAGTCCGGACCTCGCCCCTAGTGATTTCCACGTTTTTGTTCCTCTGAAGTAGTTCCTGGCAAGCCAGCGATTCAAGTGCAACGAGAAGCCAAGACAGCAGTCCGACTGTTCCATAGTCAGCCGGACGAATTCTACCACAGGAACATCTCAAATTTAGTGCTGCGATGGGACAAATGTCTGAACCGGTGTGGGGACTATGTGGAAAAATAGTGTAACGTACGTATATTTGTAATTACCTGTATGTACCTTATTTTGGCTAATAAAAAATAGGGGCAAAGACTTTCTGATTCGCCCTCATATATAGTTTATAAATTTCACGGTGAAAATCTTATTGGAAACATGGATTAAAAGCCAAAATTAAAATGGCAATGACGATACTTCATCTAAATTCAAATTTAGAGGAATACTAAGGAACTTGTTATATATATGCATGTGCAGTTTAAAGAAACATATAAGCGGTATATAGTATGCACAAGATGTACATTTGTCATGTAAAACTTGAGTTTTGCAGTTTTTGTATAATTTATCAATCAAATAAAATTTAGCATCCTCTACTTTTCCAGTTTTATGCATTGCTGTAAAATGCTTTTACTCTTAAACATGTTAAGGCAATTTGGAAAGTTACTCATTTAAATAGTAAACATTTCTGAAATCTGTTCGCCATTTTTTTTACATTGATCATTCCAGTATCATTCATCGACAAACTAAAAAGCGAAGAACATTTCAATAAATTACTCTATGTAGACATTAAATTTAATATTTTGTAACTTTGTAGAAAAGCCGGATCAGAATATTTTGAGTAGATAGCTCTCCAGGAAAATGATAAAGACGTTTCTTATAAAATCCCTCAGCAGAGAAAATAATCACAGTATTGGAAAAAGCGTGTTCAGAGAGAAAAAAGTAATTCACTTTCCTTTTCTCTTTCGTGCTATACGTTTTTTCACAAAATCACTCTAAAGTGCAGAATAAATGTTTAGAACAACAATTCTTCAATAGCTTTGCACATATAGTATAATAGGACTCAGTCGTATTTTTTCCATTCGTTTGTATTCTGAAAATGTAGAAGCTTTAACGTTGAAAATCGCTTTACTTCTTTTTCCAATAATACGGTTTTAATTTTAAATTGAATCTGAGACACAAATGGATGATCCACTCACATTTCTGTTTTCCATCTGTCTACAAAAATTTACAGAAATTGTAAATGTATGGATATTTTATTCTTCTTAAATAACTCGCTCTTTACGAAACGCTATATTCAATATTACGTCAAATTTTAGAACGTCTTTCTTTCTAAATGAGATGTTTAGAAACCGATAGATTTAATACTTTTCCTTCAGTAACTATTTCTTGTCCATTTCTTGCAGTTCTATATCTGTTCATTTGAACCTGTTGGGGAGGGGTGAATTTCATAAGTAGCAATGCATACTAAATAAAATTTCATTAATTTCATGAGCTCTTACCGTTAACTTTAAGTAAATGCAGGAAGTCAACGGTTAATAATTATCGGATTCGGGATATATGGCATTTACCGGCGAATCACGGTTTTTCCTTAGTTCGGATGACCGAAGGATGCTCGGCTTCACAGACGATTTTCCTTCTACGTTATTATGGAATGACATTAAGTCCTGGTTTACTGTTTTATGAGTCATTTCCTATGACACCCAGTCAATTTTAATATTCCTTCACGTCATTCCACGATACGTCATCGATATCCTGCGACCTGCTTGTTTCAAATCCCAAATCTGTATTTGGTTAGCCTTCAGCAAGATAATGCCGACACTTCTGGGAAAGTGTCTCCAGGAACGTCCGCACAATATCGTAACCCTCACTTTGTTAATTTGTAAAACCTTTCACCGATGCAGCACGTATGAAACATGTTCGAATGTCGCTTACATCAAACACGCAATTTGAGGCAACTTGTGGAGCAATGCCAGTAAATCGTAAAATCAACTTAACACTGCGTGAACGAGCTTAGTCTTTGATAGTGGGCAGGCTTCTATTCTACCTATACCACGGCCTGATTTCTGCTGAAGGACAGTGACGTCAGTGCGGAACGCGTTAAAATGATGGACCAACTATAAAGAACTACACTTAATTACGTTTTTACAGATATCAAATGCAATGCGAAAATAACAAAATAATACAACAACTGACTTGTTTCATCAATCTGTACCATACAAAATATTCTTATGTATTTTTTAAAGTGGTTGTTACAGATCATAGTAATACATAAAGGTTCTTGCCATATTCTGATAAATGCATTAATTAATTTTTACTAAATTTTAATAACGTATGTATCTTCGTCCTCTATTCACTCATGTATCGTTCATTATAATTGAACAAGTTCTTGAGATACGCGGTTTTCTCGGGTCAGTAATTGATAACTGGAAACAAAATTTATTTAACATATTTCGTATTTTTGTCATTCTATTACTTGAATTTGGGGAACCCATAATTATATATTTTAGAATTATTTCTTTAAACTGCTAAAGTGAATAGAACAGGATTATTTCTATCATATCTGTGCACACACTAAAACCATTATTTGGGCAATTTTTGAATGTAATATTATGCAGTTTATCATCTCTTTTTCCTCATAAAATTTTGTGTCTCAGATTAGAGAGGCATTCCAATAAAGTAGATTTTCATAATTTCGTGTGAGGGAGAATTGACGACTTAAATTGGCATATTCAAACTGTAAAATTTCTGATCTCTCTGCCACAAATATCTGAAAAGCGTAGAAAGTATCCTGAAATACGAAGAAAGTGTTTCATGGGTAAAATTATTCAATGTGTTAAAATATTTAGCAATTAAAAACAATTAAATGAGCAATGCATTTATTAAATAATAGAGATTTTATGTGTGTTATTGTGTGCTTCATTCGTAATCAGATTCCGTAATTTCTTAAATCTGATGTCAAATTTCTGGATATCTGTTTCTAAAATCAACTAAATAATACTCTCATAATTTCAAAAGCTTAGCCTTTATAAAAACAGATTTGTTTAAGAAGCTTCGTTGTGTTGCTTTTTAATTACGAACGAAGTTGATTTTTACCCATGCATAATAAAGGATTACCATGTCAAAATATTAATTATTTTCTCAGAAGAAAATTAACCATTTTAGCAACTTTCTATCAGCTATTTTCATTTCTCCGAATTAACACATTTGCTAATGTAATTTAGAAACATATCAAACACAAATTCGGTGCAATTATGCTTTCTTAAAAGTGTAAGAAAAACTAATATTGAATTTGCCAACAAATTTATATTATTTTTCGATTATTTTAAAAAATATACAAATTTGACAATGCTAAAATTATAATGGTTTTGATAGGTCCAAAAGTATCTTATACGAATACTAAACATTAATTTTTCGTAAATCTTATATACTTATACAATTATTTTCCTACAGATAAGAAATTAAACTATATCCTATATTACTAGTTAAAGTGAACAGTTACAGTGGCAAACAAATTGCACAAATACTAAAGAAAGAGATTTAAGGAAGCAATTCTCGTTTAAACTAATTCGCGCTTACGAGGACGGGTTATATTTTAAAGAACTTTTAATTTTATTTAATTACATTTTTATGCTTTAAGGAGGTAATTAAGGGTAAACGTAGAATTTATCTTCATGTTAAACGTGTACCTATGTTTCAAAAAGCATGAGAAATATCTGCCTGAAGAGCATTCTTTTCAAGTACGAAAACAAAATGAGTTTACGTAAGCACGCCCAAGCGTGTTCGTTTTTACTTCTTAGGGCGTTGTGGGTTTCATTCAAGGGCGACTTTGACTAACATTTTACATGCCGTGTTTTGTGAAGATATTTATAACACGTGTTTTTAATTTTTGTACATTTACAAATCGTTAATAAGTTGAGAAGTGAAGGGAGTCCTAAGTTAAAAATTTTGTAACCTTCTGCTATAATCTGCAATGGCGAAAAGTCCATTTCATTTCTAATGACTAACAAAATGCCAGTTCGTAAAGTCTTTTTAAATATTGTTGTTTTCACGCCTAATATACTCTAAAAACTAGTGTAGTCTTCAACATGTATTAATGTATAGGTAGCCAACATTTAGTAATGTATAGGTAGCCAACATGCAATAATGTATAGGTAGCCAACATGTAGTACTGTATAGGTAACCAACATGTAGTAATGTATAGGTAGCCAACATGTAGTAACGTATAGGTAGCCAACATGTAGTAATGTATAGGTAGCCAACATGTAGTAATGTACAGGTAGCCAACATGTAGTGATGTATAGGTAGCCAACATGTAGTAATGTATAGGTAGTCAACATGTAAGAGCTTCCTAATCAATAGACTATATCTTAGTTATTAACGGCTTGAATCTGACTCCATGCTTCGTCGGTAAATTGGATATTCCACATATGCGACACCGAAGTGCTTACTGATTCTAATGCTTCTTGTTGTAAATTGGAGAAGGGACTAAATTGCACTAGTTCCAAAACGTAAAAATTTTATTGAGCGGTTGTTGTAGTAGCAAAATTCCAAAGTCAGATGGCATAACGTAATGCTGTTAAAATTGTCTAGAATAAAGCGTAAACTTTTCACTACGAACTTTGAGTTATTACATTTAAAATTTAAACGGCGTAGAATAACCTTCCATCCACCAGAAACGAGTTATTCTCTCCGGCACGAGCGGGTAGTATTAGGAACAGAAAAACGTGCGAGCAATGCAGTTTCACTACAATCAATTATACAGTTTAACCTGTAAGTAAAAACACATACGCTAAACACTGCGCAATGAAGTACGTCACACAAGTATTCGTACGAAGCTTATGTCGCGTTGACTTGATACACTAGTTTAAAAAACAAAAGGTGACATTGGCATTCCGGGAATCGAACTTAGAAACTTATATTGTTATGGAAAAACGCTTTTGTTATTAATGACCATCAAACGATCGTATATTAAAATTTCGTTTCTTTATTGATTTTTTTCTTAGTTAATATAAATTACGTTTCCTTATATTTGGGAAATGTTTTTTTTTTTACATTACCAATCTAGTTAAAATATTACGATAATATTAACCATCCTGCAGTCGAACTCGTAATCGTATATTGAATGGAAACCCATTTTTAATATAATTAGCATCATATTGCCAGTCATTACCAGCATGCTTGTATTTTACTGTTTCTCAGCTATACATGGCGAACAGTTTTACATTTGGCAGAATAAACTTGATTTAGAAAAAAAAACGACCTTCACAATCCAGGGATTCTGTATGAGAAATAAAGCTGGAAAGAATATAGTAGAAATTTTCAAATTGCGCGTCAGTAAGTTGACTAGTATTTTACATATGTTATATAAAAATATTTATAACATGTGTTTAACACTTTTGAATGTTTAGGAGCGATCGTCAATTTTTGAGAGGTGAAAGAGTCATGTCAGAAAATTTGGAAACCCTGTGCCAGAAATGTACCTTTAAGCTTATTTTTCAGTTAAGAACAAAGAATGACGAAATATATCGGCTTTGTATTCCGACTAATTTTGTCATGGACATTTTCAAATGTGTTTTATTGAAATATGATAATTTTGATGTTAATACCTAAATGGCGATATCTGCTCTATGCTTTAGTCGTTTTTTTTATCAACTTTATTTCGGGTGGTTAGTAAATGACAATAATATAACAAGAAGTGATATTTATGGTGGGACAAATATTGAAATATCATTGATAACATAATAAAATCATAGTGATAACCACCCGGGCAGTAATGGGTAAAGACGAGGGTCTGACAGAGCCGACACTGCCCGAGAGTAAGTTTTATAAAGTAATAATGTAAATTAACATGTGAAATATAGTCACACATAGAACAAACGCAATGAATTGGTCTATAGTTCTTGCACTGACACAGAGTAAATTTTCATGTAAGTACATGAACAAACATATTTGTGGAATTAAGCAGGAAAATTGAAGAGAAGATATAAAATTATTCTATAATAAAAATTTACGAATATTATTTTCAAATTTTAAGTATGAATTAATGGATTTTATTGTTTGTGGAAGAGAGTTCCGTATTTTTGGACCGGAATATCCCAATTCTTTCCTAGCCAGACTGCTTCTCGTGTAGTGAAGTCTATACTTTTCTCTAGACAACGTTGGATAACAATGAGTTAGGTGATGAAGGTAAGTGAATGTCACTTTAGAAGGAATTGGTGTTATACCTTGTAACTGAACATTAATAGAGAAAGCTTATAGATCAATAATCTGTTCATCATTGGTCAGTTAAAATTCAAGATTAAGACTTTTCATAAACATTTGTATAGGATGCAAACTTTTACGCACACACACACACACACACATATATAAAAAATACAACTTTACAATGGAATATCTCTTATTCGAAATCGAAAGAAAGCTTATTTTCGTGGATTTATCTACTTTTCGAGTTATTGGTATTCAAAATAAGTTTAAGGGATTTCAGTGTAAAGAAAATACCTTCTGTTTTCCGAGGACTTCAAGTTATGAAGGACCAGTTATTGAGGTTTTTCATTGTAAGGATAAGCTTCTACTACTACTAATAATAATAGTTAACTAGTAACCAGTAATAGTTAATAGTAACCAGTAACCAAGAACTACTGGGAACATGAAGCAAAAAAGTGACAGAAAACGACTAAATAAAAATCCTGTGGGACTTTCGGCTTTAAACAGACAGACATTTAAAACACAATATACCAGACATAACATTGGTGAAGGAAAAACAGGTATTTATCATCGACATTGCAATACCAGGTGACAGCAGAATTAAAGAGAAGGAATTCGAAAAAATCTCCAAATATCGTGACCTTGCAATAGAAATTAATAGACTCTGGAAAAAACAAGTAACAGTCATCCCGATTGTGATAGGTGCACTGGGGGCCATCACACCTAATTTAAAGAACTTCCTAGAAAAACTGGACATTACTGACATAACGACAACAGACCTACAAAAAACCGCCTTACTGGGCACCGCCTATATATTAAGAAGATATATGGACAGTTCTCAGGTTTCTGGGTGAGACTTGAACTGAACCAAGAACTCCAGATCAAGAGGATAGTGATTATCTCCTTGACGCTGTGTAACACAACAATGTATAACGGTCATAATAATAATAATAATAAGTCAAGATCCTTTGGGACTTTCGTATCCAAACTGACAAACGCCTTACACATAATACACATGATTTAACAATTATGGAGAAACGCATCTTTGGATAGTAGATATGGCTATTCTTGGTGACTCAAGAATTCAGGAGGAAGGATTTGACAAAATTTCAAAGTTTCCAAATACAAACATCTTCAAATTGAAGCCCAAATACCATGAAAAAAAAGACGTTGTGGTCCCAATGGTTATAGGGGCATATGGGAGCAATCCCACCAAAATCATCTTAATATAATAGGAATTGACAAAATGGTAGTGCGGCAGTTCCAAAAGGCCACTTTCCTTAGAAATGCCCACATCCTAAAAAAATACCTTTGATATTCCAGGTCCTTGGGAAAGGCCTAATATTAAAGAATGTACCCAGTCATCAAATTCAAGATGGACTGTGCAAATGCAGACCAATAATAATATACAAAATCGAAAGACTTTTTATTATGGACGGAAAATCCTAAATCGATAAGAATATATGCTCTCACATTCACAGCAAATTAATACATGTTTGCAAATTAAAGTTTTTTAAGTTCCATCACGATTAGAAAAATTTCATAAAAACCTGTTGGGCAATCTCCTATTTTTGGATACTTAAACTGACATCATGCATTGCTGAAATTACTAAGCTTTGACATGAAAGGATATTACGAAAAAATATTTCAAAAACGGAATACTTCATTATTCCAAACAAAGATCAGGGAGTACAGAAGAACAAAGGAACTAATTTTAAAAACTTCCACATTTTTAAACTGAGAGGTTGCAGTAAACAAACTGAAGCAAAACAATTAATTTTAGCTTGAAGCATTTTGGCCCCAACTTCAAGCTCTTCTCCGAAACTTGGTTTGGCAGGATTGTGGCTCTTTTTCCAATATGAGGTTGTTCATCATTGACATCGGACTAAGGTTTTCAGAGGCTCTGGGTTTAAATAAACACTTTTTGGGCCCCCTATTTGTACTTTTTACAAAAAAGTATCTGGCAAAATCCTGCATCCAATTTGACACTTTTAAAATTAGTTTTATATTGCTTCTTGGAAGACACGAAGAGGAGCAGTGCATTATCAATTTTTAATATGTATTATTTAACAAACACAAATTTATATTACAGTAAGAACCTCAAATTCATACAACATTAAGAATAATAAATTTACATAACATTAAGAATAATAAATTTACATAACATTAAGAATAATAAATTTATATCACTTAAGAACCACAATTTTACATTACATTTAGAACCACAATTTTATATCACTTAAGAACCACAATTTTACATTACATTTAGAACCACAATTTTACATTACATTTAGAACCACAATTT
>QLNU02015003.1:56907672-56922403 GCA_006491805.2 Dysdera silvatica
ATATTATTCTAAATATTAGTTTTATATTTTGTTTTTAAACGGGTAGAGATTGGTATAATTATATCTTTTATTTCACCTATACCTACTATGTAAATACGTTTACATTAAATAACCCACTTCACAAGTTTTATTTATTTTAGAAAATAAAAGTTACCTTATTGGAAGTAAATCTTTTAAAAATTAAATTCACAAAACTAAAACGTAGTTTTCAATTTTTTAATAATTTAAAATATTGGAAGTAAAGCGACTCACTGTGCTAAATATATCGCAAATCTTGTTGAAAAACACAATGGCTGCAGTTTTTAAAAGTATATATTTTATATATTTTAATACAGCTTTAAAACTTTTTTTTCAAAGGATTTTATCCCTTTGCGAGGAAGCCTACATGACAAAGGAACAATTGAGCTTAGAATAATAATAAACTGGATTTTCAAATTATTTTACGTTATATAAAATCATTTAAAATTGACTAAACCCATATGAATTTATTAAAGTTATTAAAATGTTTTAAAAAATTTAAGAGAAAAAGAATAGGAAAGGATAGCCTATAAGAAAACAACACAATGCTTAAAGGAAAGGAGACAACTAAAACAAATAAATAATAACCTAAAATTGAGAAATTAGTACAACCGAATGTGGAGGAAACTCATCCATGTCAGATGTAACTAGATGTTAATGGACATGTAGTTGACAAAGTGATCCTTGTTCTGATGAATAATGAATGTCTCAAAAAAGTTAAATTTGTGGGAAAAGGGGGGTTTAAAGATTAATTTTACGTGATCAAAGTTGAATTTTTGGTAATAAGACCAACAATGATCAGCTATGAATTATTTCATTTATTCTTGTTTTTTGATATATACTTGGTGTTCTTTTGTCCGAAACCTAAGTGCACGAAGCGTTACACCAATATAGGATTTAAAACAGGAACAAGTGGTTCCATAAATTCCCCAAATATCACGATCAACATAACGATCGAATATGAGCGTTATCTTTACGCTCTCCGCCTGTCTATTCGTTTATATCTATCGAATAACCACAAGCTGCCTGTCTATGTGTTCATCCACCTAACCACATGTTTGCCTGTCTGTCTCTCCATCCTCTTAATCCCAAGTTTTCCTGCCTATCTGTCGACCCACCTGATTACAGGTGTACCTGCCTATCTACTTAGCTGTATGCATGAATGCCTGTATTTATATCCTTATCACCACCATGATCATTATTTTTGCTATTAACAATCAACTGCAGGATGAGGACTTCCTACCATGTGTTTAACTAACCGACATCGGGCTTTCTGTTGTTAATTTGATCCACAATGATGTGTAATGTCATCAATTTGTCTTATCTTTGGTTGTTCTCTTTTACGTTTGATGTCAATTAGAAACTATTCTACAATTCATTTGATCTATGTGCTGTCGAATTCTTTAGTTTGCACAGTTTATCCATTTCAAACTTATTACTCTCTTAGCGATGCAATGTATTTTGGTTTGTTCTATTCAAGTACGTTTCAATTAATCCGCCGTAATTAAAACTGAACAATCCACTATAATTTATTGTTAACATCATTAACTGTTATTCAGAAATTCCTTAAAAACGTGTGTTAAGTGTATGCACTGGGTCAGCTATTTGCATGCTTGAAAAACTATCCCTTGTGTTGACATTAGAGTTTGAACAATCCAAAGAGCTTTCTTTTTTTTCATTCTAATTTTACTTGCCCCTAAAAATTATCATGGTAAAAAACAGCGTCTTCTGGCTTAGGATAAACCTTTAATTAGATTTAGTGGACGCCTTAAAAACGCTGCCCTTTTCTCCTCCACGCGGGAAATAATGTTCTTTTTATCTCCGAAGCTTGGTAATTTAATTTTATTTAATAGGATAAAGTAGAGACTAGAGAAAATTGAACGCGATAGGTGGTGAAAAAGTTAACGCAAAATCAATAGAGGCATGAAAAATCTTTTTAAAATTTATGAGAAACTTTTCAAGTTATTAGGATTAAAAATATTTATAATCATATCGATTTTTGAAGCCTCGGGGCGAGTGGCTTTCTTTCATATCCTATTTAACAAACAATAAATTAAACTTGCGATATTAGAAACATAGCGTGCAATCATTAAACAATTAAATTTAAGCATCTTATTTCTCTTGTACTTTTACGATTAATCACCTAAAACAAACAGATTTTGTCGTAAATGCGTTTTTTTAAATGATTAAAAAACGTTTTATTTTTATTTGGTTTAAAATCGACTTTTAGCCATTTAAAAAAACAAGGGATGATAGATCGTCGAAAGCGCGACAATTATAATTCTTTGTAATCGGTCAAAAAATTATTTTAATTATTTTTTTTAAACTATTCAAGCACATACATTCGTTATGACATCACATCTATGATAACAAGCGTAACTGGCCCCAAGGTCTGGAGGGGGGTAGGGTTATAACCCCCACCGGAATTCTTTGCCCTTAGCATTCATTTGTTTTATATCATTAATTATATTATATCATTAATATAATCATTATTATATGAGTTGAAATATTTGTTTTTCTAGGAAGGAGATTCCTCGGCGCCCTAGTTGCGCGCCCTGGTGCATTTTTGGCATTAATCCATTTATAGTGGGCGACGCATTTAAAAACAAAACAAGAATTAATTATTTTTATAATCAGGCATCAAGATTTCTACCATCAAGCAAAGGCAATTTCTAAAAAAAACATTCAAGCATTTATTTGTAATTGGCAAATTATGGATAATGTACATCCTGGAAAATCTGGATTTAAAAAAAATATATATAATCTGGATATAAATAAAGGCATATAAAGTACAAGTAAAAGGCAAAAGACAATTGAACATGTAGTGGTGTTATATCGTTACATAATGTTCCATTTTAACTGTCCACCGAATTCCTTATGTCATTTTATCCCTCATTTAGATAATGATTTTTTTTTAATTTATACCTTCTTATAGCCTTCTTTTTCTTCTACTGTAATTTAACCTTCATATTTATGGCTGCATGATAGTGATGTGGTAACAATTGTACAATTAATAATATTTTCGTAATTTATTCCCGCAAAAGTTGCTTTATTTGTCAAATGTAATTTAGCAAAGTGCAATTAAGCTGATTTCCATGTAATAATTCTAAACCATAAAGTTGAAATGTAGTAAAATTTGTCTGGTACCAAAAAGTTCTGTAAACGATTAAAAATTAATTTCCGTATAGGCATCATATCAATCCACCATAAAAGCCATATCGTAAAATATTTAAATAAATTATCTGCTTTGATAATTTTTGATAAATAGCAAACAGAATGCATAGGCATAGTCAAACTCCGTTAATGCGTACAGTCACTATTACAAAAAAAAATTTCAAATTAAAAGTAGCTGCTTTAAAATATTAAAGTAAATTATCTGCTTTGTTAGTTTTTGATAAATAGCAAACAGAGTGTATAGGTACAGTCAAACCTCGTTAATGTGAACATTCATTCTTACAAAAATTAACGAAGTAAAATAGTTGCTTTGTTAATTTTTGATAAATAGGAAACAGAATGCATATGTGCAGTCACAGCTCATTAATTCGAAAAGTCGCTATTTCAAAAACTTATTACAGTTAAATGTAGTTCGCTTTAAAATAGCAAAGTAAAATATAAAAGTAGTAAATTAGCTACTTCATTAATTTTTGATAAATAACAAACAGAATGCATATACACATTCAAACCTCGCTAATACGGTCACTGTTACCAAAACTTTGATCAGATTAAAAGTAGTTAGATCTATCCTGAAAAGGAAGTGCTAAGTTATTTATTCACGATCAGCCGAAGTAGCAAGCAAACCTATAGGCGAGACTAGCATTGCTTTTTATTAAAATTAAACAATTCTCTTCATAGCCGCTGATGTGATAATATTAGATGGTGAATGACTCGCCAAGAAAAGAATGATTCCTCGTCACCTGGTAGGAACCGAACCCAAAACTTCTTGATTCCGGTCAAGTGCTTTCACCTATTGGGCTAGAGATAAAACTCTCCTCTGAGGGCATATAAGAAGCTTCACTTTGGACAAGCATTTCCCTGTAAGACGCTTGCTATTTTGACTTGCCTCTTTAGTTTAAAAACAGTCCTAACACTATAATATTAATTGCAAACTTATCCATAATGAAGTTTTATATTGGCTAATAGAGGGGTTGGATGCCTGTAGCTTAATTAGTAAGAACGCTTCACCTGTTATCAAGGGACTGCTGGTTCGATTCCCATCAGGAGCCAAGGAATTATAATATGTTTTGCGTGTAATTTATCATTTACTATTACCACATAATCTGGTCCAGTGAGAATTGTTGCACTTTAGTAAATTTCATAGTCAGTTTTATGTTTTTTTATTTGTTATCCTATATTGTGTTTAGTTTTTTAATTGTTATTCTATATTGGGTTTAGTTTCTTTTAATTGTTATCCTATATTATGCTTAGTTTTTTAATTGTTATTCTATATTGGGTTTAGTGTTTTAATTGTTATCATATATTGTGTTTAGTTTTTTAATTGTTATCCCATATTGTTTTTAATTTTTTTAATTATTATCCTATATTCTGTTTAATTTTTAAATTGTTATTTTATAGTGTGTTTAGTTTTTTAATTGCTACCCTATATTGGGTTTACTTTTTTTAATCGTTATCCTATATTGTGTTTAGTATTTTTAAATTATTATCTTATTAAATTAGTGTGATGCATCCCCAATAAGTCATTACATAAATACTTTTAATGATATTTTGAATAGAAATTTATTTCTATATAACTCTTTCTTTTTATCAAGAACGTACCCCTAGATTTTAAAACTTTCTAGAAACGTCTCTAATGCCAAGTTAAATTTTATGGAATTTATTAAAAGATCTCTGTACTAATAAACAAGATCGTCGCCAGGATTTAAATTCATGGGGTCAAAATTTTTTACAGAATGTATTCATACACTCACGGCATGTACGTCCGTAGCCAAATCCCATTAAAAATTTGGTTTAAGGGGGGACCTGTTACTAAGACCCCCTGGATACGGGCATACTAATAAAATATATAAATATGAATAAAAAGTCATTTTGACGATTTTAAAATTCAAACAAGTGCTTCTTAAATTTTTATTCCATACGATCTTTCTCTTCCTACCAGCCTAGCCAAGAAACTTTTATATATAAATTAAATCCTAATCCGTTGTCCCAATTCAAATCCTAATCTGTTGTTATTTACATCTGATTGAACATGAACATAAAAATAAACAATAAATTAATAAAAGTGCATGTAATACTTCTTATTTTTGTTGCTACGGTGTCGAAAATGTTGTTTAACCTCTCTCTAAGGGGGTTACCCCCCCGAGAGAAAATTACGAAATTTACAGATTTTGTTGAAAATTTTGACGGTGGGTTTCAAATTGCTTATGTAACGACTAGAAGACCGTTACGGGGTTCACGGGTTTCCGTGTGCCACCCGCTGAGAGGCACTGCCGAAACTAAGCTTGTAGTTGCTTATTTAATTCAATAATTATCTTAATTAGGACACACTTATTTCTATGGCTTACTCATTATTTTCACGGTATAAAAACGCTTGAGTTTTGCTTTAGAATTAAAAGAACTTAAAGAAGACTAAAATACCTTTTGGATGGAACACATTTGCAGTTGAAGACAAGTGGTTTAACATCTGAAGTTGCTTGTTAAAAATAAGATTTTTAGAAAGTGCTCTCTCTGAAGTTCTGAAGTAATTCTTAATTACTTGCAACGAGGATAAAAATGTTATCCAAACATGTTCTAGTTTGCAGCATTTTTTCTTGTTTAGATGCTTTTAATGAAAACTAATTAAGGTACAAACTTTTGATCTAGAAACGAAAACTGCATTATGTTATAATATTTATAATTGCATAATTCAATTTTACGTTGCCTCGACTTTAACATTGAGATCGTTATAAACGCAAAGCAATTTAGGGGTTACGTGATTGATTAGACTTTGGTAAACTAAGTTTTTATGGCCATTTTAATGGGCCATATCCATGCTTCTAATGAAAGAGATTTTTTCAAGTTTTCAGAAACTTTCCCAACAAATGCGTTGCTCAAGCTTTCTTCTAAATATTTCTGTCAAAGGAAAACTTTACCGCCAAAAAACTTTACTCGAAAGAAAGTTTGATCTAAATTTTTTAAAATGCTCCAAAAAAGCGACTGAAGAAACTGATTTTGAAACGCTACTACTCAATTGCAGCATTTAATTAAAATATCCAATATAGTTCCCTAACTACTTTTTTGAAAGTTCTATGAAATTTTCTCAACGTCGCGTTAATTAATAATAAGAGTTGCGCGTAATAAAAAAATAATAAGAGTTACGCGCATAAAAAATTATTTTTAAATGTGAACTAGAGGACGTCCCCAAAAATCTTCAGCCTTGATTTTTTTTTCTAAAATCAAACTAAAAAGAAATTAAGACACCGTTTTCTTGGGAAATGTTCTTATTTTTTCTACAACGTCCATAAAACAATAAAGATTCCTTCATAATTAACTCAATAAATCGATTTTGATAGTTAATATTTGAGGTATGTAATGACTAAACGATTTTTTTTTTATTTTTGGCAAAAATTTATGACTCCATCGCTAATAACAAAAAAAGACTATAAAATTAATCTTTTATAAGGTTTTGTTAAAATTAAGAGATATCGTCGTTACTGATGCATCAACATCTAAATGACATTTCAAATAACTATTCAACGATTCAAGTATTAACTTTTCAGGAGTTAGTCGTTGGCTGATGCCAACGACTAACTCCTAAATAACAATGTCTCACCTACTTGGTGGAAACTTTTGTGTCTTGCAGCTAGAGACGACAACACCAATATATTCAACTCCCGACCAACCTAAAAAGTTTCCAAACTGAACATTAGCAAATCCGATAAACATCACGGTTTTAAACAGAAGCGGCCATGCTTTGATGATGACAGCCTCTGTACTTTTCAAATAGCTATTAGCAAAGTATATGTTTTTAAATTAACATTTTAAGGTCAGTTAATTGTACCAATAAATTTTTGAAAATATTTTTTCATTTGGATTGTGCAGTGTATCGCCTTTATAATGTATTTGAGCTTTTTTTCAAAGAATGTAAAGAGACGCAAGCCTGGCACGGAGTCTATCCAAGGACCCACCGCATAAACCTGTATGCCATAACTTTCTCGGCTACCAAAGAACAAGAACGGTGCTCCATTTCTTCGTATATAAAGTTTTGTCAGATTGATATTATTACCTTTCTCAGCATTAACGGCATTGCGAAATGGTCAACACATGTACCCACCGGGACGTGTTTTTTGTAATTTTTCGTGGGAAATAGATGACTAATAAGTTTTGACATCTGCGTACAAGCTCAGTTGTTGAGTTCGTTGCTATCGTTTGCTAGAACAGAACACATATTTTTGACATAAAAAAAGTAACGCGTTCACATTCGCGAAATAGAACTTTGGACTATATATGGTATGATGGACCTCGACGTTCAGATGTAATCGATAGTTTTTCAGCTACCCTTCCATTATTATGCGTTTTACTTTCTTCTGTAGCGTATAATTTTATTCCTGAGAGCAAAACTGGTTTAATGTACGGATAAATAATAAAATTTTCACCACATGTACTTTTATTTACCACCTTGTTTGGCGCAGAATGGCCCATGCTGTCCTTGCGCCATAAACATACAGCCAACCAACTCTTATTTGCCACTGAATTTATTCGAGAATCATATACAAAATTTAGAGGCTTGGTATTCCTTTTGCCTTTAGCTTCTGAAAATAAAATGAAAGTGGGGATGACGTTAACCATTTGTTGGCGTTAACCATTTGTTGACATTAACCATTTGTTGACGTTAACCATTGGAAGCTTACTGAATCATTATCCAATCCCCGGGCAGGGATTGGATAATGATTCAGTAAGCTTCCAATGAGACTGTAAATTCTTGTCGCAGGCCATGCTTTAAATAACCGTGGACAATGGTATGTTTTGTATTATTGATCAGTTTTCTATTATTTTTCAAGGCGATAAAGAATTTTTAAATGTTGCTTGCAGCCATAATAAATGTTCATTGTGACATAAATATTTCCGTTTAGAAAATGTTTGTCTAGGTGAAGTTGAAAATTAAAATGTTACCTATTCTAATATGCTCATTATTTTGTATTTTATCCTACATCAACCGTGAGTAGTAGTCTTATTTTGTCACTGGCCCAACGCATAAGGAAAGATTCTATAACGTTGCGATAAAGGGAAGAGTAGTCCTAGAAATGTTGCAGAATCTTTTTCGTACATTTTGGACCAATGACAATTTTTTACTGGTCATGAAAAGCAATGGTCAGTATTCTTTTTTCATAACTTACCTAGTTAAAAAATTCAAGGAAATAATTTGAAAAAAATTGGAATGCCATAAAAAGATTATATTCATATATACATTAATTATTAATAAGTACATATAATTATTAATAAGTACAAAGATTATATTCATATATACATTAATTATTAATAAGTATTTTCATATATCCAATATGTTTTCAATAAACTATTATTCCACTAGTTTAACAAATATAATTTTTCCAAACTTTTGAGAGAAAAGAATTATTAAATTTACGTTTTTGCGCCCCTAGGACATTTGGCGCTATTTTCTTATGATCATATTTAATAAATGTGTATGTGGAAAATATGTGTATTGTACATAAAAAGAATCGACAATAGAAAATATCAGCTTAGACTGCTCCAATAATTTAGTGACAAACTGTGGCAATTGTTGAGTGGAAAACCCTGTTCAATTGACAAGTATTCCGCAACTATAAAAATAAAAATAATTTTCCGGACCAGGCCAACTCAGTGTATAATATCAAATATTTTCATATCATGAGAAATCAAAAGTTTTAAACATTATATTATTCTAATCTTCGGAAAATTTTAATTGATTTTATGTCCGCTATTAGTACTAAAACTAAGTAAAAGTATGAAAATCTGCACATCCTAGTTTTTTAATCGAAACAAAATCGCACTCTTTCTCGCTTAGTTTTGCCATTCCAAAGTTTAGTTTCATCAATATTTGGTAGTTCAGCAGTCATCTCATTTCAAAAGCTGCGTATCTTTGGTTATATCATCAAAATCACTATTCAATGCCACTTTTCTTGAAACTCGAGTGTGTAAGTCAGTGCATTTTCAAAGACAAAAATACATTGTTATTTAACTTGTTCATTCCTCCGTAACGACATAACTTTTGTTACTCTGGAGAAAATGACTGAAAATCTTTGTCATTCTAATTTATTTATGCGGAAATATTCACCTTCTTTCATGACGTAAACTTCAGAGAAGATATTAATATTTTGTTACTCAGGTGTAGAATAGCTGGGACAAATTCCCAAACTGTCGGTTAAAACGACTTTCCCAGTTCGTGGATGGCTAAGACATTTAGGGATAAAGACATTAGCGCCGTTTAGACTGTTTATACAGGAAGTTTATTGTTTAAAAAATACAATATCCTTTTCAGAATGTCATTACTTGGAGAAAAGTAGTTAGATAGCGAAAACGAAATGCCTCGATTTGAATAAGTATGGTCCACACGAGAAAAAACAATTTCCTTAATATGTAAATTCGTTACGCGGTCCTTATATAATAGTTCCATTGCCTATCTTACTATCCAGCTATTTTCTTTAAAAAATAGAAATGACGTTTAATTGAAAGTAGATTTTAATAAATATTAAAATTTACGTTTGAATAATTAATAATTATTCCCTCCGTCCGAAAATGTGGCATATATTTAAAAAGTTTGTTGTATGTAAATATGGCACACGTTTGAATTTTTTTTTCATCCGAAAATGTGATATAGTTTATATTTGAGTTTTGCCCGGAAGAAATATGGTATAGGCCTATATTTAAAATTAATTTTTGACTTTGTATTTAATTTTTGTTTTTGGGATCAATTACACACTAAGCTTAGTTCCTTACTCAAATGTTTACTCCCTCCGTTAATCGTCAATGGGTTTTTAAATGTTCACATACCATATTTTCGGACCGAAGGAGTATTTAATTCCTGATAGTGCCCCAAATTGATTTAATTTCCTAAACTTCACTTGAAAATTGCGTTGATCTATAATGTGTACATATAGTTTCACGTATAATAGTAGTTGTGTTTTAATTTTATATGTACAATAGAGGTATTTTTAAAGTTTCCATGACGGAACAGAGACACTGGCCAGTTAATCCGCAAATTGAATTAGTTATTAATTAATTCATAATTGAAATGATCATAATTGAAAATAATTGAAAAAGTTATAGATTAATTCATAAAAACGTAAGTCAAAACCATATGTGTTCTAATGAAACATCTGAGTTAATTGGTTCTAAAATGAGGTTACAATTGTTTAAACAAAAACGACATGCAGCAGCAAAATGTTTCGGCACAGTTTTAAAACCACGGTGAAAAAAATATACGCTTCAACAGCACCCCTCTGAACTCAAAGGGCCAATTAAAGCTGGAGTTGTCAAGAACTGGTGTACTCTATCAGAGAAAATGTTTTACAGGTAAGCAAGGTTATGCAAATGCAAATCAATTTACTTTTCGTTTAGTAAATATCTATAAAAGTAATGTATAGGGGGGCCTTTTGTTCCCTGTCCTTAGGCAAAAAAATAGCATTTCTAATCATTTGCCTTTTCCTTGTTTGATACAGTCTCCTTTGGAATATTTTAATTATTTTGATTTCTTCCATCTGGCGATTATTTTTAGCCTGGGGAGGAGGCCAAAAATAATTTTTAGCGAGTGAACAATTTTTGCACCTCTAGGTATATATATCTAAAAATTGATAAGGATATTTTTATTTTCTAATAATTTTAAGGATTCATTTATGAAATAGGTAGCCACATTGCTTGTTTTTTTTTTCCATCTCAACAGGTAACCCTTTTTAAAACTAAAATTGAACATTTTCTTCAACTATATAATATAATGCAGTAGTCGAAATTTTTATTTATGTTTCAATGGCCCATGAACAGCAAAATTCATGATCAGACGGAAACCCAGTTTTCAAAAGAATCTGAACCTCTTCTGACAAGGAAACCAAAACCTGTGTGCAGGAAAATGGCATGCATTCTACTATACAACTGATAGTCGAACCGAAGATAATTTAATGGTAAATTAAAATTGAACACTTTCTTCTATTATGCGTAATTATGCAAAAGTTTAATTTTTTATTTATGTTGCCATGGTGTAAGAGCAGCAAAATTTACGGTAAGATGGAGTCCACTGTTTGCCGAGGAACCTGAAACATTTCTGACAAGGAAACCAAAACCGGTGTGAAAGAAAACGACACTCATTCTATTATACAATTGATAGTCCAACGCAGGATAATTTAACGTTAAATTGAAATTGTAAAAATGTCTTCTACTTTGTTATCTTTGTAATATAATGAAATAGTTGAATTTCTATTTATGTTTCCATGGTGCAAGAACAGTAAAATTCATGCTAAGACAGAACCCCCAGTTTTCCGAAAAACCTGAAACTCTTCTTACAAGGAAACCAAACCCGCTTTGCAGGAAATTGACACGCGTTCTACTATGCCCTTGATAGACGAATCCAGAATAATTTGATGATAAATTAAAATTGAATATTTTTTTCTACTGTGTATTAAAATGCAATAGCAGATTCTTTTATTTATGTTTCCATTGCTCAAGTACAGCAAAATTCCTGCTAAGGCGGGATCCACGCTTTTCCGAGGAACTTGAACCTTTTCTGATAAGGAAACCAAAACCGGTATGTAGGAAAACGGCATACGTTCTGCTATACAACTGATAGTCGAACCAAGGATAATTTATTGACAAATTAAAACTGAATATTTCTTCCGACTATGCATTATAATGCAACAGTTGATTTTTTATTTATGTTTCCATGGCACAAGAACAGCAAAATCCAATCTAAGACGGAACACGCAGTTTTTCGAGGAACCTGAACCTCTTCTTGCAAGGAAACCAAAACTGATGTACAGGAAAACGGCATGAATTCAACTAGACAAATGATAGTCGAACTCAGGATAGAGGCATGATAGGCGATTAAGTTATCGATACATCACCGTAAAGAAGTACTGTGGAATCTTGTGAAGTGGACACCTTGGTAAATTGACCACCTGAATGAAGTGATAATTTTTTATAAGAGAGTATTGGTAGGGACTTACCTATACAAAACTCAGTTGTGTATAGTGACCACAGTAGTATACGGGGCACTTGAGCGCCAACCGAGAAGCAGGGAGTCAACCGAGAAGCAGGGAGAATTATGGAGTCAACCGAGAAGCAGGGAGAATTATGGAGTCAACCGAGAAGCAGGGAGGATCATGGACTTTGACCCTTCACTATGGAGTCAACCGAGAAGCAGGGAGACCCTTGACCCCAAAAAGTATCTTATTATTTTTCTCCCTCTGTATGACGGCCATCTTTGAAGCAGATAGGGCTTTAGTCAAATACGCCACCTAGCGGTATGGTACGGTACTTATTTCATCGGTGTTGCGCCCCTCTGGATTGTACATTTTGATTAGATAATTTCTTAATCAGATACGCCGCCATTTTATTATCCTTAATTAGACAAGGTTTTTAATTACATGGGGTGTTACTTATTCGCATTTTTTTAATTAAACACATGAGTACGAATTGGTATTTATTCGATAGAGAGGGCTTTTAATTAGATACGTCATTTAGGGGTATGACGTGGTACTCATTTTAATTACCGTGTTAATTCAAAGTTTTTTTTTTTGCCTACGGTGGGGCCATCTAGTGGTATGACTTGGTACTTGATCGCCGCATTATTTTAAAGAGGTGCTTCTTTTTTTTTTTCCCCGTGTGGGAGTAGAACCCACGATCTGTTGGTTCGTATGAGGACGCTCTAACCGTTCGGCCGCGGATGAGCTGGTAAGATAGTCTTAAAGTAGTTACTTAAATCTTCATACAAAGTCCAAACGTTTCCTTATCGGTGATATCCTTTACTGATAAGAGCACAGAGCTGGTGGTTCGTCATTCTGAAACTT
Organism: Dysdera silvatica; assembly: GCA_006491805.2. NCBI lineage: Eukaryota > Metazoa > Arthropoda > Arachnida > Araneae > Dysderidae > Dysdera > Dysdera silvatica. Next base: position 56,920,680 of record QLNU02015003.1, read on the forward strand.
TATTCCATTTGTTTCGTTTGACTCTGATATATTTCTCATGTCTTTCAGAAAAATATAGGACTTAGGACATCTTATCCCTGTAAGACGACCACCTCCTATTTCTGACTTCGATTTTTTTCCCACGTGTTCGAGAAAAGTACTAGATCATTCAAACCCTGTAAGAAGACCACCTTATATTCCGTGAAAATATTTTGTTTTCATGGATATTTCTCTTGTTCGTTGTATATACCTATATGAGGGCCACGTGATCCACTTCTGAGCAATCCTAGTTCCCCTATCGGCTAAATTTTGTACTTTCGTAAATATTTTGTTTTCAGCGATATTTCTCTTGATCGTTGTATATACCCATCTGCTGGTCACGTGTCCCCCCTTTTTTAATTATTGTAGATCCCAACCTGGCGGGAGATTTTGAAATTTTTGCAAATATTTTATTTCAAGGGATGTTTCTATTGGTTATCATATATTCATATTTGATGGTTACATACCACCTGTTCGTATGTATGTATATGAGGGTCACGTGTCTTCTGACCGATCTTAGCTCTCCCTAGCGACCAATTTTCGTACTTTTTGTAATTTTTTTATTTCTCTTAACCGTTGTAGGGGATGTTATATGTGGATCTGATGGTCACGTGTTCCATTCCTCAGCGCCCCTAGCGGCTAAATTTGGTAATTTTGGAAATATTTTGTATCCAGGGATATCCCTTTTAACCCTTGTATATACCCATCTGTTGGTCACGTGCCCCCCCATTTTAGTGATTGTAGCTCCCCCTGGCGAGAGTCGACTTGCATCCGTCAATATCCTTTTCTGATAAGAGCACAGAACTGGTGGTTCGTCCTTCTGAAACTTTTATTCTATCTTTTTTCGTTTGACTCTGTTGTATTTTCCATGTATTTAAAAAAAGTATAAGATAATCTCAACTCTGTAAGACGACCACCTCTTATTTCTGACGTCGATTTTCCCCCTTGTGTTCGAGAAAATGTATTGGATCATTCAAATTCTGTAAGACGACCGCCTTGTATTCTGGATTTTGATTATTTAGTTTCTAGCACGATTACAGACTCTCAGCTTTGTGTTTTTCCCAACGTGACGGATAACCATATACACTTGTTCCCCCCTCTCTAAGACAATCACCTCTTTTATACAGTCTTATGGATGCTTGTATTTTTTCGATTAAAGACTACACATTCCTCGTGTGATTAGCCAGAAATATAAGATTGTTCGCTTCTTTAAGACGACAGCCTCTCCAAAACAATCGTATGGATGTTTGTTTTAAATAATTGTTCGTAATTAGATCATTTCAATCATATTCAAATCCCTGTTTTTAATTGTATGTTTATCGTAAGAGTTTATTTTTTCCCTTAAAATTTACGAAAACACGTATTTATTTCAATTTTTAAATTAGAGTATAATTATATCCTAATTTCCCCAGATCAACACTTCCCCTTCACTCTAGACAATCTGTCTGCTAAACATCTCTGTATCGAGCACCTTGCGCGTCCGGAGGACCGGCCTGCCCAAGGTGTTAAAATTTGTCCCCCCTACAAGTTTACTGTACGAATTCTGCCTTTCCGAGCAGAAATTTTTGGAAATGGCGGCTTCGGGGGACAACACCAGGTGCCCAAAAACTTTTCTAGAAGCTCGTAGAACCTATATCCACCCTGATTCCTCGAGTTTTCTTCTAAATTCTTTCCATTGGTTCATTCGATGTTTCCCTGTTCTAACA
>QLNU02015003.1:56922503-56954401 GCA_006491805.2 Dysdera silvatica
ACGTTGATTTTAAAATGCTTTGCAGTAAACATCGGTGTATAACTCCTTTTCATGGCGAGGCTAGGTTAAAAAACTATGCTCCAAAAAACAAGTGAATGACTGAGGGTTTCTGGCTCCCTTTATATAGGCAAGGAAGAATCATCGCAAGGAGAGTCATGTGAAGGCTTTTATCTAGTGACTATTGGTTGATGAGGTGCGTCATTGATAAGATGTATGGTGATATGTTCAATCATGTTTTCTGGCCCCCTTTATGTAGGCAAGGATGAATCATCGATAGGACCACCTCCTACTATTGGGTTCCTTACCGTTATGACGTCTATTTTTAGGCTTGGATCATCAGAGGGTATTGCGTCCTTGGACTGTAAAAAAAAACGACCTTTGGGGGAAAGATGCAATACTTTAAAAAACTTTTTTGTACAAAACTCTTTTATGATTGGTAGATACCCGAATTTGAAGGAAACTTACTTGTAGAACCTTCGTGATTGTAGCTAGAAGAAACTCAACAGTAACATCTGCTACCTTTGTAAGACACGTGGAAATGGGTCTGTCCAAAAAATCAGAAAAGAAGCAGAAACTGAAAAAAAAAACCAACCTTAAAACATATATCTACAAAGTGAAAGGTAGAAATATCATGGAACAAATTGAAAAATACATATAAAAGATTGTAAGACATATATATCTTATAAAATCGTTTTCCTCGAGATTGGCCGTTGCTTCAGCGATCAGGAGTGTTAGTAGCATGTGAAGGAAGGAAAGAGCCGTGTTTATAGTTGGGTTGCCAACAGGTATTTGAGTCGGATCGATCCTGGCTTCATATGTAATCTCCTCCGCCTGGAACGTTGGTTAACACGCCTTGCACGTTCATTAAGCGTGTATGGCAATCTAACCTAGAAAGAAAAAATGTTTAGTCTAAAAGGATACGTATATTCTAAACACATACTATAGGAAAAGGCATTCACTGCAATAAAATAGAATAATGACTAATACATACACCATCATACCCCCTCGCCAACTTGATTTTCAAAATGGTTGACGAAATCGTTTGTTAACTCATCTTGTCGAATATATTCCCTGAAAAGTCCCATATCTGGAAAATCCTATAACAAAATAAAATCCTTACAAAAATATATACACCATAGGGGGAAAAAAATCTTTTAAAAAAAAAGAATTAATCGTTAAAATAATATTATACTCACATCAGAGTCTTGAGAAGCCATCTTTTAACAAAAACTATAGACAACCAATCGTCTATGGAAAACTGGTGTAAGAGTGATTTTGGGAAAAATGTCGTAGACCGCCTTAAATACACTGTTTTTAGATCCCATGACGTCATACTTAGCATATGATAAAGTAACACCAAAAAAAACCCTGCACATTGGCTAGTTGATAAGGAAACATCATGAGTCATATGGAAGTGTATCCACCGTCCTTCTAACCGTGGCTGTCATGTGCGTATGATAAACGTATTGAGTATTTACGAAAGTACAAAATTTAGCCTATAGGGGAACTAGGATTGCTCAGAAGTGGATCACGTGACCCTCATATAGGTATATACAACGAACAAGAAAAATATCCATGAAAACAAAATATTTTCACGGAATATAAGGTGGTCTTCTTACAGGGTTTGAATGATCCAGTACTTTTCTCGAACAAGTTGGAAAAAAAAAAAATCGAAGTCAGAAATAGGAGGTGGTCGTCTTACAGAGATAAGATGTCCTAAGTCCTATATTTTTCTGAAAGACATGAGAAATATATCAGAGTCAAACGAAACAAATGGAATAAAGTTTTAGAATGACGAACCACCAGCTCTGTGCTCTTATCAGAAAAGGATGTCACCGATAAGGTGGGAAACGTTTGGACTTTGTATGAAGATTTAAGTAACTACTTTAAGACTCTCTTACCAACTCATCCGCGGCCGAACCAACAGATCGTGGGTTCTACTCCCGCAATGGGAAAAAGAAGAAACGCCTTTTTGAATTAACACGGACAGCTGTAATGGAAAAATAAGTACCAACTCATACCACTAGGTGGGGTATCTAATTACAGCCCTAATAAATACCAATTCGTACTACTAGGTGGCGTGTTTAATTAAAAAATGTGAATAAGTAACAATCCATCTAATTAAAAACCTTGTCTAACATCTCTAATTAAGAATAAAATGGCGGCGTATCTGATTAAGAAATTATCTAATCAAAATGTACAATCCAGAGGGGCGCAACGCCGATGAAATAAGTACCGTACCATACCGCTAGGTGGCGTATTTTGCTAAAACATTATCTGTTTCAAAGATGGTCGTCATACAGAGGGAGAAAAATCTTCGACTGATAAGAACCCTTTTTGGGGTCAAGGGTCTCCCTACTTCTCGGTTGACTCCATAGTGAAGGGTCAAAGTCCATGATCCTCCCTGCTTCTCGGTTGACTCCATAATTCTCCCTGCTTCTCGGTTGACTCCATAATTCTCCCTGCTTCTCGGTTGATTCCTGCTTCGAAAGTTGGCGCTCAAGTGCTCCCGTAGCATACCACACCACCCACTGTGTATAGTGATCCGTTGTGTATAGTGAGTTGTGTATAGTATGTTAGTTGTGTATAGTGTGTATTAGTTGTGTATAGTATGTATTAGTTGTGTATAGTGTGTATTAGTTGTGTATAGTGTGTATTAGTTGTATATAGTGTGTATTGTGTATAGTGAGTTGTGTATAGTGACATAGTGTCTATGATCGCCATTATAATGCAGTCTCAAGTGTGATAACTTTAGGCAGGTTCTACTTACTATAAAATATATTTTTATATGGCCAGGAAATACGAATCTATGAAGGATTCGGGAACCAAACCACGGCCATAAGTGAACTGTTAGTCGCTTGCAAGAAGAGAATTTTCTGTCTTTTCTTAGACATAATAGTCGCCTCAGTTTTCGTGATACGCATCCGCAGGACCCGATTATTAGCAGGAAGAATGGGGCAACTGCCCAGGGTCCGTAAATTTTAGAGGCCAAAAATTTTCTTGCTATTCGAAAATCACTAATATAGATAGAAGGCAATACTCCATTACTTTTTGAGGCGGAGGTGGGCTTCTGAAAGGCCAAGATTTCAACTGGATCTTCTAGTTTCATTTTCCTTGTACAAAGGTTATAATTGTGAAGTTGGGACCAAAATTTTCTCGTTTGCCCTTGGTCCGAGATTGTGATGATCGGCACTGGGCATCTGTATGATGAATAAGGGTTTTACCTTTCCAGAGTTATAAAATAAATAATCTAATTTATGGAAATCACTCTTTCCTCGATATATGTGCCAAATATTCAGCATACCACAGATAAAAAATTTAATCTGATGTTGGTCGAAAAGAATAAAGGAATTTTAATCAACTATCTGCATTGGAGAATAAATGCCCCAGCAGAATTGAAATGAAAATAAATGGTCCTATAGCATTGAAATTGTAAATAATAGACAATGAGAAACTATGCGTCAAAAATAAACTGGGTTTAAAATATTCCTGATCGAAATTCAGTTATCTAAACTCAAACAACTTTAAGTTTCACCACTGCAGAAATTTATTTCATTTCAGCATGCCTAAATCCAATTTATCAGCGACGTCGTGAGGGAATTCATTACGTGTTGAATTTTCAAAGTTCGAAAAATTTAGTTAGGACCCTTTTGAAACTTTCCTGCGTTATAGCACGTAATTAAAAAATAAAATATCCCATTCTAGTAAATTTTATTTAAATATTTTCGATTTAACAGACGGATGTTAAATATAAGCATATTCTATATGTTGAATTGTGATAGAAGACATGAAGAGGACGGAACTAGGAGGATAACAAAAGAAAATTTCGACAAAGTGGGCTACAACCATTAAAAAGATCCGAGTCCTTAAAGTCCCAAAGGTCCGAGTCCTTAAAGTCCCGATGGTCCGAGTCCTAAGGCGCAAGGAGGAAAATGAGAGTACCATGTAATGTAGTTTCTCGCTAACAGTAAATGGATTTGTTTATAATTTTAAATAATTCTCACGAAATACCCATGTTGATGAAAATAAAATATAATAAAATTAAATAAAATTCCAAAAATTTTTGAATTCAGTCAGTAAAAAAAGCTTGAAATTGATGTTTAGAAAACGAATATGTTACTAAAATAAAATTTTGAGATATTAATATAATTTAATTTACTTTAAATTATTAACTACTTATTACTATCTCGTTTAAAATAGTTAGAAATGTATTGTAAATACAATATTAACTAGCGGGCTATTGTGTTACCCAATGCTGACACGCAGGACGCCCTGTAAATAGAAGTCAATAAAGAGTGATAAATATTGTCATGAAAATCAAAGTGGTACCTTCTTATTCTCGTAAGCAAGCAATACCTCTATACCAGTTAGGACAAAATATATCCTAAAATTACGAACGCATAACAGATGTGTCATTTCTCGTCGGCTTCATATTTGCAATTTAATAGAGTAATGTTCATTTTTAATGAGCCAGGCTATGGAGAGCTCATGATTTAACGAGGGAAATCTGTATTTTGTTTGATGTAAATTTCATTTAATCGTTTCTAGCCAGAAAGTCTTTTGCACTTCGAGGATTGAACAAGGAAAGATAGCCAATTAGTTTGATATACAAAAAATGCTATTCCCTGCTTATCGCAATAAATTTAATCGGAATAACTTTCGCGGCATTAAGGACAGACAAAATGTCGCACCCTACTCAGCACAGTTTATATTTTTTCATAAATAATTGGTCATGTTTACATACGAAATACCGTTAATCAACTTTTGTTATGGAACGGTAAGTAAGCATGGTCCTCCCCACATTCCAATGCAGGTAGGAATACATACAGCTCCTTGATAATATTATTATCATACTTTCTCATTCCGAAACTCAAGCTGTTATATCAGGAGCGGATTTAGAAATAAACACACAAGATACATGTTTAGAAGCGACATTGTTTGGTGGGGGAGGACGGCATTTGAGAACGCAAAAATAAATTATTAAAGAAAATTATTATTTAAAGTAATCGCTTGAAAAATTATGTGAATAATCGCCTTCACATAAAAGGTTAAGTGTATGAAATTCGTATTTTTTTTATCAAAGTATTCTTTCTTTCCTTCGCAAAAAATATTGGCCCGTCTATTGGCCCTTAAAGGCTCGAGTTTTCATTGGCTTTCCCAAACCAATTTTGTGACATTTTCCAGAAATTTGATAATCCCCCCCCCCACCCGATGCAAAAGCTTCTAAATTTTAATTTCTCCTTCATATCTTTATTTATTTTAATAATTTTCCCCAAATCTCCCTTTAGATCTTTTCTAAATTCCCTCGCCATCTCAATCCAAAAACCAAATCACCATTTCAAATTCTTCAGCTTGGGATATAACGATTCAGTCTTTAGCGCCTCGTATCTCATGAAATATAGACTAGGTTTGTAAGAAAGGAAGTAGGTGGCTGTACAGTCTGTGCCTGGAATTGACAATTTCCTAAATCTACTGCTGCGTTATAAAATACATCGATTATTGAAATTTGAGGGAATTCAAAATCAATATCATTGTACGCATATTACATGCACATATGCTACAGGCCTTACTTTTAAAGTTTCAAATTTTAAATTGCAAAACGGATTTATTGAGTACCTGATCTCGCGAGCACGTTTGTTTATCCCAAGCTCCTTGTTATATACGGGTCTTTCTGCATTTTCAATAGTAAATATCCCCCAATGTACCCAAAATGTATGTTAATAGATCAGGTGCATAAAAGATGTAAGGGTTTTAGTCTTGATCTATAAAATATATTCTCCAAATCAGTTTCCGTGAAAACCTTTGAAAAACTATTTAAAATGATATTAAACCTAAAAAAAGGACACCAATCTATTACGGATGGAGGTAGACGTTCGTATATATTGCGACTATCGTATAGTATCGTTATTTCGTGATGAAAAGGGATCAAGATCAATATTTTTATTATTTTCATATTTTTTCTAGTTATTTCAATAGAACAAAATTACTTATCGGAAAGGTTTAGGCTTTCATTTAATATTTATTCAATATAAGCTTCCTCCTCCATCAGACAGCTTCTATTTAGAGTAAGCTATTCAATCATAGTAGTAATGTTTTGGGACGTCTGCCCGTCTAGGAAAAGAAGTATTTTTAGCGTAACAACACTTGCTCATCAAAAGTAATATATCACTCGCAAAGCAGTTTTTATAAATTAGATCTGTTGATGGTTATGCATCATATTTATTTACATTAAACTAAACAAATCAATAATTAAAATGTCTCTTTGAGATATCTAACGCGTTTAAAACAATGTGTTATTATTCAGAAGTTGAAACCATCTGGAAGAGCATTTTATTGCGTCATTTACAACTATACTCACGCATATTTATATAAGAATAGAAATGACGTCTTGAAGCATACATGAAATTTTAGAAATTGTTGGATGAAATAGCAGCCCACAAATCTAAAAGATCCTACTAAAGTTCGCCCAAAGCGTTAGAGGTTCACTTCGGGCCAGTGCATGGTTTTCTAACGTGTTCCAACAATTGCTTAATTAAAATTTGGATGGATTAAACTTCATTGCAGCGTGTTAGCCTCTGCTGAATAACCGTCCATTTAATCGGAGCAGATGAGATGGAGTTCTGTGCTGCTAAAAAACCGTTCAACTTCTAAGAAAACTGTGGTCGTATAAGGGCGAAGGAAGTTGGTCGGCAAGTATGTTCACATTTGCAACCGTCAACCTATATTTTCAGAGATACAATGGAGTCCATGTTAGCCCATCTGAGCACACTCATAGAACATTAAACCACTGCCAACATCCGTAATATTCACACTTGAGAGGCATGTTTCAGAATCTCTTGTGGTTTGTACCCCACATTTGCCTCCGGGTACATTACTAAATGAAATGTGGATCCATCAGTCCAGATGCACCTTATCCAGTTTTCTCTACATCAACTGCGATTTTTTCTACTCCACTGAGAAGGTATCTTCTAACACTTTAGACTGAATGAATGTTCTGGCAAGCGTGGTTCTATAGTCCGTTTAAGAAAGATGTGCCATTATTAAGAAAAGATTAATTTCTTTTCTGTATTGAATTATGACCTTAGCTAATTTAATCCCTCTGTCCGTTCGATCTTAATAATTTGCCTTCTCAATGTTTATTATATGAATAGTCACGTAAGGAAATATTACACTTCTCAGGGCTAACACAACTGCAAAATAATGATCAACACATAAAGCCACCAGGACAATTTTTATGATAGTTTTTCGTGGGAGATGCTTATTACAATTAATAAAGTTGACATCCGTGTTTTTTTAGCTTATACTAGAGCTTTTTTGGTATATAAGGAAAATATACATCGTTTTTGTCCTGGAGTTTCCTGTTTAAGTTGGTCTAGTGGTCAAGGCCCCAAAAGCAAAATTATTAAGCTTAAAATTGCAAAGCACGTCACAGAACAGCTTCACCCTACTACAATCACGGAGTAAATAAATTTTTCTGTCTTCAAATAAATAAGTAAATATCCAAAAAAATATTTCTGCATTTCTAATAAAAAGAAAATTACGTTTTATAGAATCTTAAAATATAGATTGCATAATACATACATCTCCTGCAGGACATTTTTCATCAACCGACGGCGTGTTGCAGAACACTGCAAAACATTCTGCTTTGGGGTTCAAGACACTTCAGGTTAAAAGGAGGAACGCTGATTCAATTGTACAACTAGGGCGATGTCTCTTTTTCTCCTAGATAAAAAAAAACCTCTAGTGTGCGCTAAAGAAACCTGGGTGTCAACTTTATTAATTGTAATAACAATCCCCATTAAAAGCTCACGAAAAACCCGCCCTAGTGGTTTTGTGGTTTGGTCATTATTTGGCAATTGTGTTATCCCTGAGAAGGGTAATAATATCTTACATCCTTATATAGGGGAGAGAGAGAAATGTTCTTATCATCTTTGGTGTACTCCAGGATTGGAAATATGTCTTATTTTCTCCTATACCAAAAAAGCTCTAGTATGAGGTAAAAACCGTGGGTGTCAACTTAATTAAGTGTAACGAATTGTCATATTTCAATTATAATTTGAGTATATGAAATCACCTATAAATTTGAGCAAGAAAAAGTAAGAAAATTTTATATATATATAATGAACATAGTAGTACGCAACTGTACACACCTTCGTGAATATTTCTATATATTTATTTTGTAAAACCAACGCAGATTAATCAACACGATAAATGTCAATCAATCAACGTTTATTGGCGTAGTGATACCAACGCCGATGGTATCACTACGCCAATAAACGTTGATTGATTGACATTGTTGTTTGATTTCTATATATATTCATATTTTAAGTCGGATAAAGTTTATTTTTTATGTAATGTCATGTTTTATGTAATGTATTTGACACGTTAACGAAATCACAACAATTTCCACTAAAATTATCATGCACAATATCTTCTAGTCTGGAATATGAAATGATGTGTGTCCCTGTCTTTAAATCAAGCATACATAAATGGCATATAGATAAGAACTAGTCAAATTAACTCTATAGCGATGCTTCCCAAGTTGTCGTATCGTGTCGTAAATATGACGCAAGTGTTATAGCCTTCTTTGAGAAAGCTTCCAGGGAAAGAATTAATCGTTTCAAATTGATAATACAGAAACCAACAGAATCATTTAAACATACTTTGAAATTGTGCAAGAAAATTGTTTCGTTTGCAAGGATGTTGTCACGCAATCATATATCATTTTGATTTTTGATAAGGAATGCAGATGATCTCTACAAATAAAACCTGCTTCATATTTTAATACAAATGTTCAGAGCAAAACAGGGTATTGCACCCAAAGAATTTCTTAATATTTGAAATTAAAAATATTGCCGCATTTTCGGCATCATAAATCGCAAATTACAAAGAATATTAACTAAAAAACATGTTTATGTACGATACAGAAATATTCTTTAAAGATTTTATAAAGCAAAACGCATTTCATCTTCTATAATAAAACGGTACATAGGGGAAAAAAAGTAAAAATTTCTAATACTCCAACTTCCTGAAATCTCTAGATTGTACTTAAAATTTTGCATGTTCTGATATTTCCGAGCGCACTTCAAACTGAGTATATTTCTAGTTACTCTCTACTGGATTAATAGTAAGAATAGATGGCATTTTTAAAGTTTTCACAAGAAGATCTTTTCAAGAGTAGAAGATTTAACGAAGGGAGCACTTGTTCCAAATTTGATATTATAAAAAGAAAAGCGAAAAAATTTATATTTTTTTCTTATTAGGTAACTTCGAATTTTCTGTAAAGAGCTATTTTGTTTCCAAGCCATTTCAAGTAAACTAAACGCAACTATTCTCCGGTTCAATACACGACTGCAATATAATGGAATTTTCTTGAATGATACTCAGTTTACTAAATGATGCCCTCAACTTCAATTATGCGGATCTCATCAGTTTCAGAGAGATTCTACGCGGCGCGGATTTATTGTGAAAAAAATCCTGGTTTGACAGCCAAGGATACAAAACATCTGCTGTATTTTATTGATTCCTGTGTCTATGCTTGTGCAGTGTGGGTTTCGATTCCCCCTAATCACGAGAGATTCCGTCCTTCGAAACACTAGGTTTTAACTTATGAACGTTACAGTGCGTTACAGCAGTATATGTCCTTGCGCCATAAGGCAAAAACAATAAATCATATCTGATACAACAGTGGCTTGGCCAGTTGAGCATGGTAAGCGAATTGGTTATGTGCGTTTCATAAAACAATGGGCCTTTGAAAACACAATTAAAGACTCGATGATTAATATATTACACAATAGGCACAGTTTTTGGAACGAAAATTTATTCGGCTTTAAACGTTTTTCGAAAGCCTTGAGCTTTCATCAAAGAAGTAAAAAATCTAAGCGTACATCGCTCGTAAGGGCGAGTGTACGATTGTTTATTGTATAAAGGGTAAGGTTGTTGGTGGATTGGCGCCTTCTATCGGTCGAGCCAGATGAATGTGGACTGTAAGGGGAAAGTTGGCTGGTGAATGATTGTGCTAAATGATAAAATATTTTAGAGTATATGACAAAAGATTATTGGTGAAATTTTAAGAGGAGAAAACGTGACCACGCCGGATGGATATTGGCCGTAATAGATAAATCGTTCACCAGGTGCTCGATGTTTTGATGGATTAAAAAAGTTTAAAAAAAAAATTAAGATCAGCAGGAGATGAAGGTTTGTAGATTAACTTCGCTTCATCGAAGTTAAATTTGTGGTCCAAAGACCAGCAATGAACGGCTATGGATGATTTAGTCAATTCTTGCTTTTGTACGTATGCCCGGTGTTCTTTAATCCTGAACCGGAGTGCACGACGAGTTTGGCCGATGCACGATTTTGAGCACGAGCATGGGATTTCATAAATACCCCATGAGTTGTGATCCGAAACCGAGTCTTTTAGTTTTGAAATACAACGTTTATTGATGGGCGTGAAAGAGACTTTAAAATTAAAGTTGTTAAGAATAGTAGCAATTTTAGTGCTGATATTGGAAAAGAACGGTAAGCAGATGGTCTATAAAATAGGAATGCTGTTGGGAGAAAGATGTGTGTCCGGTTTTTTGGAGGAGAATTTTTTACGGCCCGATCAACAATAGACGGTTTGCAGTTTCGGAATATGGCAATGTTTTTGATGAACTCGAGTTCCTTATTCCGGTCTTCTTCAGTAGAGCAAATTTTGATACACTGAATACAATCCAGTAAAAACTGCTCATTTTCTGAGACATTGGGTGTGCTGATGAACAGTTTGGTGGCAACGAAATGGAAGAAGGTTTATGGTAAACGCTTAAACGAAATTCGAAGTCTGTTTTCATGACCAGAATGTGCAGAAAGGCAAGTTTGTTGTCAACTTCGCATTCAAATGAGGATTGAATATGATTATTAAACGAGTTGAGATTATGGGTGATAGCCTTGAGATCAGTATTATTACCATCTAGAATTGCAAAGATGTCGTCTACATACCGGACCCATAATTTGAAATGAAGATGTTCGTGAATTTTTTCTTCGACATAATGCAAATAGATATCTGATAAAATAGGAGATACTGAGTTTCCCATAGCGAGGCCTTCTGTTTGTTGGAAGAACTTATTTTGGAAACTGAAGCAAGTTTGTGAAATATAAATTTCGGTCAGGTTGGTAAGTTCACGTACTTCAAAATCAGTGTAGTGGAATTCCTTCATGCGCTGTTCTAGAGACTGAAGGGATCCTTGGATCAGAACATTCGTGAAATGGCTTTTTACGTTAAATGAGACTATTGTGTTTGGAGTGAAGGGAATGTCACGAAGCCTGTTAGCGAATTGCAGAGAATTTTTGATTGTAAAGGAGTTATTGTATAGTAATGGAGAAAATCTTTGCGCTAAATGCTTTGAAAGAGCGTGACATGCGGTGCCAATATTTGAGACTATAGGACGAAACGGCATGCCCGCCTTATGGTATGGTCGCTAACATTGCTCGCCTATATGCACTACCCAAAGCCCATATATATCATCATCATCATATTCAACCATTATCTATCCACTGCTGGATGAAGGTCTCTCCAAATGCTTTCCACACAAGTCTATCCTGAGCAATTCGCTTCCACGTCACCCCAACCTGTTTTCTTATTTCATCCACCCATCTAGTTTGAGGACGTTTTCTAGGTCTTCGGTGGTCTCTTGGAATCCAGTTCAGAATTTCTGTTGTCCATCGTTGATCAGTTCTTCTTGCAATATGCCCAGCCCATCGCCATTTCAGCCCTTTTACTTTAACAATGATGTCCTCTACTCTAGTTTGCTCTCTCACCCAAGTGTTTCTTTTTCGATCTCTCCTAGTTATTCCAAGCATGCACCTCTCCATGCTCCTTTGCGTTGTCTGTAACTTTCGTATTGCTCCAACTGTTAGACTCCATGTCTCTGATCCATAAGAGAGGACTGGCAATACACACTGGTTGAAGACCTTTCTTTTTAGACACAAAGGCAATTTCCCCTTCAGGATAAAACTGTTTCTTCCAAATGCACTCCAGCCAAGTTTAATACGTCTGTTGAGTTCTTTCATAATGTTGCCATCCATTGAAATCAGCTGGCCAAGGTAAATATATGAATCAGCAATTTCTAGCTCAATGTTGTCAACTTGTATTTTTGTTTCCTCTACAAAATTATTGAACATGATCTTAGTTTTTTGTAGGTTCATCTTGAGTCCAACTTCTTTACTTCTAGTTGAGAGCTCCTGTACCATGTCTTGGAGTTCTGATGGGTTCGTTGAAAAAATAACAATGTCATCAGCAAACCGCAAATGATTTAAATATTCACCATTTATTTTTATTCCCTTGTTATTCCAATTTATCAGCTGAAAAATCATCTGTAAAGCTGAAGTAAAAAGTTTTGGAGAAATGGTATCTCCCTGCCTCACCCCTTTGCCAAGTTTGATAGTTTTGGTATCTTTATGTAACCGAAATTTTGCACTTGCATTTTTATACACACGTTTCACCATGTCAATGTACACATCCTCAATGTCTGTTGATCTTAAAGAGTTGATGACTGCTGATGTTTTAATAGAGTCAAAGGCCTTCTCATAGTCAATAAATGCAACACACAATGGAAGTTCATATTCATGTGTTCTTTCAATTAATTCTCTTAATACTTGAATATGGTCCACTGTACTGAATCCACTTCGAAATCCAGCTTGTTCTCTTGGTTGAGCTGCATCTAATTTTTTCTGCAGGCGATGTGTTAGCACTTTTGTGAAGATTTTATAAATAGCAGGTAACAAGCTAATTGGTCGGTAATTTTTCAAATCCTCTTTATCACCTTTTTTATGCAAAAGAATTACTGTTGCAGAATCCCATTGGTTTGGTATGTTACCGCTGTTAAGACATTTGGTAAAGAATTTTGCAAGTATGTCTTCTACATATTCTCCAGCTTCTTTTAGGATATCTAATGTAATACCATCATCACCAGGGGCTCTTCCTTTCTTCATATTTTTTATTGCAAATGAAACTTCTTCTTTTAAGATTTTAGGAGCTGTTCCTTCGACTATTTCAGTGTCTTCGTTTAATCCACTGTTACTTTCATATAGTTTTTTGTAGAATTCTTCAACTCTTCTAAGTATTTCTTCCCTATTTCTTGTTACGGTGCCATCCTCTCCTTTTAATGCAATGATGTGTTTCTTCCCAACAGATAAACTTCCTTTAACAACCCTAAGGCTCTTGTTATTTTCAATGGCTTTCCTTACTAGCTCACAGTTGAATTTTCTTATGTCTTCTTTCATGCTTTTGCGCAGAGTTTTACAAAGTTCTATGTACTCAATCCTGGAACTGGTATTTCGATTGTCCACCTTCATATCTCTTCGCCTTTTCATGAGCTGTTTCGTCTTCTCAGATAATTTGCTATTGTGCTTTTTACAGGTTACACCACCAATTTCCCCAGCAGTTTCAACTATTGTCTTAACAATGTTTTCATTTGCTTCTGAGATATCACTTTCATCAATAAGTCCTTCCAGTGCAGAAAAGCGATTTTTTAATTCCAACTTGAATGCCTCGGTATTTTCTTTTAATTTCTTTAAATCCACCCTCTTACATACTTGTTTCCTAATGAGCTTCTGTCGTTCTAATTTAGTATTTAAGTGCACTTTACATCTCACCATTCGATGATCACTTCCAGTATTAAATCTGTTCAGTACACTGCAATCTTCAATAATTGATTTCTTGTTTGCCAGGATATAGTCAATTTCACTAGTTCCCCCATTTGGGTGTTTCCATGTCCATTTTCTTTGCGGTTTCTTCTTAAAAAATGAATTCATGATGCTAAGGTTTTCAGCTTCTGCAAATTCGATGAGTTGATCGCCACGTTCATTCCTTTCCCCATATCCGTATTTACCAACCGATGTCTCTCCTTGTTCCTGTTGTCCAATTCTTGCATTGAAATCCCCCATGATGAGCTTGATATGTTGTTTCCCTTTGGTGTGTAACTCTTTGATTTCTTCATAAAATTCTTCAACCTCTTCGTCGGTATGGCTTGATGTTGGTGCATATACCTGTACTATCTGAAGTTGGTATCGCTGGGTTAGTTGAACAACGAGCCTCGCTGCTCGATCTGACGTGCTTTCGACTTCAAGAAGGTAGTCTTTAATTCTTTTGTTGATTAAGAAGCCAACACCACTTGTTCTTCCAGTTTCCGTTCCTCTATAATAAAACAAATGTCCACTTTTAAGTTCCACCAACTCTTCACCTTTTCTTCTAACTTCACTGAGTCCTACAATGTCCCATTTGATCTTGTCAAGTTCTTCTTCCAATTCTTGAAGTTTTGCTTCAGAAAGGTATATATATATATGGCCTGCAAAAGGGTTGCTGGTATCTAACTGGAAGGAGACCCACACGCTGAACGTATGTGACGATGTGTGGAACCGGCCGGGCCAGTAACCTAGTGTCCTACCCCGCCTTCAAGTGGTGCAGGCTGGGCTTTCTATCCAAGAGGCAAATTAATATTTGCTGCACGGATGGAAAGGCGGAAGGGGAGGGCTAATTCACCAACCCGTCTAGCCAGCGTGGTGAAATGATGGCTAATTCCTCCAATATGCTAATACACCAAAAACCATGGCCCCTAGTCTCCAGGTGCTGGAGTGCTCCTGATCAAGGCAGCGGTCAGCGTGGCATGAAAGCAGGGGGTGCTAAGAATCACTGGAATGGCCCAGGCTGCCGTTTGTTATTGACCTTGGCTACGTATAGCAGTGTATAGATAATGGTTGAATATGATGATGATGATGATGATATATATATATATATATTATCTATAATTCTTAAATTATCATAATCGCGACCCATATTCATGATCTGTTGAATTACTAGAGATACCTGCCTAGTAAAGTGTAGCGCCCACTTTTTACTTGATGTTGCGAGAAGATGGTACTGTGTGGTATATGTTTTGGGTGGTATATAGTATGGCTGCTAGCAGGGCGTTGTGGTCTAGCCTTGAACTGACGACTGATCTGCTGCACTATGATCTCTCTATCTTCTCTTACTATCGAAGCAGGCTTCTCTAACTGAACATTAGCGTGTAGTAAACTCTATATCTTGAAATACTAGTTCAGTATCTCCAATCCGAAACCCTTTGCGCAGAAAACGTTTAAGGTTTTGGACGATTCAATACGACGAATGTGATGGCGTTATTTAAACTGGTTTTCGGTAAGACGGCAATGAAATTTAGAAAGGGAAATTCGTATCCTCAATCGCAGTATTCACAGGGAGATAAAATATAGGGCACGGGTGACCTCGAAGAATCAATCGTCTTATCATAAAAGTTTGTTTGATGTAAGAGTGAAGTTGCAAGTTCTGGAATATCATATTGGAGTTACGTAATTCCCATTGTTTTCTACAAAGTACTAAGATGAATGAATGGTTTTGAGGAAAATTCTAAAGCTACTAATGAAAATAGCATTAGATACGTACTAAGAAAAATTAGATATTATTTAGACAACTATGATATGTTTTAAGATATCGCTGAAAGTCTTTACTACCATAATAGGAAACATGAAGTTTCTACAATATTTAGTAATATTAAAATGAAAATCTTAATTGGCGCCCACAGTATGCTTTATAGATTTAATATAAATCTTCTAAAAATACGAAGGACGATTCTCAAGAATTAGTGAAACACTTCACAAAGACCATTTCTGACTAAAATCAGCGATTCTATTGGTTAAATATGCATGGAATGGAATATCGAAAACGCGATAATGCATAATTGCTAAATTTCAAAAGCAGTACAAACTTTTAAAAGCAGGCTGAAATTTGCTAGGCAAATTTCAGATTGCTAAAATTTGAAAAGCCTACTTCGATCGACATAGCAATAATAAATTTGAAATAGCACGCTTCGACGATTCAAAAGGTACGACTTATTTGGTCATAATAGTAATTATATATTAATAATTATATAATTAATTTCTACTCTATACCCCTTTATTATTATTTATTTCTGTGAACCATAGTTGCAAATGAATGCCTTAATATTTATTGTACGTTTGCTTTTCTCTCTCACAGCTATTTTCTTGTTTCATTAATTATGTTCAAATAATAAATCCAGAGTCTATAATGATTTATTGGCATATAGTTCTGAATTTATGCGTTATATTTACAGATCTGTCTTTTTCATGAATACTTTTTTTATCACTATTCTAGTTTTTATATTCAGCTAGGGATAATGATGATAAAGTTTTCTGCAAGGAAAATTATTATTTCTGGTTTGAGGATGCCTAACGACGACCAAATTCACAACCTCGTGGTAACAGATCGAGTGCTTTTCCCATTAAACTAAAAGTATTTATCAACTGCTTGACTCCAATAAATTATAATGATGTCGTTAATTTATTAATTTGAAAGGTATAATTTTATAATTAATTATGAGATATGCAACTAAGTTTAGTTTTTCAATTAAATTCCGCGTTTCTGATATAAGCAATAAAATTGACAAAATATTAATTAGGAAACACAGTTATTAAAATTTGTGATCCAAATATTTACTTAAGGTTAAAAATTATTTAATGATGTATATTTCATAATACTTCTATTTTATTCTTTTATTATTTGTGTATTTTTATATTTTGTTCTCTGTGATCATTATATTTTATTTTTAGAATACACTATTTCATATAGAAATCATGGCTACTGTCGGAACATTTTCTAGTTTCGTTCTATATATCTAACGTTGTTTCAACCAGTTTGCCAGTTGATTTATAAATTATCGATTTCTTTCAGATTTATCTGGTTTAATTGTAGTTGTCATTACAAAATTATTAATCCTCCTTTTCCGTTCAAAAAACTAAATAAAATTGTCACTGTCAATACTCGTCAATGTTAAAATACCATGCCGTGATAAAAGAACAATTATTAAAAATTAATTCTAATTAATAATATATTTTGTAACAGATAATTACAGAGCAAGGACAACATCACAACAAGACTGGGGGTTTATCCTGACTTCGATTAATGATTGCATACAATTACCCTAAGACATTCATAATAGCTAGCCAATGCTTGTGGCATATTATATTGGACAGAGTTTTTAAAAAAATAGGGAAAAATCTACAAATATTTGATTTTAGCACAAAATTTAACAGATGAAACAGTTCTGTTTAAACGTTGTGTAACTTGTACTTCGGTGCGTGTATCATGGATACAAGGGTTTAATAAAATTATCACATTTTAGCAAAAATGTATGTTTTTGGCAAAAAATTCTTCATTGTAAAAACTTAATTTCTTACTAAGGAGATTTAAAATTCTTTTAACGTTCAAAGTTTTCCGGTAAAGGTTTAAGTTTTTTATTTTATTATATTTTTATTCAAAATTTTAGTAAAGTCTGAAGTTCATAGTAAATGTTTCAGTTTTTATTAAAATTAAATTTTCATTCCACTGTACATGAAATTTCAATGACTACAATTAAAGCGCATTACAGTCCAGGTATACGTATTTCGAAACGCATAAGTAGGGTTGCGGATAAAAGAATCATTTAATTCTACGGGGAAAGTAAATTCATTTATTTATAGGCCCTGCGGTGGCGCAGTGTGGTAACGCGTTCTCCTAGTGCGCCGCTAATCCGGGTTCGACTCCCAGCAGTGCAAAAAGAACGCTTACTCAGAGATCTCATAAAAGATCGCACTGCTCACTGTAGTCCGGGGTTTGGTTCCCCAGGCCTTAAGAGGTTCGGATTCCTCGGAAAACTGTAGGTCCCGGCGCAGCATGACCACTGTAGTCTTTGAGCCGTAAAACCAAAAAACAAACAAACATTTATTTCTAGATAATATAAGCATGTTTTACATAATTTTCAGCACTTGTCTTGTTTAAAATAATAATTTCAAACTTAACTTTGTGTTGTTAAGGGGACTTACATCTGAAAAACTAATATTCAGATATTCTTAACCCGATTTTTCTGAAAATTGTACACAATAGTAAAAGCTATAAAAGAAACCTTTTTGAAAAGTTTCAGCCTTTATAACTCCATAGGTTTTTCAATATATATTGTTTACTTAATTTTTAAGTGTCATACTTGAAATGTTGCACGCGGTGTTGCATCGGTTTTTAAATAAAAAGTTTTGTATTTTTTCTAAAAAGTCATTGAAACTACACTTATAAAATCATTGAAAAATTATACTTTGTTTCCAATAGTTTTTATTTAAAAAAAAACAAAAACAAACTTGCCTACTCTTCATAAATTGGTATTTTTAATCATTCGATTATAATAAACGCCTCCAAAAATATATAAGGTATCAGTCCTCAGTAAAATTGCAAGTAACTTTTATTCATTATTATGGAATAAATACGTGCAGAAAAAAATAAAATTATCTGCTGAAAATTGCATTGCAGTGATCTGTTACATAATGCAAAATTTCTCAAAAATTGGTTTTGAGAAAAACGAAGTTAAAGTTAACCATTTAAACGTCCAAATCTGTGACATGACTGCACTCAAAAGCACTTTTGGATTATCTGGCCTCATTGCATCGGAATAACCAGACCGTCCTCGGAAAGCTGAAATTTTGCTTTATTTTTTAACATGTAAATCAAAAAATTTGTATTTTCCCCCTAAATTCGCTACTTGTTCAGTTATGAGTCCCCTCAATTATTTTATGAAATTATTATCGGTTTAAAGCAAATTAATGCCATGTAGAACAGATGCCTACAATATTCATTTCCCTTAGTTGGTATTGTCACTTATTATGACAAGACTATTGCCGGAACGGAATAATTAGTTTTCCGCTCTAATTTTGTCGCATCAGAGCACTGTTGTATTACTTCAGTAACTACACATTTCTGAATATTATATAACGTTACTTATATGGTATACACAGAATGCTTTATGTCTCTATATATTATACCAGATTTATTTGAAATTTAAATCTCCGTCGCTTCTGTTGGCGAATACCGTAATTATTGGCATATTTACGTCACAGTAGGACGCAGTTTTTTTCCTGCAGTCATGTATCGTGTCGCATGATGTTTTTGACTGTAGTTTGTGCACTTCTTCTTGGGACGATTCTTTCCTCAATAGTACGTTAATGCTGTTTTATCATTTAAAATTTTGCAGTCCAATAAATTTCAAGATGAAACTAAGCAAGAAGTTTCTCATTCATTTTGTTATTTCAATCTTCAATTAACTTTAAAAACGTCTACTTCTGACTAATATCAAAGACAGTTTTAATAATGACACATTTCTATTAAACTATCTTACAACAGAAAAGTCAAGTAAAAATGGGAGACGCAAGTTGAAATGATCAAAATATCGTTTCCAAAATAAATTTCATTTAATATATGCTAAAACTTTCAGCCTTAGTCCTATAGGGATAAGAAAATATGGCAGAAAAGGTTCGAGATGTAAAACCCGATTTATTGTCGATAATTTTTATTTAAGTATGTTTATGTAAACCATATCATTTCTAAAGCTAATAAAACTACTGAATTTAATGCAAAAATTTTTAAGTGTGGTAAAGATTAATAAATAAAAGTTGCTGTATACGTTTCTGACGGACTTTACATTCTTCGGTAGGTTTCGTTTTTTAAGGTAGTATAGGAATATGACGGAATATTATCACTGTACCGTTAGAGCTCGGCCAAGACCATTGCCATTAGTATTTATAGTGCCACTTTTGTTCTGTTTGAGATTGTGTGAGCAGGCATTTAATTAATGACGTCACAACGTAATGGAAGTGGTGTTAAGCTATACTGACGTCACATTGACTATTTGAACTCCGAGATTGCGCTGAGCATTAAGGGATTAGCGGCGAGCTGATTAGTGGAAGCCGATGATGGCGCAACGGAAGGCCGATTTGAACTGGAAGCAGCCTAATCCTGTCCTGGAATTTTAAATTAGTTAGAGAAGGATTTTGCATTCTTTTGTTAAGACAGCACAAGTTGCGCATCATGAGGATAGTGCGGCCCTTCAGAAGGATTGTTATTGACGGGACGGTGAAAATGTATAACCCTGCCCATGTGGGAGGTTCTATTCCGCTAATTGTAAAATGTGATGATTAGTTAATCCGGGATGAACGTAAATATTGCAAATCCACCGGGCACTATAATTTGTAGCGATCCGTATTTGCCCGGCAAGAACGTACTCCCCTATCTCAGTAAGAACCTTTGAAACTTCAGAAAAAGATTTTTTGCTCACTAATTTTAAAAATTCAATGGCTGGATTTGTAGAGTCCTGGCTATCTGTACTGACAAAGCTGTTATCGTAGTATCTATGGCTTTTGGATTGTTTTCGAGTTTATGCCGAGTAGCAAATCCAATGGGAAGTCATCGTTTTTCGTCGAAGCTGCGACTTCGTACTCCTTTTGTGACCATTGATCGCAAAGGGCGGGCCTAATACAAATTATCAGCCATAGCTAAAAATGTTGAATTTACGGATTCTGTTAATAATTACGTTTTGCTAGCTTTGTTTTCATTTGTCAGTTACCTTGCACTGACTCTACGCCACACAGATTCTAGCTAGAAATTAATCCAGTATTGTGTTGTCTTGAGATTTTATTTCATGTTGAGTACAAGATTTTTATAAGGTACGGAAAAATTAACTTGTGCACTTGCATTCCTAATGCAGGATGGCCAAATTTGCCAAAAAAATGTATCTTTTACTGTACTGAAATACGTCGAATATATGTTTCACATAATATTTATTTGTTTTCTTTACTCTCATAAAAATTATTACTAACGTCTTGTACATATTTTCCATCCTATAATACGATGGTTTTGCGCGTTATGTCATCTATCGAAAATGTATTAAAATATATATATTAAAAGGATAAGTGATTCCCAATAGGTTCTGTGTCATCTATGGGACAGATTATAAATTTAAGATCCCAGGTGTATTATATCCTTGCCGATATTTGCTTGGAACTTTCCATTGTAGAGTCTAATAATCTTGCAAATGGGTAATGCTCAAGTAATGAATAAATCAACACAGTTGCTTTAATCCATTCATATCTTTCTTTCGAATGTCGAAGATTTGGAAATGATGATAGAACTAATTGGAAAGTCCAAATGATCACCCAACTAAAGCGGCTTTTTAAACTAGCTTTAAAACCAAACATTTGCAAAAGAAGTCCATTTCGTTTCTCATTTTATTTATTCGGTAAAATCAGTGAAAATTGAAAGTTTATCATTAATTACAAAGCGTAGTGAATGTTTTCCGAGTAATGAATGTTTGACTTTTTTAATATTTTAAACTTTCGTTTTGTAAATGAAATCTCCTATTTGAGAAAAAGTCCTTTTTCTAGATTGCCTTAGTGTTTTGTATGATATATAAACTCTAAATTAAACTGAATAGCGTCTAGTGTGTTTAATGAATGAATGAATATTTTCTTTTAAATTTTCTGTTTGTCTGAATAAATCCTCCCCGGTAATTTTCCATCTAACTGTATGAAATTATCCAAAACAAGTAAAATATTTCTTAGATCGGTTGATAAAACGACTTACATAAATTTATAAAAATTAACAGAAATGTCGGCTTCAAAATTTGAAATACAGTACTTGAAATATATTCTAATTTTAAAAATATTTTGCAATAAAGCAGCACATTTTCTTATTTTGTGATACGAATAAAACATAAAGCAAATTGAAAATTTCACAATATTTCTGTAAAAAAACATCCTTATATTGTAATTAATGTAACTATTTTGAAATATAAGGAACAAAGGGGTAAAGAATAGAGAGTAGGGGATTTAAGAAATTACCGTCTTTAGGCAAAAGCTAGATAGCTGCTCCTCCCTCCCTTACTAAGGAAAAGATATTTTGTAAAAAATGCCGCACAACGTATCCTTAAATGTTTATATGTGAAAGTGATGCTCATTTATATAACTATTCCAGTTAATATTTTAACTAACAATTTTATATACTAACTGATTAGTTTCTTTTAAGTGTCTAAGCTGCGCTAACAATATGTGTCGCCCAAGGTAAGTACCCTGTTTGCCTACCTTAAGATCCCCTACTTGGGAACACGACCTTTGAAAGACCGAAAATTATATATTGCCTACTACAAAATTTATTGTGGTTTATATCATAATAAATATACATATATTTTTACATACTTCTATTAAATTAATTTATCACAACATTTCTTTTGCATCAACTCATAATTTTTAGGGTGTACTATTGCATCATAAACTCTTATTTATCCATCATTGTGAAAGTGTTTTATCTAAGGCAGCAAGGGTTCTTTGACTCCTAACAGTCTTTGATTTTACCATGTTTGGCGCAGTATAGCCCAGATGCTCTTGCGCCATAAAAAAGCCAAACAAACAAATAAGACTCCTACTAAGAATACGCGATTGCCTTCCTATCAGAGAGATCCGTTCTGATTATTTTTCTCTGGTACAATCCCATCTGACCTATTGCTGTAACGTTTAGTCAAAAGAAACTCAATCTAATATCGCAAAATTGAACAGATAAAATTACATACATTAAAAATTATTAATTTAAAGTGTGTTAATAACAGGGGAAAACTCTATGGAGTTTTCTGTATACTACCTTATTGTCCAGTCCCCAATGGTCCTTCTCATGTATAAACATATTAACAAGTATTGCGATTGATGGAACAGTTTTAAAGAATTTGTAAGTTAAGTGTTCACTACAAAATTGAAAAAACAATGTTAGAGAAATGATGCAATTACTTTTTATAAACTACTACTTCTAATTTACGTTTAAATGTTGTCGAATAATATTAGTAGATTATTAACACGTGCTCACACTCAACAATTATTCAGGATCGTCCACGTGATGTTCGCTAGGCTTCCAGATTTGGCAGAGGCCTTATCCCATTACAATCCATCTCTCATTATTTATATAATAATATGGACTCCCCAGGTCTCATGATTTGTAATATCTTCCCAATGAGTCTAATATCCAGAGAGATCGATTATTTAAATCATTTCTGAATAAATATGTGCTACTAATGTTTAATTTCTTTTATTGTGTTTTACATGTCAAAGTTTAATTTCTTTTAATATGGCTTATATTTCAATGCTTAGTTTTTTACTTTGTTTTACATGATAATGTTTATCCCCTTCAATGGTTTTATGGTGTTACGAATTTAATTCATTTAATATCTGGGGAGGGGAGTGACCAGAACTTATCAATATGATTTCTTGTCAGCTTTATTTCCGGTCACCCGTCAGGTATCTTCTAGTCTTATTATATCATTTTTATGCTTGTATACAATTTATTGATTGTTTTTTGCTTGTATACAATTCTTTGATTGCCTGTAAAGTAAATGTTATTATTATTAATATTAAATCGTATGATAAAACACGAATATATGTCTTCATGACTCAGCGCTTTAATTCAAATAATATATAAAAATATTGCACTACGTATTACTACCCGCAATTTACTGTTTATGATATGAGCGAAAGTAAAGGTTTTCGGAACTTTCCAATACCTGTCGATAGCAGCTCCAAACTTCGTGTTTTCTGATTTTACTAGCCGCGGCAACACGTTGACCCTAGTTTTACTTGAAATTTGTCAAATTCACAGTTAAAATTATAGAAGTTTTGAAAGGTTTTAAAATAGCTTTCAAATTTAGGATTCAAAAGTTCGTTAAGCACGCTCGTGTTCTGTCCGTAAAAATTGTGAACAGCTTTAAAACCGCATACTTATGAACATATAGTGTGCGGTTATATATATTGTTCGAAATCGACGCCGTATCCTAAACGGAGCGAAAGTCACGGAACTTGGTAAACCAATGCCTTTCCGCTTAATATGCAAATGATTAAAATTTCATCGCTAATCAATTCACCGGGCACTTCTATAGCGCAAGAGAAAGGAATATACTTAGACCCGTATAAAGAGCAGCAAAGTAAGGACAGACAAAATTTATAAATCTTGCTGTTTTGATACGGTAAATAATACGTGAAGATGCGTTTAAGACGTCAGTAGTTCGAGAGACTAAACGAGTTTGAGAGAGAGAGGTTTCATCATAGACTTATGAGGAATAAAAATAACATAAAGATTCGACAGTCACTATCTCACTCAGAATGATACGGTAGTAAAATCATGTTGCAGAAGATGATTTAGAAGAATGAACAAAATAGCCATGCTGAATTTAATTTCGACAAGTGAAATAAAAAGCATGGAAGGCATTACACAATCCATAGGTAGACATTATAACAATAATGGAACCATCATCTCCCATGCAAAAGCGTAATTTTCATACTGTATCGAGAAATCCCAATCGGCAATGGTCGGCAGAGGCGAAGTTTTCTCAACAATTCCTGTGTGGGATTTATGATCTCCCAGTGGACGAGCTAGTCCACAGCTCACACACAAATCAAACGCGTCTAGGATCTGCTGGGAAGAAAGTACAGGCCTCGTGAAATATAAACTAACAAGGGAACCCCTTTCGCTGTTCACTGCATTTAGAGGTAAGACCTATAGGAGATGATAGTGCTTGACTTCCTAATCACAAGTATGTAATCATTTGTCTGCAAAAATGACATGGCAATTTTTTATGAATATTTGAAGTCCAAAAATTACTTTTTTCGCCAGGTTTGATATTTTGTAATCGCACTGTATGTGAGTAAAAACAGGTTTGAAGTCTCTAAAATTATGACGGATCATCGTATTTAACGGATAAACAAAAATTATGTCTCAACTAATCCAAACCGTGTAAAAAAATTAATATGAAAAATGAACTTTTAGCATAGATACTTGGCGAAATTGAGGACAATTTTGAAGGCTACTCCAGGTTTTCGTTCGAGGTAGTTATTTCGTATTATCGCAGCCCATGTCAAGTTTCTTTTACATTTCTTTTTCCAAAATATTATCTCATAAGGAAAAGAAGCACATGAATACATATAAGCATGCATACATGAGTATAAATAAATGAAATGAATAATATGCATGAATGAATGAATATATGAGTATTCATATACAAGATGTGTGAATATGTGAGTAAGAATAAATGAAATGTATGAATATATGAGTATCCATATATGCGTATGAATAATGAAAAGTTGCTATATTTATCCAACCTGGATGTGGTCATTGCATATCACATGCTGTTGCAACCATGGAATTTAAAAAAATTGTGAACAAAACTTAATAGTAGGCTATTTGAAAATGCATTTATTGTAATTAGAAAAAATGTGAACAAAATTTCATGAAATGTACTTTATTTCATGAAGTTATGTAACCATAAATTGTGGATTAATTGTTGAATTATGCTCTTTATTTAAAAATGAGAAAAATTAAACTGTGTACATCTCAGGAATGTCGTAAAAGTGATACAGTACAAAAAAAGAAAAGAGTGAAGCAAAGCAATTGATCACAGTGGGCACATTTTAAGAATGACAGATTTTTGCAATTATCTCGGCTACAATTGTTGTATTCAATTTCAAAAGAAATTTCCTCAACATTTTTGAATTTTCCGGGATCATGATCGCTATAACAGCACCTAAACCAAGCATATTGTAACGTAGGGCGATATTTTTTAGACTGTAATTGATTGTGAACCAAAGAATGCATTTTTATTATCTCATTTCGATGTCGTATGTCAATATCCATTTCATCGATTGCTATTTTATTGGTTATTTTTCTTACAAATTTTTTATATTGTCGAAAGAAATAAACATCCAGCGATTGTATGAGGGATGTTGCTTTGGGGGGTATTTGCAAGGATATACAATTTTCCGGAAAATCTTAATAAGTGTTTGGGTCTGTACTACCTGTCCATTAGCTTAGTAAAACACAGGAAGGAGGAGACATGATGGGTTTCATACAACATTCTACCCACTTTCTCATTTTGATTTTGTCCATTTTTCCCGACTTGGAGCATGTAATATATAAGTTTGGAGGTTGAAATCTTTTGAACAGTCGGGCCAAATCTTCCCGCAGCTTCTCTTAAACGAAGTAACATTTTCCCTGTCAGTTCCCCATTCATTGGTATTATTGTCATTATTGTATATGAATGTGTTCTGCCAAAATCAGACCCTATTAAAGAAAATGTCTGTTTTTCACCTTTATGCGATAGCTGCCTTTAATTTGGAAGAAAATAATTAAAACCACTTTGATCAGAGTTAAAAATTTGTTGGGGGATAATATTAGCAGTAATATTTCTCGTTATCAAAATAAATTCTATGGCACTATCTTCTATGTTGCCCATATTCTGGGTGTATATTTGAGTGATATATTTTGTTACTTTCCGCGCAACTATTTTGTTTTGGCTCTTAAAATTATCTATAAAATTATCGGAACATTTAAAATCCTCAAATCCTAACTCTTGGGATTTCAGGATCGCCCATCTTTTCAAATCTATATCATGAACAGGTAAATAATTTTCCCTAGCTTTTGTAAATCTGGCTAACATTTCATTTTTTATTATTTTATACTTTTCTATATTTGTGCCCATATTTGATATATATTTTCTAAACCTCGAAATATAAGTAGGGTATTTTACTGTTGGATATCTCCTGTTTGTTTTCTGGAATTTATTTTTTTTACAACTGTCAAAATACTGAACAATTGTTTGCATATTTTCTAAACTGAATTCATTTGCCAATTGATCGCCCTTTACAGTACAGTTATAATATTCGTCACCGACTATACTAATATCACTTTCTTCGTCGATACGGAAATCACAATTGTCTTCAAAATCTAAACTGATATTTTCACTGACATTGTTATTAAAAATTATGTTTTCGATTTTCGACAATACTTCCCGACTTTCCTTAAGTTCTTGGTCAGTTATTAACGACGGAAGCGTGTCGTATTTATTAACGACCAAATTCAAAACGGATTGAATTATGTTCACTATATTTTTCATTTTCTCACAATCGGAAACTCGTACAACTATATTGACGTTACACTTGCGGACGAGTTTATATAGCTAGTGGAATGCGAAACTTAAATGTCCCGCCAACTCTTCAAAATTGTCGCCAAATTCGCCAAATATCTATGCTAAAAGTTCATTTTTCATATTAATTTTTTTATACTGTTTAAATTAGCTGAGACATAATTTTTTATTTTTATCCGTTAAATACGATGATCCTTCATAATCTTACCGACTTCAAACCTGTTTTTGCTCACATACAGTGCGATTAAAAAATATCAAACCTGGCGAAAAAAGTGTCATTTTTGGACTTCAAATATTCATAAAAAATTGTGATATTATTTTAGAAGACAGATAATTCACATTCGTGATCAGAAAGTCAAGCATTATCATCTTCCATAGGTCTGATATCAAAATGCAGTGAACAGCGAAAGAGGTTTCCTAGCCTGAAACTTCAAAGCATGACAAATACTGCTACCTCAAGAAAGCATTGGGTTTTTGTTTCATTCCATATATAGTACAGAATACCATACTTGAATTTAAAATTTTACATGAATTATTAAAATTCTTTATTTATCTATTTGCAGCTCTCAATAAAAAAATTTACCTTCTGCCATTGAAGTAGGAGGAAATATCCTAATAACGATATGTTTATTTGTAAATACCCAGTGATTTTTTCACACAGTTAAAAAAAAGTGAAAGGGATTTTCCAGCACTCAAACCACAGGAGTATATTGTGAAATGGTTTTTTCTGCGAATTGTTCGCAACTTTTGGCAGACCTGTAATAAAAAACAAACAAGCGAAAGAAAATTAGCTAAGGCCGATTTTTAAATTTAGCTGGTTTCAATTAACATTAATCCGCAATTCTCTAATCCGCAACTCTCTAATTCTCAAGTAACCTGTTAGGTCTGCAATGTTAACGATAGCCATCATTATTAAACTTACGAAGACCTTTACTTTACCTTCTTTTTTTCGTTGCAGACGGACAGACAGACCAAAAGTAATAGCGGGTTCAATACCGATTGAAACCGGCTAATAAAACCTGACAGAACTTGCCTAATACACGCATTTTAGCTTTCACGAAAAATTTAAATAAGCACCTTAAAGCTTACAGAGAATAAAAAAGATTAATGTTGAGATTCAAATAAGTAAATTTGAGTCCACGTTTTTTGGTTCAATATTTTTTTTATATTGATGTATTTCAGAATTATTGATTTGAAGGAAATGATGTGTTTGATTTCTCAATACAACTTCACTGAAGATAACTAGAGAAATTAAATTTATATTATACTAATAATAATTAATAACAATATTAATATTTTTATTAAAAGTGAGAATACAAATGAATTGTTAAAGTATTTATTGAAAATTAAAATTTTATTTTACGCAGCTGCGATAAGCCTTAAATGAACGTAATATTAGCTTTGTGAATGAAAACAAATGACAAAGATGATTCTAAAGAATTAGAAGAATACCATGCGAAAACGTGACGGGTTGAAGGATTATCGAATCCAGTTATTAAGAATGCATGCAATAAAATGCCAAACAAACAATAATCTTATCTTACAAAATTTGAACTGCAGTAAATCCTACTTGGAACACCAAATTCTTCCATTCCGTGGAAATAATTAATATGATTTAATATTCTCTGGATATAATCCTTCAACAATCAGACCAAACTACCATCTTAAAACAACGAAATTTGAAATAAGGCTTACAAGCCCCAAAATACTGAATATTAATTTTGATGAGCTAAGTTCTTTGAAATAGTGCTCTCCTAAACAAACGTTTTCTCGACTAAGCATATTTTGCTTTTAAGAATAATACAATGCAATACAGACTTTGTTTAATAAGGTGTCATTGAAACTAAAGGCGATAAGCTTTAAGTTTGTCTAACAATATCAACTAATCTAATTTTCCAGAACAAAAGAGTTCTCACAAGAGATTTTTCCAAGTGGAAATGTCAATGTGTTTGGTATATTGTTTTTTACATTTTTAAATTCACATTTCTATTAACTTTTCAGCGATGCTTGATAGTTAAATACGGGTTACTTTTATAAAAAATTCCGTATCCATTCAATTTAGAGGAAAAAGGATTCAACCCGTTGAATGAGAAGAAAGAGCTTTAGGTTCGTGTTGGTATACTTTGCATG
Organism: Dysdera silvatica; assembly: GCA_006491805.2. Taxonomy (NCBI): domain Eukaryota; kingdom Metazoa; phylum Arthropoda; class Arachnida; order Araneae; family Dysderidae; genus Dysdera; species Dysdera silvatica. The sequence continues at coordinate 56,951,453 of QLNU02015003.1, forward strand.
TAGCAGCAAATTTTGTTTTAATAAATGAAATAACATTGAAAGAGTCCAATTTTCTTGCCCATTGGGACGAAATGTTGACGAATGATTTACAAACTAAAGTTATATCATATGCATTTCTTTTCTACTTTTCGTTTATTTCACGACGCAGATTCACATCATCGCTACTACGCGTTTTTGCTTCATAACTTTGTGTTAAACAATTCAGCTTTTGATAATTTTCAGATTTATAAATAATTTCCAGTGCTTTTAATTTAACTAATCGATTTAATTTAATAAGTGTTTAACACTAATAATACGGTTTAATATCCTAATAATTATGAAAGTTCTTATTCATTTATTATATCTTTTATTTTACCTACCTTTAATATATAATCCGGTTTACTTGCTTAGTTGGGCATCATATTTGGCGTATGATTGATAAAATCAAATACAATGCAAATCGGATTTCAAAGACAGCATCTAAACAATCAGGCCTTTTTATTTACTTGACCGAACGTTAATTAATCCGTAGCATGAGACCATGTTTGAAAACTGCTGGAGTTATAGCACATGCATTTATTAATCGTGTGGAAGAATTCATGTGCATATATTTAAATTGCAGTGATGCTATTTTTCTAATCAATATGGATATCTGTACGAGAAAAATACGTTTATGAACTTAAAAATATATGTGTCGAAGTCTCGAAACTTGTGCTTTTATACGTTTATTAAAATTATAATAATCAACTTCGTTTAAATACAACTACAATATATAATATATCTTAAACTATAGTGTAAGGAAAATGCAAAATTCCTCCATGCTATCAATGGTACAGTATTAATTATCTTGTAAATTTCATATTATTTTATATACCCGTTACATAATCACCACAACTGACACATTAGGAGATTTAGTGCATATTATAATTATGGAAATCATAACATTACAAAGACTCGACCATACCTCTCAAAATCCATTCTATATCCATGAGCTTTGTACACTACAGGATGGGGAATCCATACTTCTACGAATAATCGAGGATTTGAAACACATTTTTGTGTTCCCCCTTTTTTATATCTTACTAATAACTTATAATCGTTTCGAACAGTTTTAAGGAAATTTTAAGTTATGTATTTACTAGAAAATTGAAAAAAGAATGTTAGAGAAATAATGCAATTACTTTTTTAAACTACTATTTCTTATTTGCATTTAAATATCGTCGAATAATATTTGTAGAGTATTTAACCTGCGATATATTATATGGTTACATATAAAGAGCAGTCGCTGATTTGAATTTATTTGTATTTCTTGGCTTATATAGGAACATAGTGATACCTGCCTATAGCGATACTGAAGGATCTGGAAAAGATTGGCTTACGGGCAATTAATCATTATAGACAAAGTACGTAATACTCTATACCGCTTGAAACCTGTAATAAATACCTTCATAAATAGATAGGCAGTACCGTTTTAGAAATATATTACTCTATTTAGATTCTAAAAAGCATTTGATAAATTAAAAAGGGTGTAATTATTAGCTAGTTTCCAGACTCCTCTTCCAAAGTTGCAAACATAAAAGCAAGAAGGAAAAGTTATATTATTACTAAACTACTGGTTTTGTTTTTAACTGTTTAATATCCTCTTATTATGGTATTTCTTAAGATGAATAACCACAATAATTTTTAAGTAATTAAATATTATCTGCGAACTTATTTTTTTAAAGCATTGATTTTCAAACCTACTCATCTCCCGATACGACGAAACTAATTTCTAAAATTCTGCGCTTATTTGATTTCGTCTATCTGATAAAAATGAAGATAGCTAAATAAAAATAAATATATAAATTGATAAATGAATGAATGAATGAATGAATGAATGAATGAATGAATGAATGGTTGTGTTGGCTGTTACTATTTCTTTACACGAAAATCGTCTCAGAGAAACGAGATTAGTGCCTATGAATGAATAGTCAAGTATCACTTGAACGTTTTAAAAGTTCCCGCTACGCGCCGGTTGAAAATCACTGATTTAGAGACCTCATTTGAAGAAGTGTTTAATTTGAAGAATAAAGATTCAAAATAAAAAATGAAAGCTGCTTTAGTAATATTTATATAAATATTAAAAAAAAAAAAGTTTTCCTCGCCCATTCTTGGCGGAAACAGGCTTTGGGACGGGCAGAGCGCCATGTTCCCAAGCCTCTTTTTTTTTACATCACTTCTTAGTGCCATGAAACTTCGTGACGATGTGACACGTGTTTAGGATTGTGGCTTTTTGTATTTCAATGTAGGTGTTTGGGTCAATGTTGAGTATCTCCAAATTCGTCGCAAGCGTTTTTGGTACTATCCCTGTTGCTGAGATGACTAACGGGATGATGAGGATCTTTTCCATACCCCATATATCTCGTACTTCATGTCTGAGATCTTGGTACTTGGTGATTTTCGTTGTGTAGGTTGTCTGTATGTTATTGGTGTTGGGTACTGCTATGTCGATTAAGTACGTGGTCTTATTCGATTTATCGACGAGGGTTATGTCAGGACGGTTATGTGGGACTGTCTTGTCTGTTATGATTGCTCTATCCCAGTAAAGCTTGTGTGTTTCGTTCTCATGCACGGTCTCTGGCTCATATTTGTAGTACGGGCATTTTTCTGTCAGAAAGCCAGCATTCGCTGCCAATTTCTGGTGGACTATTTTCGCTACTTGATCGTGTCTATGTTTGTAGTCTGACTGCGCAAGGATCTTGCATCCTGCCATCACGTGTTGGATTGTCTCCGATGCCGCATGACAGTGTCTGCATTTGTCGCTTTCTATGTCTTTTCTCTGGATGAATTTCTGATTGTTCCTTGTTGCGATCACTTGGTCTTGGATGGCTAGCATGAATCCTTCTGTCTCTGGCTGGAGAGTGCCTTTGGCCAGCCAAGAATTTGATGCCTTTTTGTCAACGTGTGGTTGTTGCAGGTCATTGTAGTGCC
>QLNU02015003.1:56954501-56999466 GCA_006491805.2 Dysdera silvatica
TTATGGTATTTTTAAGATGAATGACCACAATAATTTTTAAGTAATTAAATATTATCTGCTAACTTATTCTTTTAAAGCATTGATTTTCAAACCTTCTCATCTCCCGATACGACGAAACTAATTACTAAAATTCTGCGCTTATTTGATCTCGTCTATCTGATAAAAATGTAGATAGCTAAATAAAAATAAATATATAAATTGATAAATGAATGAATGAATGAGTGAATGAATGAGTGAATGAATGAATGGTTGTGTTGGCTGTTACTATTTCTTTACACGAAAATCGTCTCAGAGAAACGAGATTAGTGCCTATGAATGAATAGTCAAGTATCACTTGAACGTTTTAAAAGTTCCCGCTACGCGCCGGTTGAAAGTCACTGATTTAGAGACCTCATTTGAAGAAGTGTTTAATTTGAAGAATAAAGGTTCAAAATAAAAAACGAAAGCTGCTTTAGTAATATTTATATAAATAAATAAATATATATGTGTGTGTGTGTGTGTGTGTGTGTGTGTGTGTGTGTGTGTGTGTGGGAAAGATAAAATTCAGTCTCAGTTTCAATCCGCAATCTATTGTTCTTCATAAATTACTAAATGGGACAGCGTGTGAAAATATATTCTTAGAATAAAAATTTCAAATCGTGATTTTATTTTTCCGAATGAAAATGGCGTCCATAAACACACCACTGTGAAATAATAAATAGCAAACAATGGGATTAAATGTATTCTCTCTACATTTTTGTACATTAACAAGTAATGTCTCCTACGCCATGGACCATCTTCTTGCATGAAATTCACGATATTATTCAAGTATTAAATATAGGAAATAAATATGCAAAAGTTTAATTTACTCTTTAGATGAGCCTAGGCATGCAACCAGTTCAAATAATTTTCTCTCATGCGATAGCAATTCCTGAGTAAAATATTTTCTATGATTAAAAATAAAAAAACATGGAAATTAATGTCACAAAAATAAAGGAATTCCAATAAAGTTTCTGATTTCTCAAATCAAATATGCATCATTTCGAGTTTAATACATATTCGTTTCTTAAAAAAAAGTAAGAGCTCACAAGTATATTGCACTTAAATAATGAATGAATAACTGGAGAAATATTCTTTCCATCTGTTTATTTATTTGTCTCCTGTTTGGAAAGTCGAAGGTTCAGAAATGATCAGAAAATTAATTGGAGATCTTGAAAATCAGTACCTTTCGCTTTTTATGGTAATCATGGAAATAAATATTTGTATGAGAGTTCTGTAACAAAATTTGGATGAGTTTTGTTCCACAATACCATGAAAACTATAATTACCGAGCTGTTTTTTTCTTGCAGTAACAAATATGTAACTCAAGTCATGTTCACGAGATATTTGGTAAATTTAATCTGCATTTTGAAAGTTAAGGATTTTTCTAAAACATCCCTTTAATTAAAATTTTTCGCAATATCGTAATGACAGTGAAATAAATCAGTGAGGCAATCAGGTATTAGGTATAATAACTATGAAATATATAGGTATGTAGATTAAAATAAATGGATAACAATTAAACATTATTTTTTTTAATTTTCGTACTTTATAATCTGACATAAATTTACTTTGCAATTCTTACTGACTGGAAAAAATATTTGGAAACCAAAACCGGCTTTCATCAGATTCATAAATATTTTTAATGGTAGTTCAAAGATAATTTAAAATAATATTTATGAATTTAGAAAAACTACACTTCTTCAGAACGTTTTGCATAAAACAGAAGTTCTCAAATTATTTACTTTTTCAACTCCCTTTTATACCTTCATTGGGAAGTCATCACCCCTCCCATGTGGTATATGAACATAAATATTTTGTTTATGCAACATACGTATTTTTACACTTAAAATAAAATAATTAAGAACGCTAATTTAAAACATGAAGCTAACGAGATTTTAAGATCATTTAAGATAAATGGATATTTTCAACCTTCAGGTCATCTAGATTTTTTAGATTGAATTAACTATATTTAAAAGTAATTATTACATATACTAAAAATGTGTCGTGACTGGCAGTTTGAAAATGTCTTAATTGCAAAAAAAACCCGAAAACACTAAAACAATTTAAAAAATCTCAATAGGCAGCTGTTTGAACGTCACAAACGATGAAGGTTCATATCGAGACGAAAATGAGTCCCAAATTTGACACTGTACTTTGTTTGGATTTTTGTACACAGTTTTTTCTTTTTTTTTTGTTCTTAAAAAGGGTAGTCCCGCAGTAGAAAAGGAAACTTTTCGCAATAAAATTTAAGCAAAACGTGTATTAAGTTAGAAATGTCATAATTCCATGGGATAAAGTAGCAACGCATACTAAAGCGCTTTTAATTATAACCATGTTCAAAAACAAAAAGCTTTTGGTAACGTATAAAAGAAAAGACGCGCATGGGCGGAAGAACACCGCCAGAGTTAATATCATGGCATCGCTCACACATCACATAATCAAACTAGGAAGAAGAGTCCACTATATTGATGGGGGTATAGTGTAGCTGACAGTGAATACAGATACGAGAACATACATATGCATATTCCAGCAAGAAACACTTACGGAACGCTCAAATTAGGGAACGAAACGTTTCATAATAGGACAATTGATATACATTAACAAGGAAAATAAGGTTCATCATTGAATAGGGTCCTGTTTCCTACCAGACTTAAGAAAATCTATTTTCCTTTCTTTTCATTAAAAGATACAGTTTGGCACCAACAAATGAAGCAGTACCCTGAAAAATGGAATAAACTGTTTAATAGCAAGCAGTAAGAGTGTTATTAACATTGATGTGTGTTAATAATGAGTGTTAATAACATAAAGAGTGTTATTGCATGGGGGAATGAGTTCGATACCAGGTTGTAAAATATCGACATCTCTTTTTTTAAACCCTAATTTTCAATAGAAAGTGAAATCATTCGCCATCAAAAGAAAACAAAACGCTTATTAACTGAGAAGCATGGAATAAAGAAAAATAGTTTTGTAGGTGGCAGTTCGCTATTCATTAAAAAGGAAATCGGATTTCGTCAGGGAATAGAGTACATACTTTGATACCAGACGCGGAATATCATTCCCTTCTTTTTCTGTTGTTACCCAAAGTAGTTTTGCCTTGTCAAATAAAGCTATACAATGAAAGAAGGGGAAACACGTGTCAGTCTTGTGGATTGATTGTGCAATGCCCCGTTTCGAACAGCGTGTCAGTTATCATCAACTACCCAAACGGAGAGGGATAGAATCCTTGAATTCAGATACGTTGATTTGTTACTCCGGCAGATTGCCAAGCGTTTAGGCCGAGATGTCAGCACTTCAACTTTGCGTAGCCGGGAGGTCACGAGAATGACAAACTCTGTTGAGAGCCAGAGATGGCTCGAGCCGAACATCTGCACGGTTAGATCGTCGGATTAGAAGAATAGCGCTTAGTGATCCTTGCTCTACTGGAGTGAACTTCGATTCCACATGCCAAGCTCAGGAGGTTTAGCAGTGTCTACACAAACCACCAGAAGGCGTTTGCACGATATTGGGCTACGAATCAGATGTCCAGCAACAGGTGTTCAGTAGACCCAAGACCACCACCCTCAAGGGCTATCATGGTGTACATCCAGGCTGCAATAGAGGCTAGGATGGAAACTGTACTCTTCAGCGATGTCTCGTTTCTGTCTCGGACGAAGTGATGGTCGGAGGTCGGTCTGTAGACCACGTGACCAACGCCATCAACAAGCCGTCATGAGAGAAGGCCATACCGGCCCCACTGCCAGAATAATGGTGAGGGCGGCATTATGTATGGTAGGACGACCCCTTTATCTTTCCTTCCTCGCAAACTGACAGCTCAATGCCATGTTGATTTGATCATGGAGCCAATGGTACGGCCATTCCTACAAGATGTCCCCAAGAGCCGTTTTTCACCGCGACGACGTTAAGTCGCATGCTGCTCATGCTAATGTGAAATACCTGTGCAGGGCCGACAAGAGATGGGGGGGCAGCAGGGGCTGCAACCCAGGGGTCCGGATGAAATCTCGGGGCCCGCGCTGGCAAGGAGTTATGATGTGATAGGCCCGGATCAGGGAAGGGTTCATGAGGGCCGGTCAAAGAGAGCCCGGGGTTCCGCATTGGCTCCCATAACCCCTGTGCCTGCGCCTAATTGACGTTCTACCGTGGCATGCCGCTTTTCCTGACTTGTCTCCCGTCGAGCACGTTTCGGGCTTTATTGGTCGGCAATTGCAAAAGTGGAGAGCGCCAATTACCAATATGGATGATTTATGTGAACAAGTGCTTTCTCCGTGGCAGAACATCCCTCAAAGGAAGATTAATACCCTAAATGATAGCATGCTAAGGCGCGTAGGCGCATGTATTTCGGCTCATGGTTGCCATTACCTATACTGAACAAATCGAGATAATTTGAATATTTTGTTTCCAGTTTTTAGCATTTGAATATGATCAACATGTCCATCAAACCTGATTATTTCACATTTGTATGAGCTTTTCTTCTTGGTGTTAGAATTTCAGTGTTGAAATAGAACTATTCAGGAGTTGGTCATCGATAATGATAATACAAATATTAATTTATTCTTTATTGTTCTGCACAATTTAAACATTGCTCTTCCAGAATACACTTCTGGAGCCAAAATAATTTTCGAAGATGGGAATGACATGCTTCGATCTGCTAAGAATGAAAATAGACAAATAAAGTAAATTGAGAACAATTAAGCTCTACGGCCGTAGTGTTCACACAAAATGAATTGTAAATTAACTTCATAAAATAAAAAGTGTTATCAAATTTATATGTTCAGTTAAGCTCATGCATTGAAAATGAAACGAAACGTCGAATATCCTCTAAGCCTCTTATTCAACAAAAATTTCCACGGTGCCAATTATTAATATTATTATACAGAAGGTACTGTAAAAGTCGCAGGGCGCCCGAGTTCGAAGCTTAAGGACAGCTAAAATAATTCTTTTCGCCTTATGAATGAAAGTTCGGAGTGCAGATCGGTAGTGAAAGCGCTATACTTTCGTCATCAGAGGACGTCCCAGATAGCAAAAATCGTCCTTGAAACGTCCTGAGGACGTTCTGGAGATCTTCTGGACGTCTTTGAGACCATCTTTGATATCTGAGGTTAGATCTAGAAATTTTGCGCGGCAGATAAAATCTATGCCACTATACTTTCCAGTAAAAGAAAATATTTTATTCCTTAGCTTATTCCTCCTAACATATACTTGACATTTGTTTTGTACATGGAATCACTGTAAGTACTTTTACAGGTTAACGAGCCGTGTGGTATATTATAGAGTTGATATATGAATACTACTTTTCCAAAATTCTTATATCTGAATAGTGCATTTCCCCAAGATTCGCATATTTCAAAATTTCTTACAGAAATTCCATCAATTCTGCACTGAAAATAAAATATATTACACAGGCTAAAGTTCACATGGTTAGGTTGTTTCTTAATAACAGTAAAATATGGAGGTATCCCTAAACAATCATTTGCTCCCAAATTATATAAATGACACTAAGTGCTTAAAAGGCAGTGTAAAGTATGTTTCCTTTCAGCCACATCCGAAACATCTTCAGCACCTTGGATACATGTGTGTGGAAATTCTGAAGCAAGTTCTAATAAAAAAACACCAAAAAGTTTTGAAGAGAATGTCTTATGAAATTAATATGCACCAAAGGAAAAGATTAGCATTTCACTTTATTGAGCATTAATAAATAAAATATTAAACAAATAAAAATGCGAGTTTGTGAAATTCTAAAGAGAAAAGTGTCTCGTTTAAACACAATTCTGTACCCTGAGGAAATATTTAAGCTCTTTTAATACCTTCTGATATAATCCTTTCGCAATCGGAGCGAAATTCCATCTTATGAAAACGAAGTTTTAAATAAAGCTGACAACCATAATGTGCAGAACGTTAATTTTTCTGAACTAAATTCTTTAAAAGATTGTTCGGGTAAACAAATATTAACTCAACTTGTCAAATTACTTTTGAAAATAATTCGACTTCAATAAAGCTGAATGCATATATATTTTTTCCTTTCCATTTAATAACAACTGCTTATTTTACTTTTTAACAAGGGATAATTGGTGTCAATTTAATTACTCTTTTGGTTTAAAAAAATCAATACTTTTAATTGAATATATAATCAATATTATTTGAAAAGGTGTAGTGCTCCGGCTTCGACGTGTTACCGGATACCACAAGGTTTTCTAAAGGGAAAAGGTGCATCAATTTGAATTATGATCGGAATGAAAAAATATATTATTAATTGTGTGATTATATACCTACATAATACATACTAATAACTTAAAACCAGTACAATCTACTGAAAACAATACTTAACGTATAGGAGAATGGAATCGATATATATTTGAGGTTTAATCTGACATATACATTCTATCGGATCCCCCAGAAATATCGTTATGAATAGATTTATGGCTATTTGCATTATTGCCATAGAAGGATTTCTCTTCGTAAAAAAATGCACATGTTATGGAGAGAAATAAAGAGAGAGTTTCATCACTAAATAAATTATTCGATATACTAAGAAATGAAACTTTTGAGACAGATAGATTTGATCTTATAATTTATAATACAGTTATCATATTTCAAGCTTGAAAAAATAATTTATTATCTGAAAAACTGGTAATTCCATCCACCCATCTGTTTAACTTTTCTCCCATACATATTCTCCGTAGGAAATCGGTCGACAATGGTGCTTAGCTCACAAATGCTTCAGTCCGATCCTATTACGCGCTTATAACGGCAAAAGAGGAAAAGGAGATTTTAATACGAACAAAAATTATTAGATATTTGAGTAGTTTCAGGTCATTAAAGAAATTACCGTTTTTAACGTATGAAAGTGACTGGTTTTGAGCGTTCGGTTTCGGATAACCATGCGTGCCATTAATAACATTTCGCTTTTGCTATTATCTGCAACGCTCACTCCTGAAGAAACAAAATAGAGGAAAGTCGTTACGGAGATTTCGATAAAGTTAATGTTCCTCTTACGGCTCTTTAAAATTAGCTAATTTAGAATTTGGCATTTGTCATCGTGCGGTAGCGGTATAAATATTCATTACCGAGTTTCCGAAGTATAGCTTCCATTTTTTTGCAATTCTCAATTCAAATAGCGAAGATGACGATGGTGTTTTTGATAATATTTTATCTTAAAAATACGCTTCCACTTCCACGACTCTTTATCTGAATGCTTTCTTTTTATAGTGTTTAGGTGGTCATGCACAGATTGCAGGATTTTTAACAACAATCATCGACTGAATGATATTTCGAAACAAAAGAAGTATATTTATGTGGTAATATTGTCTATTAATTAATAATTTTGCAATTAAATGAAACTCAAATTGGTTTGGATTTTATAATTTATCAGATTTAATATTCGGAAAGGCATTTAATCACTATTTAGAATAATAAACGAAAAATAACAAGTGAATAAAAGTAATGATAATACTATATTGAGCATACATGCATTGGGTACAATTCCTACAAATCTAGAGCTCGATTTAGAGATACCAAACACAGAGAAAAAATTTTAATTTTAATATGAAACGTTACACTTTTGGCAAAATTCCACGACAAGGCTAGATTTCTATAATTATTTGAGATATTTGAAAAAATCTTGTAAAAGAATTAAGCAGACATAGTATAGGGCGAATTTATGTAATAAAAATTGGCATTACTCTTGTGTGTATATTTCAGTGGAAGATTAAAACTTTTAGAAGTTCTAAGATTTTGGTATTTATTTAGTGATTCAAAATATACGATATAATATAGGGCAAAATAAAATTCTATATTTCAAAATGAAACAAAACATACCGTAAGGTGGAAAATAATATTCATCTTTATATATGTTTTTAGTTAATTTATACATTCATCTGTGGATAATCTGTGGCCTAATGATCCTCGCTAAAAACAAGCATAAAATAAAAAATTGGGAAAAGTAAGAATGATTGATTTTTGAAAATACCATTATTGCACAGTATGAGAGATTCTGTGCAGTCCTAACCCTGACATCCAAATTATAAATAATGTGTATAGAAATTTACTACTTTGTTAATCCATGACGTCATTTCAACTTGTAATTCATTCATTTCATTTCAAAGGAACTGTGAATTCAAAAGGGTGTGTTTAAAGAATCACATTAAACATAGTGATAGACGATATTCCTCGTTGACACATGGTATAAAATAGTGCATAATGTATAACGTGATATTATAATATACAATGATCTACTATAACGTATTATACACAATAGTCTAATATAACATCATAATATAAAATAGTCTAATATAGCATCATGACATACAATAGTCAAATAAACCGCGGATTTAGGGGCGGAGGTGGCGATCGCCCCCCTTCTAATGAGAATTTAACATTGAATAGAGACAATATTAAGGTCCAATGAGGGATCATTTCCAAAAATCAACTCATTAATCGACCCCTCCTTAAATGACCTCGAAATCCGCCTCTGGTCCAATAAAATGAGATGTCTCATAAAATATAATAGCCTAGCCCAGAGGTTCTTGACTTTATTGCATCACGAAGCACTTTCTACGCGAAAAATTATTCGCAAAGCACTATTGCTGTATTTATGCCAAAGGCACATATGTACATTTTTGGATAGTTTTACCTAACCATATTTTTCGAATTGTTAGTCGACATTTTATTGTATAATAGTAAAAGCACAAATTTGTTTCTAAATTTAAATTGCTTAAATTTGAATCTGAGCTTAATTTTCCCCAATTAAAATCATTAAAACTTGAACTTTAAATATCGTTTTCTGAAACAAAACGAATAAAAAGCAATTATGCATATATTTTCTCATACGCTTTTTTATGTGATTTAGTTTTCCCATAAGGGCTACGATATTTTCAACGACATAGATAATGAACCTAAATACAGCAGTATTAACAATGGAAGGTATTTTTAATCATTTGGGCATATGAAACGAGAAGTTTAATTTTATTCGAAATTTTATGTTACTTGCAAATTTCAGAGAAATGGGGAACTTGCTTAATTGCATAAATGAAAAACAGTAACAAAAGAAATCTTCGATGGAAAATTTTCGATTTAACGACCAGTGGAAATGTCTTATAAATCTGGTTATTTTCAGCTTCTTTAGGAGGAAATCTGACAATTTTTTTTTAATTTTTGAGCATCAAATCACGCGGAGCACTTGGAAAGATTTCGTGGAGCATTAAATGCTCTGCGGAGCACAGCTTGAGAACCGCTGGTTTAGCATTTCAACGCCAGAGCGTATTGTGTTATTTCCCTATCTATACATGTATTACAATTAAATACAAGACGGAAATATTTTGCTGTCAAGAAACAAAAAATAGTCACTGACTATTTTAAAAACCCTTATTATATTTCTTCTCTACAGGTTCAACTTTAGCTATATAATGTATATATATATATTTGTAGAAATAAACCGATTTTTTTTATTTCTAATATTTGCTGGGTATCTCTACTAGTGTTTTCCGATTTCTGGATTATTCGTGGACGTCCATCCACCCATTTACGTAGATAAGTGAAATTCGACAGTATTTGAAAGACGTTTACTCCCGTTTTCCAATTGGAGGTCTTTAATAAGATTCTCAAAACTAATATTAGGTCTTACATACGAGTATGATTCTATATTTAGTGAAGATAAGGGAACCCCAGTCTATCTTGTAATGCTTTTCATTTGTTGTGGGAACCCTTTTTGCACCATATGGTCTGTGGAAAATTCGGTTATGGAAAATGTCTGTGTTACCCATCTCCCCCTTTTCTTGATGGCATCACATTCATATTTTGCATGGCGTTTCATCTTGCCTCTAGTGGAAAGCCTTTATTTTCACAGAAGAAGAAACCAGCTGCGTTTATATTTAAGGTTTTAAACTCGAAAGCAGTGAAATAAAGAAACTCAACTTTTGGCCATAATTCCTCAAATGATTCGCAATCAGTAGACTTTTTACTTAATTTTATGGCATCAGCTTAATTTTCCACGGCAAAATAAACGCTTTCAGGACAAAAAAACGACGCCGTTCGCATTTCCAGTTTCGAATTCAAGGTCTGGCATATTGCCAAAAGGCCACTTCCATAATTAATGACAATTGCAAATTATAAACGTCTTATTTTGCCATTTTATTGTTCCTCAAGTGTCTCTTTGTTAATGCTTTGCCTGCTTTCTTTTTTCTGGTGATTGATTTTACTCCCCTCTAACCCTGTGGTGGTGCTAGGGTAACGCGCTGGCCTAGCGTGCGGTTATCTTTGATTTGATTCCCGATCGAATAAAATAAGACACTTATCAACTAACTGCAGCTAGGGGTTAGTTCACTAGATCTTAAGAGGTTCCGATTATTCCGAAAATTGTAGGTCCAGGTGCAGCATGGTGTACTTGCGCCATAAAACGAGGAGAAGCAATTTCTCACCTGAAACATTACCGACTTTAAGGACACACGCACAAAACAAGAAAGATATTTGAAAATCTGAACTTGGGGGCCATATTCGGTTTACCGATGATGCTCATTTTTACTTGTAAGTATTTGTTAATGCACAAAACTGGTTGGGATACCGAAAGCACTCTTGTGCGTTGCACAACCACTGAATTCTCAAAAAGCAACGTTTTGTCTGCAGTATCCAGCAAAAATATCATAAGGTCTTTTTCATGAAAGAAACGATTAATTCGTTACGGTACATTGACATTTTGCGATAATTCGCAGCCACACTTTAAACGTTGTAGGATGAACCAGCCATTTCCTGGTTCATGTAAGGTAGTGCCCGACCACACCGAACTTCTGCCGTGTTCACATTTCTTGATGAATACTTTAGATATGGAGTGCTTGCTCTGAACTAGTGTTCCGAAAAGCTGGAAATGGAATGAATTGGCAATCGTACTCGACCTACCTCAATCCATGTGACTGCTTTCTCCGGAGCCATTTGAAAGATAATGTTTTCAGTAAGCATCCCCAAACAATAGAACAATTAAAGAAGTTCGACTGTAAGAAATGAGTATCCATTTCGGTAGAGACATTGTAGAAAGGGGGGTTTCAAACTTCACTTTTCGTTTGCGTTATATCATTGTTATGAAAGTTGATTGTAAGAAGAATGTAGGTAGAATGCTGTATGTGCAGGTAGAAGGGGGGAAGAAGGGTGGTAAGCAACAAACGAGACCTTGAGCAACTAAGGTCACGCCGGGAAGAGAGGTGTACGATTAAACAGGAAAAGGGAGATCGGTTCTGTATTCGTAGGCGAAGTAGATCAGTACGGGACCACAGAGGTATAGAAGGTCTCCCAGAAATTGGGTACGGAGAGCCCTAGCTTCACAGCTAGCTACGAGGCTTTACATAACCTAAACGGAATCATGGAGATCTAATAAACGTCTGATTGTATTTAGCACGTGTGGATTGATAACGTGTCTACGCAGCCTTATCTTTTGGTCCGTTAATAAAAGGGATAGAGATAGAATTCACGTACGGAGCGGTACGAACCGGACGATAATACGGTTCCAATGGGCAGCCAAGGACTCTGCGGCAACTAGTAACGCAAATATCGCTTAGAGTATCTCAACTTCCGGTACATTCTCATAGACGATAACCACATAAGGGGCCCATACTCTTATAAATGGTGGCAGCGGCAGACCTGGATTTCAAGAAAGGATGCGAATCCAATCGACGAATGGGGAGGATGCGATCAAGACAATGACGTCAGAAACACCAGCTAATGACAGGGCACATCAAAAGAATTGAAGAGCTCTGTAGGGAACCCGACTTAGTGCATTTGGGACGAGTGAATGGGGAATTAACGCCAACGAGGACAATTCAGCGGTGACCGATCCGCTTCTTGGAAATTGGAGGACGACGGACCATCGAGGTGTCGACCTATACGCCGAAACGGACTTACCCGCGGAGAAGCGCAGCCAGGGGCAAGCATTTCATTTTTTTTCAACCCGGGATGCACTGATCAGCAGGTGGAAAATCGAAACAGACACTGCTTGCAGGGACGATTGGTCTGGGATTCGATTTACAATTACTATTCATTAAGCTTATGGCAGTTTTTAATTTTTGCGGTACACCTATTAAATGTACGGCATTGCCACACCTTTCAATCTATCATTGTGTCGGAGTTATGTAATTTCAAATTTGTTTAGTCCTTTTTGCAACACCCTGTATGTGCATATTTATAACAGAACTTCCTTCGAACCTCATCAAAGTTTGCAACACTAAAACGTATCGTTTTCGTTGTATGTTGGTTATTCATACAAAATATTTTAATTATGTTAAACTAAACCAAATATTTAGTTTTAATAAGCATGGATGATTATTATTTTATTAAATCTATACATACTAAATGTTTTAAATAACTTTCTTTTTTTAGAAATTATAGTGACGTTATTTATTAAATTACAACAAAGTTTGAAAAATAGTTCTTTATTTTATGTAAATTAAATAGATTATGAAATTTTTCATTTTCAAATTTATATTAAGAAGTGATTCATAACAATAGACACTGCTGCCTCTATGTTAATTCCTGATTTACAGTATGTTTCGGAGAATGTGGTTTCATGAATTGTTTCATGAACTATCTACTCGCGTTGCCCCGTAGATATCCTGGGCATATTACAAAGGATGATTATTAGTGTTAGTGAATCCAAAATTTGAGGAAGTTCTGTTTACCCAGAAGCGTGTTCCTGAATTAGTTTGGAATAGATGCATAACAGAAGATGTAAAGCCTAAATTCGCTGCTTTATAATGTTCTGATGGCATTAGACTGTAAATCCCAATGTATAAAACAATTAGATAAAGCAGACCTTCGTCAGGATGTGGTTATGTGCGATAGTTAATTAATCGAGAATTGTTCACATGACGCTTGAAGGCATTTCTGATATAAATTTCTTGAAGATTTGTATTGCATCAAATGAAAAAGCATCAATACGAAGAAATTGAAGCCTTGAATATTTTTACAAAAACTTACGTTGCAAAATTAATTTAAAATATTAAAAATATTATATTAAAATAATTTGAGGTTATATATATATATATATATATATATATATAAAAGTTTTCCTCGCCCATTCTTGGCGGAAACAGGCTTTGGGACGGGCAGAGCGCCATGTTCCCAAGCCTCTTTTTACATCACTTCTTAATGTGCCATGTCTAGAAACTTCCTGACAATGTGACACGTGTTTAGGATTGTGGCTTTTTGTATTTCAATGTAGGTGTTTGGGTCAATGTTGAGTATCTCCAAATTCGTCGCAAGCGTTTTTGGTACTATCCCTGTTGCTGAGATGACTAACGGGATGATGAAGATCTTTTCCATACCCCATATATCTCGTACTTCATGTCTGAGATCTTGGTACTTGGTGATTTTCGTTGTGTAGGTTGTCTGTATGTTATTGGTGTTGGGTACTGCTATGTCGATTAAGTACGTGGTCTTATTCGATTTATCGACGAGGGTTATGTCAGGACGGTTATGTGGGACTGTCTTGTCTGTTATGATTGCTCTATCCCAGTAAAGCTTGTGTGTTTCGTTCTCATGCACGGTCTCTGGCTCATATTTGTAGTACGGGCATTTTTCTGTCAGAAAGCCAGCATTCGCTGCCAATTTCTGGTGGACTATTTTCGCTACTTGATCGTGTCTATGTTTGTAGTCTGACTGCGCAAGGATCTTGCATCCTGCCATCACGTGTTGGATTGTCTCCGATGCCGCATGACAGTGTCTGCATTTGTCGCTTTCTATGTCTTTTCTCTGGATGAATTTCTGATTGTTCCTTGTTGCGATCACTTGGTCTTGGATGGCTAGCATGAATCCTTCTGTCTCTGGCTGGAGAGTGCCTTTGGCCAGCCAAGAATTTGATGCCTTTTTGTCAACGTGTGGTTGTTGCAGGTCATTGTAGTGCCTGCCATGTAATGGTTTTCGCCAAGATCCTATTTACAAGGTTTTGGGAATACGGACATGATTATTCATCAACTAACCGTATCATTTCCACATTGTCAAGTTACAAACCACTTCTTTTAGGGACCGTAGTGAACAGAGAAAGCGGCATTATTAAAAAAAAAAGAGACAACATATTATTGCTCTGGGCATTTCGGAAAAAACTGGCTTGTAACTCGGCAATGCGGATGTGATACGGTTCCCTGATGAAGAATCATGTCCGTATTGCTAAAAACTGTGTAAAATGTGTTATATAATCATGAAAAGGTTCGCTTTTCATATTTTCATAGTGATTCTTACGATGTATAATATTTAGCTATGATAAATGTATTAGAATGAATTTAGGCAGACACTGCTAGATGGAAGTCTCTCCAAATGCTTTCCACACATGTCTCTCCTGAGCAATTCGCTTCCACGTCACCCAACTTATTTCCACCCTCGATGGAGATAAATATACGAATCAGCAATTTCTAGCTCAATGTTGTCAGCTTGTATATTTGCTTTCTCTTAAAAATTATTAACCATGATTTTTGTTTTTATAGATTCATTTTGAATCCAACTCCTCTACTTCTAGTTGACAGCTCTTGTACCATGTTTCGGAGTCCTAATTGGTTCATTGAAAAAATAACTATGTTATCAGCAAAGCGCAGATGATTTAAATATTCACCATTTGTTTTTTTTCCTTGTTATTCAAATTTATCAGCTGAAAAAACATCTACAAATCTGTAAGAGTTTTGAAGAAATCGTATCTCCCTGACCCACACATTTACTATCTTTGATAGTTTTGGTATCTTTATATAATCGAAATTTTGCACTTGCATTTTTATGCACACATCTCACCATGTCAATGTACACAGTCTCGGCATCTGTTAACCTTAAAGAGTTGATGACTGCTGACATTTTAATAAAGTCAAAGGCCTTTCCATAGTCAATAAATGCCACACACACACAATGTGAGTTCTTATATCATGTGTTCTTTCAATTAGTCCTCGCAATACTTGAATATGATCCATTGTACTAAATACACTTCGAAATCTAGCTTGTTGCCTTGGTTGAGCTGCGTCTGATTTTTTTTTGCAGGCTCTCTACTTTAGTGTAGATTTTATAAATACAGGTAAGAAGCTAAGTCATCGGTAATTTTTCAAACCCTCTTTATCTCCTTTTTTTATGCAAAAAAAGTACTGTTGCAATATCCCACTGGTTCGATAGCTTACCGCTGTTAAGACATTTGGTAAAGAATTTTGCAAGTATGTCTTCTACATATTCTCCAGCTTCTTTTAAGATATCTAATGTAATGCCATCATCGCCAGGGGATCTTCCTTTCTTCATACTTTTTATTGCAAATGCTACTTCTTCTTTTAAGATTTTAGGAGCTGTTCCTTCGACTATCTCAGAGTCTTCGTTTAATCCACTGTTTCCCTCATACAGCTTTCTGTAGAATTCTTCAACTCTTCTAAGTATTTCTTCCCTATTTCTTGTTACAGTGCCATCCTCTCCTTTTAATGCAATGATGTGTTTCTTCCCAATAGACAAACTCCCTTTAACAACCCTAAGGCTCTTGTTGCTTTCAATGGCCTTCCTTACTAACTCACAATTGAATTTTCTTATATCTTCTTTCATGTTTTTGCGCAAAGTTTTGCAAAGTTCTACATACTCGATCTTGCAACTGGTATTTTGATTGTCCACCTTCATAAGTCTTCGCCTTTTCATGAGTTGTTTCGTCTTCTCAGATAATTTGCTATTCTGCTTTTTACATATTACACCACCAATTTCCCCAGCAGTTTCAATTATTGTCTTAACAATGTTTTCATTTGATTCTGAGATACCAACTTCTTCAATAAGTCTTTGTAACACAGAAAAGCGGTTTTTTATTTCCAACTTAAATGCATCGGCATTTTTTCAGCTTCTTTAAATCCACCCTCCCCCCCTTATGTACTTGTTTCCTAAAGAGCTTCTGTTTTTCTAATGTAGTATTTAAGTGCACTTTACAACTTCTTATTCGATGATCACTTTCGGTATTAAATCCGTTCAATTCACTGAAATCTTGAATAAACTGATTTCTTTTTTGTCAAGATATAGTCAATTTCGCAGGTTCCGCCATTGGGGTGTTTTCATGTCCGGTTTTTTGGTTTATTCTTAAATATGAATCCATGATGCTAAGGTTTTCAACTTCTGCAAATTCAACGAGTTGATGGCCACGTTAGTTTATCTCCCCTCAGCCATACTTACCAACTGATATCTCTCCTTGTTCCTGCTGTCCAATTCGTGCATTAAAATCCCCCATGATGAGCTTGATGTGTTGTTTCCCCTTATGTGTAGCTTTTTGAGTTCTTCATGGAATTCCTCAACTTCCTCGTCGGTATGGCTTGCTGTTGGCGCATGTATTATTTGAAGCTGGTATCGCTGGGATAGTTGAACAACGAGCCTCGCTGTTCGATCCGAAATGCTTTCAATTTCAAGAAAGTGGTCTTTAGTTCTTTTGTTGATTAAGAAGCCAACATCACTTGTTCTTCCAGTTTCCGTTCCGTTATAATAAAACAAATATCCGCTTTTAAGTTCCACCAACACTTCACCTTTTCCTTTGGCTTCACTGAGTCCTATATTGTGTCCAACAAATATTAATTTGCTTCATAAATAAAAAGCCCGGCCCGCACCACTGGATGGCAGGGTAGGACACTAGGTTACAGACCCAACCGTTTCCACTCATCGTCACATGCGTTCAGCGTGTGGGTCTCCTTCCATTTAGATACCAGCAACCCTTTTTCTGGCCATATATGTATATATACATATACAGGGTGGTTCTAAATTCTTTTAACAAATTTCTGCCCTAATGATATGAAACATGAAACAAATTTTTTATCGAATAATAGTCTGTATTGAAATAGTCATTTTGAAAGTTAGAGCGCTCGTTTGACAGTAAGAGTCATTCCAAATTACTTGGATGTCACTTTTGGAGGGCGAAAGATTGGTAAAATTGGGCATTCCTTTTGGCCATCTCGTTCATCCAATTTATCAAGACTCTTTTGCTTCCTATGGATAGATCCGAAGGGTTTCGGTTATAATACTTCTATTAGCACAACTGGGGATCTCGTCGCCAAATTTGTTGGCCTTCCTGTAATTGTTCGAGCAATACCTGCCATATTCGAAAATGCATGCTAGCCGATACCTGGACGCGTTCAGGCATAGAATTCTGATGACACTCACTTCTTTGAGCATTTCTTGTAAAACGAAGTAAGCAAAATAAAAATTTGATTCATTTCTGTAATTAGTTAGTAATTTAGTGATTAAGTAATTTATGTTTTAGCACTTACATATTACATCTGCGAAATTACACCATGTGCAGTTGAATTATAGACATCAGCTAGGATGGGAATAGTAGGTAGATAGGGCACAGAGTTGGGCAGTATCGAAAATACATGTATTTGAAATACGTATTTTCGATACATTTGTATTTTGTATTTTGTATCGAAAATTCAAATTTCGTAGCATTTTGTGTTTTCAAAATACATTTAAATTTGAAAATACATGCAGTTTGTAAATTTTTGCTTCAATTCTAGCCATTTGGCTAAACAGAGGATACTCGAAGTTCGGTTTCATGGTTAGTTTAAGTACGCTGTTGAAGTAGAGAGAACTGGTGGTGAAGTGTGTGGTAGAGACTATCAGGGGGTAAAGCCCTGAACGCAGGTATTTAAGAGGAAGAAAAAATAGCAATTAAAAATGGTTTCTGACAGATGGGCGGCGATTAGGGGGACGAATATTCATATTTTCCTCCCCCCATACTCAGTATATAGAGAACACCGCGCTCTCTTTACAGATCGCTTTAGTCAGTAGTCAAATTCCCCTCTTTCTACTTAGATATCGGCCTGGATTAGAAACACCTTAAAACCACAGAAAACTATTCAGTCGGGTGCCCAGAGGCTGTTAGAATGAAAAGCCAACCAGATACTTGTGTAAATTTCGGTTTGACTGGAAAATGCAATTAAGTGAAACTCCGTCTAACACGAATGTAACCATCTGTAATCAGTTCTCTACTAAATATTGGGTTAAAAATTTCTCAAGGAAGCTAACCGAACTTCCCGAAGCGTATATTTGTCGTTAAGTATTTGCTTGACAGATTGATCAGAGCATTTTCATAAAGCCCAACTTCGAAATGGACGAGTTTGAAGTGACCAACAAAAAAATACAAATAGCAATTCGTGTGCAGTGATATCACTAAGGTGGCGCTAATTCAAGTATCAAAAATTAAATCTTGAAAGATCTCGCATTTTCTAAATATGTCTTCCTGAAATTAAGATCTTAAAAAATAATCTTATTAGACTCTCTAGCCGACTGGTTTTAATAACTAGTTTAATGTCTAGGGTTTACATTTGATGCCCTGACCCGATCTATTTCAATAGTTTCCCGCTTATGTACTACTATTTGTAAGTCACATTCATTTTATTATAATACTGCTTTATTTAAATTAATATGTAGAATTGAGAATATCGTTTGTATGTCAAAGCCTAACATTATGTAATTCTGATATATATGTATATGAAACCAAAACGCCTTTGTATTTGAAAATAGAATTGTGAAAACATGATTCCAAGGAAGGAAATCTGACTTTAAAACCTACAAGCCAAAATTATCTTCCCAAACTCTGACTATATTGTACATTTTATAGGTGGTATGCAGCACAAAAACTAACTCTTGCCACCAGTACAAATATTAGTGACGCATTTTAGCCATTTGGCCCAAATAAATGGATTATAGTTCTTGTAAATACAGACAAAGCTCTTTTCTGCTGCTGTAGGTTTATGTGATACCTATTGTGCAAAATTTTTTTGAGGCATGAATATTCATGAATTATGATTTCAGCTTTAACTTCTGAGAAAACAAATAGTAATCAGTGTATTCGCACTGAGATATGTGAATCGGCCATAATATTACCGCTTCCTTGGGCGATGTTCATCTCTCTTTTGCGATTTCCAACGGCCCTCTTAAATGATCATTTATAGGCTAGTGATGGACCGAGAATAAACATATCTATATCGTAAGCTTAATAAATAAACACGCACTACCTCCATACACTCTAAGTCTACATGAATCTGGGCAGATTCATGGTCAAGTTTGATAAAAAGCACCATAAAAAATAGCACCAAGGCTATCCATGTGTTAGTTATTAATGACCGTTTTTAGTGTCTGATAATATTATTTGAAAATATTTAGCAACAGTTACACAATAGCTAATAATAATAACAACAAAAAAGCATAACAGATAATATCTCCAAATAAAATTGAAGTACATATTTAAGTTATTAAAAGATATAAATATTATTTAATTTGGCGAAGTTTACTCAGTTTCACAACATATTGCGCATTTCGGCCATATTTTAATCCATAAATATTGAAAATAATTAGATTACTGATTGGGAGAAAATTGCATCACTGAAGCGGCTGATGGTTTGCCGTTTCCCAAGGTGATTACAAATATACCCAATTTCCATGGACCTTATAATTTTTCGTAGGCGCGCAAGCAAATTTTCAAATGAAATCTTCAAATATCCCATTGAATTAGAATGCAGATATCTGAAATCCTCAAACAAACCATTTCAGAGAATTTCTGTTGCGCCTATGGGGATACGATAGGAACGCAATTTGGCCCAACGCTTTCGTTACATTGTATCTTAATGAGTTGTGGCAGATACAGTCGAAATTAAACTTCACAGACGGCCAGCGACTAAGTTTGGTTTATCTCAATTTCGGTCTTCCAAGCCTACGGGTTATTGCAAAGTCATTTTCCCTTAGTTATTAACTAAAGAGCGGCTATTTATACGCGCAACCCTGGACACACATGTCCAAGTAAGCCTCCATGCAGTAATATGAAATGGCATGGATAGATGGATGTCTTCTTTCCATTCCTCCTTCCGCATAACTGATAAAGACAGTTATAACGCTGATGAGTTGCGTAAACTATTCGTGACACATCTTTCGTATTGACGAAGTCTTTTCTGTTTTCAAGATTTCAAGACAGTGAACTTCTTGAAGCAAAAATTCCATGGAATTCCCAAAATTGTTTTATTATATATATATATGACATTTTTAAATGTTATACATTTTCACATATTCCTTCACTAGGTCTTTCGAATATATCATTGGCCTTTGGCTTATGCAGTGGTAAGGCCTATCGCGCCATTCTACCGGATTCGACTCTCGACGGTGGCAAAGGAACAATGTCTACTGGCTAATTGTTAAACGTAGTCCGGTGATTGATTCGCTAGGTAGTAAGGGGTTCGAATTCCTTGGAAAACTGTAGATTCCGACGCTTCACGACTCTCGCTGTCTTCGCGCCGAGAAAGTCATAAGCAATACATTTCAATGCGTTTATTCAACGTAATAAATTCGACGGGTAATTCGAAAAGTGCATTTTATAACGTCAGAGGTTAGTTAAGGTTACGTTGCCCTAAGATCAATAGTTTTCACGAGAAATTTCGAAAACCTGTCTCATCGATGAAATCAATTTCCAGAATACGGACTGGTGAAACTCAATAAAAACAGGCAAAGATTTACTATCAGAGAAATACAAATCTGCAGGTTCCGCATGATAAAATAACACGATAAATGAAATGATAATACATAAATAATAATAGTCATCGTGTGAGTGGGGGATGATGGGCATGCGGGAAAGATGGGTATAGTGACGTCATTTCCCATGTACGCAATGCAAAGAACTGATGTTGGTATAATAGTGATGTACTTCAGTTCATGAGTTCGTTTCCAGAAGGTAAAGGCATTTCAACTTCAACTGTCAGGAGAGAAGTATTTTGTAGCTGTTCTAAAAATCAGCGTAAAGAAATGTTTTTTATAATTTTTATGCTTACTTCGGTAAACCTTATTTCATATAATTATTTCGAAAGCGACATGAAACGTTTAGGGGAAATTTATATGACGTTTAAGTTAATTTGTGGTACAAAAAATGTGAGCGATATGTCACAAACCTTTTACGGCATGATAGCATAACTGTTAATTTCATATTATGGGTAAGACGAGCACAAAATTTGTATGTAAGATGGGCTCCCGAAGTAATATGTTGTTGGCATATTATTTTAAAACACATTATTGTGTAGGCTTAACACCATATTGTTAAGGATTAATGCATATTTAGGGGGGTGGACGGGGACGTAAGAAGGGAGCGTGAGAGGGGTCGTGTGAGGGGATAAAAATCTGCGACTGGAATTTTGAAAACTTTGAACAATTAATTGTTAATATTTGTTTAGCGGTTTTTATGGCAAGAGTGCAATACATGGTTCCACAAAACTTGTGATGGAGCCAAAGGATTTAAACATTTCGTATGCCAAATATGGGAAGATTATAACTGATATGAACTGGTATGCCCATTTTATACCTACGTGGGATCCATCTTACCCGTAGTATGGATAAGATGGGCATTTTGCAATGCTTTCTTTCTTTGTGTTTTCATAAAAATTGTTCGGCATATACTCAAAAGTCTAAGTTTCAGTATCAATAAAGGTTCATTCTACAATATCACATACTGTTTGTACAAATTTATTCAATATATCAAGCTGCAGATAAGATACAAATAACTATGCCCATCTTTCCCCTCACTCACTCTAATATTAATAATAATTATTATAAACAATAATAACAATAATTTATTCATAATGATGATATATATAATATTATAATACATAACTTAACCTCAGGATGCCCTAATAAATGTTAAGCAAAATGTACAGTATATCTCAATATTATAAACACTAATAAAATTCAATTATTTTTATTTTTTCAGACGAATAAGTAACATATATAAAATGAGCGGCAAGTTTACGCAGCAAAAAGAAGATATAAAAACAGGCTGTTGTAGGCGTTACGTACCATGATTGATACCTACGATTACTTTTCCAGGAATCCTATGAAAAAAATTTTCCGGACGAGCTAAAATATTAAAAAAAACAAATATGCTTAAAAACGCATATCCAATAAATTTCGATATAAAATTCTCTTTCGTTTTCTATCAGGCTCAAATCAATTAATTACACGACTAAAATCAATTTTGAAAGTCATCGGGACAGTGCTCTTCACAATGACGAATTTCACAACAATTTCTATACTATTTAACCAGGTATAATCGACATTATTTTGAATTTCTGGCTTTTTTCTTAAACCTCAACAATTTATGTGCATTGCGATTCATTTTTGTACTTAAACGTTGAAGGAATGAAGCGTAAAACCCAATTCTGCATAAAATACACGCCGTAAAAAATACCTTCGACTGTGCTGTATTGTAAATGTCGTGCGAAAATTAACACATGATAGTCATGTGGACATGAAACAATGAAAAATCATCCTACTCTGACTTGATCAATTTTGCCCTCTAGGGAGGCTTTAACTTAAGCTTTAACTTTCCTAGAGTCCGGACCCGCTTTAGAGATTACTCACCCTCACGAAGCCCCAAGAATTAACTCAAAGTTTAAAGCCCGGAATTTGCATCATATGTATTTATTTCTAGTGTTTCATCACTGATTTTCACTATTTAAGGAAGGAATTTTTCGTCCCCTCATAATTTATTCTTAGCATTAAAGAATAAATACTCTTTTCCTATTATTTTTCCGAACCTTTGCGGGAACTCACCGGGAGGGTGTTGCCAACCCCCAAGGTCCGTGGATTATAGTTGAAAAACCGATGCTCTAGGATTATTATGATAAAATTAATTCCCTCCAAACGAAAACATTATGTTCTCATTCCTTGAACTCTCTATTTTGAAAAGGGAATAGAACTCGAAAAAATTGAATCTAGAGCCTTGGAGAAGTGCGTTTCGTTCGGTTTAAGTAAATGAAGTTTTCCAAGTTCCGTTGATTATCAGTTCGTGTTAAGCGGAGTTTCGTGTTAACCATGTTTGTATTAGAAGAAATATAAATACAGTGTTCCTGTATAATGTTATGGTGGATTTAGGAAGTGTAGTTTGTATATGTGCTTATGACAACAACATTTCAACGAATTTGTCTTTGGCCTGAGGACATCTTCCGAAAGTTGTTGTCATCGTTCCTTTCTGCTGTCCACTAGTTGGAGAACTGACACCATTACGTTTGTTCGAGAGAAATCACTTTATAGATCATTTTCCTCAATTTAGTTTACTTTGAACTAATCTACTGAGAAGGTCCTGCGGTGTTACAGTGGTAACGTGTTCGCCTAGCTTGAGGTTATTCCGGTTTCTACTCTTAACTCTGTCCAAAACAATAGCACTGACTAACGGCCCATCGTAGTCCGGGGATTGATTATCTAGACTTTAAGAGGTTCGAATTCCTCGGAAAACTGTAAGTTTCGGCACAGCGTAATCCTTGCGCCGGAAAACTCACAAATAGGAAGTAGTTCTTGCTAAAAGTAGTTCGTTTTAGGCGTGTTCATGTTAACGAGGTTCAAATGCACAAATTAATCAAGAAGGATATATTAAAAAGTAGACGGAAGTATCAGTGTATAGAAAGTGAATAGAGAAAATGAGATAAGTATGAAATATAGGTAGAATACCAAAACAAATTTTTAAAAAAAGTGCCCTGCAATAAAAATTATACGAAAGTATTATAGATTCGAATTTTTTGGTACTAGTCCCTGGAATATGAGAGTCTCAATAAATTATTTGTGTTTCACGACGTAAGGATAGCAAGGGTCCAATTGCGCAAAGACTTACAGTTTTCCAAGGAAGCTGAACACGGGTTACGATGCGCATTTGGTCAGTAAGCGTTTCTTTTAAATAGTTGGGTGCCAAACCTGGAATAACCGCGCGCTAGGCGAATGCATTACCACTGCACCACCACAGGGCCTTCTAAATAGGTTAGTTCAAAGGATACGGAATTGAGGAAACTGATCTGTTGAATCTCTGGCCAACGTGACGCTGTCAGTTTTCTAGCACACATCAGTGATAAACAACTAGTATAACTTTCCAAAGATGGGAAAGATGGCTTTAGTCCAGTGAATCCTTCATCTGAAATGCAGTCTAAAAACAGACACAAGCAAATTGAGTTCACAAAAAAAATTAGCGAATTATAAAAATTGTGACAGATTTCACTCATTTTACAAAAAAACAGGATTTTTTCTTCGAAAACATCCAATTTGACGTTTCGTTTTCCAGTTATTTTTTGACTCAATATAAAATGTTTCAACATTGTGTCACGTCAAAATATTTGTTTCTTAGTATTATGGATATATATGTTTTGTTTCATATGAAATAATTAGGCAAAATTTTTAATATAATTTCTTTCTATTGAAATACGCTTTTTTGATTTCAAACTAAAGGTCTTTACTTCCACAAGTTAGGGCGATAAAATATTAAACATTGCAATATCTTCAGAAATTTTATGCTTAGCAATTGATCGAAGTTGTCACGTCAGCAGCCTTATTTAATGCTCTTAAATCGATCATAGGATTATGATATCGAAACTGCCTCGCCCTCATCGATTTTTTCAGACTCTACTTCCAGGCGACTTTGATATTCCCCATTTTAAATAACGCTCACTTAAAAATTCAGAAATTTTATTTGGCTCATAAATTAAGAAAAACCTTTATAATCCTTAGCTTGCAATTTTGCATTCTAAATATAAACCCACATAATAAGGAGACTAAAAAAGGCTTGTTTGCAGAACTCGTTAAAAAGTCCCAATCCATTTTTAATGGGGGGTAAGAGACCATTAACTAATAAAAATATATCTTATGAAACCGCAAAGGTAAATTCAAATAAATATTTTAATTGCCTTAAGCAATATACTTGAGTTGTTGCAACACACTGCGTACGTGTGAAGTTATGAAAGAACGAGTAAATAAATAAACAAAAAGTTATGAGAGAACGAGTAAACCACAAATTATAGCAGTTAAAATTATTTAATAACGCTGTTGATAGCTGGTGTAGGTATAGATATCACACACGTACACACAGGTACGTCACAGGTATAGATATCAGCAGTGTTTTTAAATAATAGTAATTAAGCTAATTTGTTATTTTTACTTGCTCTTTCGTTCAAGAAATATATTTAGAATATTGTGAAATCTGGTACTTTAGTTAATTGAAATAATGTAACAAAGTTATGGAAAATTTCACCAGAAAATTACATAATAACAGGTGTTTTAACACTGTCCTAACATCAACGCTGTTCGAGCCTTCCGCTGGTGTTAAAAACTCTTGTTATGAAATAATGTTTGTTTGTTTGGATGTTTTATGGCGCAAGAGCATCTGGGCTATACTGCGCCAAATGAAATAATGTAGCTAATAATTATAATAATTCGGAAGTATATATTAATTTAAAATATTATGCTGGTTTAAGCATATTATTTTATTATGCATTATAAAAATAATTTTATTAAATATACAATTGTTTCTATATTTCGGTCTGTGAGAAACGTTTATGAAATTAAGAATTGTATTAATTCGTCTTCCAACAAAAATTCATGCACAAAATTTAAATATGTAAAATAAGCTATTTTATACTTCACACACAAGTGTTTATAAACTGAATAAATTAGTTAGTTTTTAATACAAATAATAAAAAAAGCTGAAACAGAAAATCCAAACAATAAGAAAAATTTAATTAAGCACAGATAAAAAATCTTTCCATAAAAGCAATCGAGATTAATTCAGAAAAAATACAAAATCGTATATAAAGAAGAATCGAATTTAATCAACAGATATGTAAATGTAGAACATCCCTATAAATCAATAATGGTTATTTCAAGAAAAATGTTTTAATGGCTCTCTGTCCAAAGCTAAGGTAGAACTTTAATATGTTGTAATATATTTACAATTAAGTTAGATATTTAATATGTTATAATAAATTACGTTTAACAATTAGCGATATGTTAAGCATTCGAATTCCTAGTTATCGTTTTTCAAATTTAACAACAGTATAACAGTCACCTTCACATGTCATTAATTAATTATTTGGCAAACTATATGTCCTTATGAAATTCAGATTTTATAAATATGATTTCATGCAATAGTTTTCCAGGTTGGAATAAAATGATTCCTGTATATATTGCACCCTAGCTTTAGTAGTGAGAAAACACAAAAATTTTCAAATTCCAGCTAAAAACGTCTTTAAGATAGGTAACGTCATATCTCTCTCCAAAAGAAACGACACATCTATCCTTCCAATAGTTTCCGTAAGAAACGTAAGAGCACAGATTGTTTGACAATATCTGTTCATTCATTGTAATTTAAAAATGTTTAAAACTCAAATCGAAAATCTTTGACCTGTCGCTTCTGAAGCACGGTGTAGGATACGTTCGCACACATGGTGGTACAGACTTGAGAAAAGCGATGATCAGTATTCAAGACTTACTTCCGGAAGTCAATCACTTGCTGTTTCTATGAACTCCCTCACTGTTCGACACTTGTTTAAAATTATGGTTTTGTAACTCGATGCAGATGTTAAGGTCGATTTCAAGCATTTCTAAGCTTCTGTGCTATGTGGTTTGTATGTGGCCTCTGGCTGGCAAAATTGTAAGTACAATGTCAACCCTTTCCATATGCCATGCCTTGGATTTCGTATCTGATATTGACATTTGGTGATTTTGTTGTGTATGCAGTTTGTGCGTTGTAAAGGTTCGGAGCTTCTTTATCCATAGTAATTGCGGTTTTGTCAGTTTTATTATTTAGGATATTGTCTGGTCGTTTTTATGGCGTCGTCTTCTTAGTTGGCCCCGCGTGATAACGCTTTCGCCTAGTTTGCAGTTATCCCGGATTCGACACCCAAATTTTCCAAAAAAAAGTTTACTGCCTATCTGTTCACGGTGGTCCGATGGTTGGTTCCCAATTCCTGAAGAGGTTAAAATTTCTCGGAAAATTATAGGCCCCAATCAGTATTACCCTTGCTATGCTTTGACCATAAGATTCAAACAAACTATAAATATTAAGTACTTTATTTGTTCTTAACATGCCCTACACGTTGATTACTTTATTTGGTTTTGATTATTCTCCATTTATTCTGTGTTTTCTCTTCAATGAAAGTACTTAGATGAAAAAAAAATGTAAATAACTAGAGCCAAACTTTGGTTATTGAAAATTAGTAAAAAATCGAAAATTTAATAATATTCATATTTCACGTAATCGCATAAAATATTATATTTGTATTATATATTATCGTGATATGTATTTTTATATTATGTAGACTATATTACCATTTACTTTCATTATTTTTCTTGTAAAAGTTTTATGGTGTATAAAACACATATTTTGCTTTTATTTTACAAGATTCAGTAATGAAATTTTGCATATAAGTAAAAGAAATCCCCTTGATAACTTTTTTGAAGAATGTTGCAATTTTATACAGTTACTTAATTAATCTTCTAATTAAGCTCTAATTAGCATATTTTTCTAAAAAAGATAACTAAGTTCCTAATTAATATAGCGTCGTAATTTTTCTTTTATTTAAAATCTATGATAGTCGAAAGAGTTACTACTGCCAGAATCATAAGCTTAACTATATAAACTTATTTTTTATGTCATTTTAATTCAAAAACAGGGAAAAAATTACAGTTTTTTAATATAATGATTAAAATAAAACCTTTTAGATATTTTAATTTTACATAATTTTTAACATTTTTTAACTCTTAGTTTCTAATATAAAACATACCAATGTACATTATCTTTACTTATCAGTTTCAATTTTTAGAATTCATGAAAAATTGCGACATCTACCACTTTTTCATTTATGTGATATGTTCAAAAATCATGTTTTGAACAAATCAGAGTTGTATTTTTTACAGGCGTTGCAATGCACAAAGCGGTTTATAAAATTATTCGTAACTCAAAAGCTCTCCCGTATATAGAAAATCTATAAAAGTTTCTGAAAGCTAAGGAATTGGAGAATAAAACGGAAAAATAAAATTAAAATATAAAATCTGCAAACATTTTAGCATAGGTATACCTTAAGTTAAAAAATAATACGACCATATTACATTATAATAATAATAATAATAAATGCATGCATTCCTATAAAGTAGAGCCCACCAGTAGAGTTTAGAGTTTTTCGTGAAATCTGGATAGCAGATCCCAGACCTTTAAAAGGAAACTTGCAGTTTGGACAAAAACCTCCATTTAAGAAACGTCATCACCCATTTGATCGTCAGCACTCAATGAACTTAAACATTTCAAGAGGATCATTAGGAAGACATTTGCATTTACGTTGGGCATGAAATTAACTTTTAGCGAAAAGTCAAACTCCTTAGGAATTCTCAAATCGCGACTTTTCGTCGTGGAGATATTTTCACTTGGAAATAATGGCTCTTCCTTAATGAGACCAAAATTTGCATAAAAAATAGCAGTCAGTTAACGTTCTTTTCGTGGTGTCGCGTATGTCAGCAAACAAATTCTCAGAGCTGTAACTTTGAAAATCTGTGTGAAATACCTAGACGCTCGTAAAATATATCGCTTTTGAGCCTCAGATAAAAACGTAAAGTACTAATGGGTAGTTTTAAGAGAAGTTTTACTTAAAGCCCATTTTTTGAATATTTATGCAGTAAAAATGGTACAAACATAATATATAAATCGAAAGCCATTGATATATTCACATCCTTTCTGTTCCAAAAGTATAAATATTTTTTACTTATCCTCTTTATTCATATTAGTAGTGTAAAATGCTGAAAATAACTTCGATTTTCAAACACATGGATTGATATCATTATATGGGTATCTATATTTTATAGTTATTATTGCTAGTATTGTAGTTATTATTACTAATAAATAAAAATAGAAAATTAATACAAAGTTGGCGAAGAGTTTTTCATTAAACGTGTTTTTCTCAAGATAATATATTTCAGCCTTGCACACAAGATAGTACTACAGCTATTATTACTAGTATTATAGTTATTATTACTAGTATTAGCAAAATCAAGGAAGGAAAGAATCATCCGCGCAAGCATACACCTATATACGTGTGCATGAATGGACACTACCATGTTTGGCGCAGTATAGCCCAGATGCTCTTGCGCCATAAAAAAGCCAAACAAACATGAATGAACACGAAACAGATAAAGGTATTATGTTAAAAAAATTTACTGAATCACGAATATAATCTCAAGATCAATGACGTAATCGATATTCCAAAACAAAGTGAAGATCTATTTCATCTTCTAATTATTTCCCTGTTTTTAAGTGTATCTTTCAAAGATCTCTCTGGGAGTAGAGTGTCCTTCTTTAATGAACTATTCGGAATTGCTAATTAACGACTTAATTAAAAATTTGTCAGAGAGTTTTTTTGTTGAGCTTTTATACTTCGTGTTTTTAATTGTGTTTCAAGGCTAGAAAAATATCCAATTAAAGTCTTCCAATGCTCTTTAAACATTATTCTGGAAAGAGAAATGCAATATTACAAACCTTACATGCGAAGAAAAAGTGCCCAATTCCTTTGTTCTTGTGACCGAGCAGATAAAGAACTTCCGATTTAGATGAAGAGTCCGAACCCGGATGCTGAATCTTTTCCTTTACAACAATAAATCTAGTCTAACTGTGGGTGCCAAAAACTATTAGTCACCAAATTTCATCATTTAATGTTCTTGAGTTCGAAGCCCTATGGTGGCGCCGTGTGGTAACGGGTTCGCCTGCTGCGCCGTTAAGGGGGCACATACCCCTTCCGGCTTAAGAAAATCATTTCTTTTAAATGAAAGACCAACCATTTCTAAAAATGTTGATACCAACCTCGTACTTAAAATCGAAGTAGAACCCCAGTTATAAATAAATTACGGAAATAGTAATTTCGAAAATCGCTGTTAAAAGGATGCTGAAACGCAATGCTTACATTTAGTGTTTTAGTGTTTTCATGTTTAGCACTGAAAACATAAAGAATTTTAAATGGGAAAAGTGGCTGCACGTACTTACCCGCGCATGCTAATTTAGGAATGGCAGCATGGCGAAAGAAGTAATCTACTTTACTCGTCTTATATTTTGTAAACAAATACTGTTTATCGTTTTAAGTGCGGGCGTGTTTGCATGCTGTGCTATTTCAAGTTTTATTTTACTTTTTTTTCAACCAATTTAATAATATTTTAAATCATTATGAATACGTTAAAAATAATATTAATAATAAAGAAATGAGTTTCTAGTGTTCGACCTAAAATGTGGAAATTCCAAGGCAATATGTACATAAGAAATGTTGAAATGCCGTCCAGTAAAAAATGGGAAATGGTCTAAGAGAAAATTAAATCTTCTGCCGATGAGAACTTCCAAGGATATCGAATTATAAAGATTTGATGTTTGCGATTGAAAACAAAAGTGTAAAAGTGATCGACAAAGACATTACGTCCTCATTTTGTAAAAAGTGTAATTTGACATTGTGAACGTAGAGTGATTGAAGATAAAAGTGTAAAAGTAATCGACAAAGAATTCATGCCCTCATTTTGTTAAAAGTTAAATTCGCGTGTGGAAGTTCATTAAGGCTCGAAAACTTTGCACGAAAAAGAATGCGAAAAAATCACAATGTT
The DNA here is from genome assembly GCA_006491805.2 of Dysdera silvatica. Lineage (NCBI taxonomy): Eukaryota > Metazoa > Arthropoda > Arachnida > Araneae > Dysderidae > Dysdera > Dysdera silvatica. The sequence continues at coordinate 56,984,898 of QLNU02015003.1, forward strand.
TCAGCTGACAGTATGGAGGCTGTCGTAATGTGTCGAACATTAAAGTGTGCAAAGAAATTGCAAAAAGCTAAATATATGTCAGATATATCAGACATGGTGATGTAAAAACATTTTTGTCGATAAATGATACTCCATATGTGTGAATATTAAAAAAAAAAACGAATATGTTGACCATATTCAAAAACGAACAGGAGCTAGGTTACTAAAAATCAAGCAAAATATTATGGGCAAGAAATTGGAGGGCGCCAAAACTTTTGATGGTAAAGGTAACCGATAAAGAAACAAACGTGGCTCATATTATGGTAATGCCAGAACAGAACACAGCGATAATTTAAATGGCATACTCAAATCAATATAGGCTATGTTTTTCCATACAGGTGCTGATGACAACAACCTAACACGTAAATTTTGTCTTCATGGAAACCAATCAGGATGTGGTTAATAATGTGCTATTGCGGAAAATAAACGATCTTCGTATGATCAGAATTTTTTACTTAAATCAGTCATGAAGAGAATAAAACCAATTTTAAATGACCGTTCTCGTCCCAAATTGTTATCTTGTTGTTTAGGGGTGGGGAAATATAATATCCAAATGAACCGTTGAATTTATTAATTTGGAAGTTCTGCCTGAAGTCATCTGGTTTGTAGGCGAATCGCAAACACTGCTACCAATGAAGCAGTTATGCAATTTAATGCGGGTGGAAAAGGGCGTTTGTTCACCATAGGAGCGTGTGGAATTAGTTAATCCTGATTTATATGCTGCACATGCCATGAAAATAATGAACGAAAAGCAAATATCATATTCTGTTCATCGTACCAAAAGTGCTATAAAAACTTGTCGTCAGGTGAAAAGTCAACAAAAGTTACAGAAAAATAAGACTACAGCCAACTAAAAGCAATCCCATATACTCTGCGAGGACATTCTAAATGGATTTAAGAAGGTGTGTTATTCTATATAGAAAATAACTTCAAAGTTGGCGAAAAAATTTTCATTAAATGTGTTTTTCTCAAAAATATATATTTCAGCCTTGCGCACAAGATATTTAAAAAATCATTTGTGCTATTGCTATGAAATATGTTATGCTTCTGTAATAATACATGATCAAAAAATGGTGAAAAATGTAAGGAATTAAACATTTTTATATATATTAAAAAAATAATGGACAAAAAATAAATGCCGTATTTTAATCGCCGAGCCAAAACTGATGCAGGAATTTGTAATTAGGTGGAAAGCTAACAGAAGTTGCAAAAGATTAAAATTATGACATCCAAGGAAGGTTCCGAATACTCTTCTGTTGTACTCTAAACAGGTTTATGAAGGTAGATTGATGCTAATAGATAATAACTCCGAAGTTAATAAATATTTTTCTTTAAACGCGTTTTTCTCAAAACAGTAAATTTTATCCTTGCGCGCAAGATATTTAAAAAACTTTTTACACTAGTATAATAAAAATTAGCACACTCTTGTAGCCATGCATAATTAATAAAATGACGAAAAAGATAAGAGATTAAATAATAATATTTTTATGTACATGCGTTTTAATATTGAAATAAATGGCAAATTTCATAACTTTTATTTTTATTGTTTTTAAAAATATTAAATATCACTATTTTCTCAAATTTTTCGTTAATTGAAAACTGTACTCATTGTTTGTCATTTAGCATATTAGTTTTGGTAATTAGATAATGACAACCAATTATACTGTGCGCGCAAGATGGTATTAAAATTTTTAACAGGCAAAATCTGGTATATATTATTTTATTATAAAAAAATAAAAATACATAAATACATTTGTTAATGATTTTAGTAAGCTCATAATACAATAATCCTATGTGCAAATTTTTATTTTTGGATATGTGTTATTTTAAAAGTTATAGAATGTTGAACTTCAGCCTATCAGAAGGCATTTCGTAACACTTAAGGGGTATGTGCCCAAACCCAGACCTACAAAGAATGCTTACTCAGAGATCTCATAAAGATCACACTGCAGTCCGGTGTTTGATTCCTCAGGCCTTACGAGGTTCCGATTCCTTGGAAAACAGTAGGTACCGGAGCAGCATGACAATTGTAGTCCTTGAGCAGTAAAACAAACAAATGGACAATCCTGAGTTCGAAATGGGAAGTATGAACATTGTAATCTATTTTCCCTTTTGATAAGCAAAGTCTTAATAACAATTAAAACATATTTTGAATACCAAACCAGATATTTAACAGCTGTCAAATCGCTCGACATACGCATAAATATAGTTTTCAAAATTATCGGGAATGGTGCTTTTGTCCCCCAATAATTATTTTCTTTTATCAAATATATATTGTAGAATACCCCATTTTCCGAATTTATATTAATTCGTGTTAACCGAATGAGCGTGCTGTACAAGAGGCAATTTTACATTAAGGTTTGATATCGGCCATGTAGAAAGATATGCAGTCCCATGTATATTTTGTTTATATAGAATATATGCAGAAATGTCAGGTTATTTTCTAAAATCAGCAATTAATAGCTTAATATGTGCATGCACCTTAGAAAGTTTTCCACCATAAATAAAATAGTTTTGTAAGATGTGTTCAAATATGTTTTGGATAATTTTATAGTTTTACATTGAATATTAAATTTTCATATTATTCGGAATTTTACGTACAAGAAACCTGGTTTACCATCTGTTTATTTCCATGTTATAAAAAGTCAATTCTTGTGTAATGAAATGTGTCGAAAATATTGTCGTAAACTAAATTATTTTTTAAATATTGTTTGATTATTGGGTATTCAAACCCTATTAAAATATAGTGGGTGAACTTAGGGCTCATAGGCTCATATAATATTTCGCTTAAGGTAGTAACAACATGTTTATACAATTAACGTATTAAGATATGTTTATTTTTTTTACTATGTTACCCTTAACTAATATTTAAGTCCACTGTTTTGATACAGCTCTTTCTGACACCGTAGTCTAGAATTCGGTTACTTAGGTAAAAGTGGTTCGTATACCTTGAAAAACTTGATGTCTCGGCCCATAGTGATTTTAGCTTTCTTTGCGTCCTAAGGAAAAGGGCAATTTTCACTTGAAAAGTCACGAATTATTTTATTATAAAGAAACCAAAAGTTATGCTTGATATAATAATCAAATCATTTCAACAAAATCTTTCTTTTCTATTTCTCTTTCCATCCGTCAACTGTTCTTTCTGAATAGTCTAAAGAATTCTATCTGAGACTGTGGGAAGTTGGCAATCTTTCAAATACTTTGAATTTCAGAATAAAATTTTAAAAAGGAACTTGGAACGAGAGAAATGAGTCGCACAGCAAACCAAAAGTTAAACTTTCAGCAACAAATTACTCGTTTTTGTAACCCTAAACTTGGCACCTCTTCTTATTAAATTTTGCAAGAGAAATTATGTGCAAAGAAAAATATCACAGCAACATTTATTCTAATCTCTAATATAGTTCTTGACATGCTCAATATGTTACTAACATTTGTAGACAGAGAGAGAGGAAGCTTTCTTTTTTCTCAGATGATTTTATCGTGGGAATATTTTTTTTCACAAATGGCATAAGAAACATAATGATGTTTATGTTGAATATTGTCAAGTACATGTGTAATCGTGTCTTACAAAACTGAAAGGTTAGTTAATAAAGCATCCAGACGTCTAATAGTTCGTTCTGTTTTATTACACAAATACTCACTTGGATTAAGATGTCAATGAAGCTAGCAAAAGTTTTCATCATGCTGCTAAAATCATTCAGAAATGGTTGAAATGTATGAAATGGTGTACTTATACTACTAAATGTATCTGTCTGAACGGGAATAAATAACAGTAAAGTATAAATGAATAATCGGTAAAGATTTTCAAATTGTATTGAGAGCATGGATTGAGGCATTGATAATGGAAAGCAGAAATCCTAAACCTCTTGTAAAAAAACATGTCCCACATTATAGCATTCTACTTTTGGCAGTTTAAGGACATTAATGAGGCTCATCTTGTGTACTATATATTATGACCTTCACACTGATGCTAGTCAAGTAGAATGTGTATGTAATTTTCAACAGCATGTACGGTATCACCTTGTTTGGTACAGAATGCCTTATGCTATCCTTACGCTATAGAAATATAATCAACCAACTCTACTTTCACTTGTAATTTTCATTTTTCTGTGGGGGGAGAAACGCTAAAATTTGTCCACAGGAGCTAAACCAATTCCTAGAACCTTATTTATGCTGATGTTTTGCAATTCCAAACTATGCAGTGAAAAGGAATGTTTGCTTATCTATTTTCCAGATGATTATTCTCCTATAGACGAAGCCTAGTTGAAAACATAACCTTTTACCATCACTCAATAATTTCATTTCACACATTCTCTCTTTCATCTCCCTCTCTCTCTCTCTCCGTACTTTCTAAATCATTTCAGATTTGTTACTCGATTTATTACAGATAATGATTTAGAAATAATTCTCTTACTGTAGAATTGAGGATTGGGTAATATACTATATAATATACTGAATGATTCATTTATGTTCAACAATATTTCTTACGATTTGGTCTTATAAAAATATACCCGATGTTTTTAATTTCCAGTATAATATCAAAACCTGGTGTCGCAAAATAAATCTAAACGTTTCATTTCTCCAAAACTTCCTTTATTACCTAAGTATACTTTTGTTGATGAAAACTATGTTTGAAACAACGATTTATTGTTGAATTCAATGTCACACAGCTAAAAGAATTCTGCATTTCTATGTGTAGAATAATAGCAAAAATTGGAAGTTTAATATATTTACTCTACGCATTGAAATTTAAATCTGTTATGTTCTATAATTAATAGCATACCATGTAATGCACATTATTGCGTTATTATCACTATTTTATTGAATGCGATACTATATGTGTTCGGAACAGACATTCGGCAGTTATAACGTGCTCAAATAATGTTCCCCATAGGGTCCGTCGGCTACTTAAATGTGTGTTGCGGTGGACCCTGTGGGAGCAAAATGAATTTTTTTAATCAAAATTTCTACTCACGTCTACCGATAATGTTTAAATTCTACGCAATAAACGGTTCTACCTCTTATCGGACAAATTTAAACTTCAATTCTTCTAGAAAGACCATGTGGTAGGCATTAACGAAAGTTCATTTTCAACAGAAAACGTGCTTCGCAAGCTAGATTTTAACAAGGAAAAGAAACTATTTTTACACAAAATGGTGAGATAATTTTTTAGCTAGACTGTTCTTTGGAATTATTTTCTCGTAGCTTCTTCACCAATAAATATACTTTCAAGATTTTACGTGTCATTCTTTTGAAGAAGCAAATACGGTTCCACATAACGTCTTCCAAAATTAAATGCAATTTCAATTAAAATCGAGTTTTATAATAACTTATCTATTTAAGTAACTATGCTAAATAAGAGTCCCTAACATACGTTTCGTTTATTTATTATATTTTGAACGTCTCAATGTGTTTATAACATTTAATTCAAGAAATCTGAATTCAAAGATATGTAGAGAGGAAAAACAAATGGCCTTCATTTCAATAAATACATTTTCTATTTATTTTAACATGTTATATGTTGAAATTTAAAATTTTTCTTTAACTTCAGAGTTTGCTCTTGTTTCCGATATATTTATATATTTACTTTATCTAGCATATTTAAAAGGTCGTGGTAGATTTTCCAATCTGCTTCCAATGACTTACTGACAATTCTTTGCCTTTGAAATTCATATTAATTAACTTCATGTTATAATTCTGTTCAAAAATACCTTAACTAATTCAAAAAGTCTTTTTTCAGTTGCTCAAAATAACCCCCAATCTTTCCTTAACACATTTAGCGACTAAAGAGTGAAAAACAAAATAACTAAAAATTGCCTGATCAAGTATTTTTTAACATTTTCTGCGTTTCGGAGTATAATGGAATAAATTGTTTATATGGAGTTTAGGAATATTTTTATCCCGCATGATTTGCGCAGCTAAATTAATTCAGTTATTAAATGATCGTATTCTCGCCCATTGCAAGTTATATTAAGGAAGTTTTACACGTGCGTATCACAGCCTTCTTAAGTAAGGCTAGATGGTTCTTGAAGTACTATTAACCAATACATTATTCCCGTTTGGCAATAAAAATATTGACTAATTAACGAAATATAACATTCTATATCTGAACTTTTGGCTAATGCTGCGTATACGGGATACATCGCCAAAAATGTTCACCAAATGCCAAACAACTCTGGCCAAAGAGGAACCCTAACCATTGTAATTAGCGTCGCTTCCAGAAAATTCACGCCATTTTGTTTTCCCGCAACAAATAATAAATTATGAATTTTTAACATAGAACTTCTAGAATTTTTCTAGCAAAAACAGTACTCACCTTTTTGGAAGTGACCATTGTATCATTTCACAACAGCTTTTACAAGCAGGGAAAAAACAGAGTTTAATAGATGCTGAGGTGCAACTGCATAGTTAGTCACCTTATTTTCTCTCTTCCTGAAATTGATGGGGAATTTCTGTAGATCGGGTTGTGATATCAAGGTTACGCTTGTCCTCAAAGTTAGTGGTTAAAAGTCCTTGATTGCTAGTTGATCAGCGATAGGAATATTGGGCCCGAGGTTTAGTGGTAACGGCTAATGCTTCAGCGATAAAATGCTTAAGTAAAAACTTTTGCCCAGAATTGATCTTGCTGTACTGTAGAGCTCTCTCAACAGATGCGATGAATTTAGCAGGATGAACAGGACGTGCAATACTAAAACTAGAATTCGAAGAAAAATTGTTAACTTGGTGGTCTGAAAAGGTAACCTTGGAAATGTTAAAATCAACTTTCTGTACCAAATGAGGCTTGTTAGATGACGAAAGAGAGATAAGATTATAAAATGTTTTGTTGAGGATTTTTTGATGCTTAGAAAAGATGGAAAGACATTTAGCATGGCTCTCTGTGTCCCATGAACTGAAATAAGGGATAAAGAAAGGAAGTTTCAAATGAAGGAGGTAAAGTTCCTCTTCAATATGAGCAATTTTTGCCCGGATCTGCTTAATGACAATAAGGAGAATGGTTAATTTGCAATACAAATGTGTTTTATCCAAGTGAAAATGAGGACGCAAGTTGAATTTAAGACCAATAAAATTAGGAATAATTTTGTAGTTGCGGCATTTAACAAGAAATCCCAGATGTTGAAGATGTTTACATATTTTGAAACGAGATCAAACAACAAAAATATCAGTCGTACCTTCAATTACCCATGTCGCCTGTTTTTATGCTCTACCTAAAGTTCATAAGCCTTTTATCCCGCTCCGCCCCATATTATCCGATATTGGTACAGCAACTCATCTACCTTCTAAATATCTCGTAAGCATTTTTCTCCGTTATTGGTTAACAACGTTTTCACCACTTGCAACTCTACCAATTTCGTTAAAATGATTAGATCCCTCTCTTTCCAATTGGTTCCAAGATAATTTCTTTTGATGTTATTTTTTCACTAACGTTCCCATTCGTGCTTCTCTGGATTGTCTCATTCAGAGATTACAAGAATTTCACTTTTCTAACGTTGAAATCAATGAACTGGTCCGGCTTACGTAGTTGTGCGTAACTCAAAGATGTTTTTCATTCAAAGGACTTTTATTTAAACAAACTGACGGTCTTAACATGGGCAATTCTTTATCACCTATTCTGTGTGACATATACATGCACTACGTAGAAGATATGATCCTTTAACGCATCCCGTTCAAACTGTGGACCAGATATGTGGACGACACTTTCACCATTCTCCGGGATACAAGCACAGATCTTTGTGAAATTGTGGATGTTTTGAATTCGGCTGATTCACATATTTAGTTTACCTTCGAGGAAGAGAGCAATAGCACACTCTCTTTTCTTGACGTTTTTGTCCATTGAACGCAATCGGCTTACCTCACAAGTGTTTACCTGAAACCATTTGCAGTGTATCTTCCGCCTCATGCTTCTTCTGCACATCCACGTGATCAGAAAATCAGTACGGTTTATTGGTTAGTTTCTCGGGCTCTGAGGTTTTCATCCACAGACGAAAGAACTCAAAACTGAACTCAACTACATTCGTGGAATTGCAACTGATCGCGGATTCGGGCCCTGAAGAAACTCCCACGACCTAAACTGCCTACTACTCTCGTTGGTTCCTCATTGCCCGCGTTGAAAACTGTCTGTATACCCTTTGTGTCAAAAATATCTATCATGATTTCTTCCAGCCTTCGAAAATTCAATTTTCATGTTCTCTTCACTCCAATTAATAAACTGGGATTCTGCAGATTCAAGGACGTCATAACTGACCTTGATTTCTGGGGAATTTATTCCATTCCCTGCCAATGTGATCGTGTCTACATTGGTCAAACGCGCAGAGCCCTTCAAATTCGTTTAAAAGAATATGACGCTTATATGCGGAAGCAAGAACTCCACAGATATGCTTTGGCACACTCGTTTTTAAACACTCGTGGGAATCTGACCATACATTTTTATTTCATAAAGCACAATTTATCCAAAAAGTTTCTTCTCCACTGGACCTCAACTTTTCGAGGCCCTATATGTATAATCGTCAATGCAGATAATGCCGTTAATGACTAGTTACCGTCCAATTTCATTTCTCCCTTTTGGACGAATTTTCTCCCCACATCGAACAATATTTCTTCATAAAATGTTTCTTCTGTCTCACATTATGCATTTCCTCCCATATAGTATAATTTTTCTACTAGTCTGTTTCTTTTTAAACTCATGTTTTACTACTAGAAACGTTTCTCTAAACTTTACGTTCCATTACAAGAGACGTTTTCCTTAACCCATGTGTGTGTGTATTTATTTTTACCGTTCATTTCATTATACCTGTAATCTGTAACCGCCGTTTGTAACACGTATTTGTTATTACACATTGTGTGTATATCGTCGACCGTTTTGACGAAAATAGCCCAGAGCTATTGAAACAATCTGTAAATGATTAAACTTAATTAAACTGTGTTAATTTGTTGTCCTTTTCAATTAATTTAATAACGCCCAGCGTCGTCGTTAAATTATTTCAAATACTGAAAATTAGCGGAAAATCTACTTGTATTTAATTTCTTTAATGTAACACATATAGAATTTATTATCTATAATTTCAATAATTAGAATACATTTTGTAAACCCCCTTTAGCATATTAATGACAAACTCAGGTTAATTAAAATATTCAGCAGCCTACTGAAATAAAAAATATGCATCCACGCTTTTTGCACATATTTTAAGATTTTTTCAGACGTATTATTGAGAATCAGGTTTTTGTCAAAAAAATTCAAATTAAGGTTTTTTCGAGGCAGTCAGCCTATTAAATTAAAGCAAACAACGTAGTATCTTCTGATACTAACTTCTATATGCAGGGGAATTCAGGTTCCGTTTTTCATTCACTTCCTAAAAAATCTAGAAGAGCGGAAAACTCTGAATTTTGCTGAGGAGATTTAAAACTTAAAAATTTAAGCTACAAGTAAATAAAAACAAATATTTGCTGCTTTTTATGGGCATACAAAAAGAAAATATTTGTCATTTGTATTTTTTCTTCCTTTCTGAAATAGACAAAGAATTCCTTAGGATAATTGCATTTTTAGAAATAAAGTAAACAGGGAAATTGTAGGAATTTTCCTAGCTTAATAAAATATTACTGAAAAAGATTCCAAATAAATGGAAGTCAAAAAAATCAAAAAATCAAAGTGCATGAAATATTTTCATGCACCATAATGTAATAATTCCATTCTCACGGTTAACAATATAAAAAAAAATGTGGTTTAGTGGTATATATGTATAATAATAGGCAAAAGGCAGTGCTGTAATTAGTACTGTCTGTCTGAAGCTTAGAATTAATAATCTTCATTATTGGTAATTTCTGCAAATAGTATATGTGATATTGATTTCATAATTCAAACTTCAATATATAGATGAGTTAGGGTATAGGCGTCCTCAATATTATATGCAGGGAGTGCACCCAGGAAAAATTCCAATTGAATAATGTTGTTGGACTACAGTTTCTTGTGGATTCAGTTCTCTTTTCCCCCTTTTTTCATAAGCCAAGGGGTAGGACCTGCAGCCCCTTGCACCCCCTCGGGGCGTCCATGGGTTACGGCATAATGCTGTTAAAATAAGCTATTTTTACAGACTTACCGCTACGGTCAGTAATGCCTTACATGCTAGGAAGCCTCCACCATACATTTATTTAAGGTTACTTACAAGCAGGTGCGCAGAGTACCAAAGCGGACACCCTGCCTCAATTCGACCGGTCCCTATGACCCTTTCCCTAGACAGTGGCATAGATATTTTTTCAGGACCGGGCACCCCACAGGATATGTCCTTACCAGCTCGGGCCCCTAGATTTCATCCGGGCCCCTGAGTTGTTTCACCTGATGCCCCCTCTCACCGATACTGCATATAAGAAAACGTTATGCGCTGAGTTGTGAAATATTGTGAACATAAATTATGGCCTACATGTTTATTAATCGCAGATCTTCAAGATCTACCTATTTCAAGGAATCGATATATGTATACATAATATGATTGCATGCATATATATAGAGTGTGGAGTCTAGGAAGGCTGAGGTTCCGTTAAATTTAAGGCAATGTAATTTTTGGTTAGTTTATTCGAGGCGATGAGATTTTTGGAATTTGTGTTCTAAAACTTTATGCCGGCATTTTTTTAAGGAGGGAAATCCGTGGAATTTGGATTTAGAAAAGGATTTTCAATTTCTTTAAACAAAATTAAAAATTTTATTCATCATTATTAAGGAAATAAAGTATGTAAGTATTTTATGAGATATTTTCAAGCGCGGAGCCTTTTCTGACAGGGATTTGAATGTGCCCCAACACCTGGGCGGCCAAACTCAGGGGCCGCAGTAGGGCGCTTATCTTATTATTTTTAACACTTTCATTACAAAAAGTACAAAGCTTTTACAAAATGTTCTCTGCGAGAGAAAATTAAATTTACGTTCCAGAACTTTAATTTTAAAATGTTATATTTGGCCTATTTTACTATGTGGTTACGAAACCTGGACGTTAAAAACAGACGGCAGAAATAAAAACGAAGCTTTTGAAATGTGGACCCACAGAAGGATATTGAAAATGAAACAAACTGACAAGATCTCCAATCAGGAAGTGCTGAACAGATCCAACACAAAAAAAGAAAAACTATCATCACTTCAATTCTGAGAAGAAAGTTGGTTTGTTGCGGCCGCATAGTGAGGGGAGAAATATACCAACTACCCCAACTGGAACTGGAGGGAAACATCATGGGAAAGAGAACTAGAGGCAGGAAAAGAAGAGGATGGATGACTTAAAGGCTTGGACTATTATGAGCACTCAAGATATTATCCATACTAGTAGAGATAGGAAAATGTGGTCCATATTGGACAACAACCTCTGAATCGAAGAAGGCATATGATGATGGTGATGAATTAAAAAAAGACAATATCGGAAATTTTGTTTCATTTCACGAAAATAAAAATTTAAAAATACTTTCTGTTTTACATATGACAAGTGTTTCAAACTATATATATATATATATATATATATATATATATATATATACATACAAAATAAACCTTTCATGTATGAAATTATAAATTATATAATATCTAATTAATAAGGACGGCGAGATATCGTTTTCGAGTCAAAGCGGCCAACCATCTAAGGATTTCACTGCTAAAAGTGCTAAAAGTGAAAAAGCATTTTACGCATTCTTTACTATTTTTCGGAAAATACGAGTTTTCTGTAATCCGATGTAGCTACGGTCCTGTTTAGCTAGGATTATAGAGACTCTACTGTATACATGCATGCACACACACATATATATATTTATGCATTCATAAAAATATATTTCATATAAATGTTACAAACATGAAAATCTTCATTTAGACTGAACCACACTGCCGATTATTGCAATAGTTATATTTAAAAAATATGTTCAATGATACGCTGGAGTAGCAATAAACAAATACTCTAAGGTCTGACAAAGTGCGTGATGCCCAAGGGAAGAATGACGGGTTTATATTAGTAGAATGGATAAGTGGAGACAAAATAAAATGATAGAAGCAAAAGGATGGGGAAAAATTATCTGAAATCAAACAGTCGTCTGCGATATAGTGAGCAGGTGAACGGAGAGAAATAAGTTAGATTTTAATGAAAATAAAAAGGAGAAGGTATAAAGAGTATATGGAAATGGTTTATGGTTCTGTGGCACCAGTTTGAAAAAGTTGGACAATAGGGAAAGCCTTAAGTTGTCAAGTATTTATGGCCGCCATATATTCGAAGGTATAAAAGTTCCGAGTAGAAAAGTAGAGGAGCAGGACCGTGTGCAGAAGGAGGCGGAGACAGGTTGTGGTCAAGTGCAAGTAGCGTATGAGCGGTGGTTAGGAGTGGGAGTTGATATGGAAGCGACATAGGATTGGTCGGTGTAGAGAGTGGAAACCTGCTATTGGTCTGAGAGGGTTTGAGTGACAGTTGTGACTTCGAGAAAAATCGAGAGAAGGATTGCAATGAGTGAGCAGTCGGTTTGAGTGCGTTGGAAAGAGAGGTTGATTGACGAGGAAAGTCCGGGGTCTGTTGCATCGAGGTTTGAGGAGTTGATATCGAGACCGAGAGGCGTGTAACAGAGACCAGAGGACCCGATCCCACAAACCGGGATTCCTGGTAGGAACAGCAAACTGATTGGTGAGCAACTGTAGCCGGAGAGTTGAAGAGAACGAGGTACCATTAGACGACACCGCAAGCGAGTTACATCAACGACCGAGCCGAACCAAAAGGGGTGGCGATGGAGACAAGAGCTATCCTAGGGAAGATATGCGGAGAGAGGTGCCTGCCAACAGCCGGGACCACTAAGAAAGCCAAAGTGCCGAACGACGACAGCGGACTGAGAAGAGCATTGAAAGTGAGCCACAGAAAACCAGGGTCAAAACAAAGGGTGCCTAACGCCACAGAGTTACGCGGATAGCGTTACGCAAGGGCAGTTGTATCAGGGCAGTGCGGGTGTTTTCCCCAGCATCCTCAATCATACGAAGAAGACACTGAGAGTCGCCACGTGGCGTACCAAGAAGGAAGAAGGACCCTGGAGGGTGGTGAGGGATTATCTCTTTATTTCCTTTCTGAGGTAGCACCGATTGGGAGTAGGAACAAGAGAGAGACAGGCTGAGTGTGTCGACGAGTGTAAATAGTAGGATAAGGGTAGAGTCAGTCGGAACGAAGGGTGGTCCTGTTAGGCACGTAGGGTGTTTTCAGAGTATAGAAGCAAACTGAATGTTACGGCCATATCCTTATTGTATAACCAATGTATATATATATATTGGAACTGTAGTTCTGTTTACTGTAGAGTTAATTATTTACACTAATTAAAAATAGGTGCTTATTCCTATAATATTAGCCTTGAGCAAGTAATGCACATTATTGCATTTAATAGTAGTTGGTAAATATAAGTTAAGACCATAGTTCGAGTTTGCCCACTGGCAAGAGTATGTCCACGGACATGTTACATATCAATATTGCATATCAGAGTTGCATGTCATTATCCAATGTATTATGTGTCTGAGTAAATATTAGATATTATTAGTTTATTAAGATTGCGTATTGTCTGCTTGGATGTCAAATTCATTCAGCCTTTCCCTACGGGTTAAGTACGTATATTACGGGTTATTGCAGAACAAGAAAGGCAGCGCCCTATTAGAAATGCGTTGGGAGAGAGAAGAGGTACTACAGGGCCTATACGATTCACAAGCTCATTTTAACTATCGATTATCTGCCTTTCTTTAGCAGAGATGGGTAACAGCTCATGATAGCGGATGAGCTTCTTAAATAAGGATTGTGTGTTCAGAGATAGAAAATCTGAAGGCAGAATGTTTCGCATTCAAAGGGCAAATACAGCAAATATACGCCACATTTAGATTTGCTTGGAAGTGATCTGGAATCGGGCTATTTTTGGTGGTTCCAGTGCAGTAAATATGGTTAAGTAAACGTAGAGAGATAGGACGTGGGCATGAATTATTGTTTAGAACATCGTAGATGAAGTATTATAAATCGAGAGTTTACAGACAAGATGAAATGCGTTTTTATGGTTATTACTTAAATTTATACTAGTCATAAACATAAGCGTATTTAGGAAGTTCATAAGGGGGTTATAGGCTCAATGAGGGAGGGTTACAGAGCTACAACTCGTATATTTCTATATTAAATACACAAAATTTCATTGCGATGGGAGAGGCTACAATCCCAAAATCACCCACCTGCTAGCCCTGTGGCCATAACATTTGAACTTTATCACTAACTACAGATTAAGCATAGTCTATGCTGATATACTGAAAGTAGCTAGCGTATGTGAAATATAGAATAGTTATACAATAATTTTTGCCACCCAAGTTTTTGTAGCTCAAACTACAAACTATATTTGGAGAAAAAGAGACGCCGTCCTCATCCTGGATTCGAACCAGGGTCCCTCCGTTTAGCCCGGGGTGTCTTGGACCGCTAGACGAATGAGGACAGGTAAAAACGCTCTTTTTCTCCGTATATGAGGATGTAAGATATTATTACCCTTCACAGGGATAACACAATTGCCAAATAATGGT
>QLNU02015003.1:57008994-57041509 GCA_006491805.2 Dysdera silvatica
TGCTACGAATCCTTGAATAATTTGCCATTTCTCTCTTCACGTGTGTCTTTTGCACGGCTTTCTTCAACATTTAATTTCCGGAAAACATTTTTCGTTTGTGATCTTCCCTTCGCATATTGACGCAGCCAAGATCTCGGAAGCAGTGGTACAGGAAAGGGGGGGTCTCAATCCCCCATTTTATATCAAAACACATTATTTCCTCTATGCTCTCATCACATAATTTTCTGTTTGGCCACTTGAGGCCTCCTTCCCACCATGAGATTTGAATTGCTACACTATTGCTCGGAAAGGATGGAGATCCAAATTGGGGTTGGAAGTGTTAAGTTCCATATTTCTATTATGAAAGCAGCTATGGGGAACTAAAATAATGTTTACATCGATGGAGGTATGACGCTTCCCCTAGATACGCTCTCACACCAGAAACCGACCCTATAACTGTATAATAATTTGTAATCTTGTTCCAACGATAGGTTTGCGATTGAAGATTCAATCAAAATACATTTTTCCAATTGGAGCTTATTTGGCAAAATCCAAAAACCATTGCTACTACAATCACAGGCCAGTGGCGCTGGTGAGTTCTGAGTAAGGGTAGAATTTCTTCCCTATTTCTTGTTACGGTGCCATCCTCTCCTTTTAATGCAATGATGTGTTTCTTCCCAACAGATAAACTTCCTTTAACAACCCTAAGGCTCTTGTTATTTTCAATGGCTTTCCTTACTAGCTCACAGTTGAATTTTCTTATGTCTTCTTTCATGCTTTTGCGCAGAGTTTTACAAAGTTCTATGTACTCAATCCTGGAACTGGTATTTTGATTGTCCACCTTCATATCTCTTCGCCTTTTCATGAGCTGTTTCGTCTTCTCAGATAATTTGCTATTCTGCTTTTTACAGGTTACACCACCAATTTCCCCAGCAGTTTCAATTATTGTCTTAACAATGTTTTCATTTGCTTCTGAGATGTCAACTTCTTCAATAAGTCCTTCCAGTGCAGAAAAGCGATTTTTTAATTCCAACTTGAATGCCTCGGTATTTACTTTCAGTTTCATTAGATCCACCCTCTTACTTACTTGTTTCCTAATGAGCTTCTGTCGTTCTAATTTAGTATTTAAGTGCACTTTACATCTCACCATTCGATGATCACTTCCAGTATTAAATCTGTTCAGTACGCTGCAATCTTCAATAATTGATTTCTTGTTTGCCAGTATATAGTCAATTTCGCTGGTTCCTCCATTGGGGTGTTTCCATGTCCATTTTCTTTGCGGTTTCTTCTTAAAAAATGAATTCATGATGCTAAGATTTTCAGCTTCTGCAAATTCGATGAGTTGATCGCCACGTTCATTCCTTTCCCCATATCCGTATTTACCAACCGATGTCTCTCCTTGTTCCTGTTGTCCAATTCTTGCATTGAAATCCCCCATGATGAGCTTGATATGTTGTTTCCCTTTGGTGTGTAACTCTTTGATTTCTTCATAAAATTCTTCAACCTCTTCGTCGGTATGGCTTGATGTTGGTGCATATACCTGTACTATTTGAAGTTGGTATCGCTGGGTTAGTTGAACAACAAGCCTCGCTGCTCGATCTGATGTACTTTCAACTTCCAGAAGACAGTCTTTAATTCTTTTGTTGATTAAGAAGCCAACACCACTTGTTCTTCCAGTTTCCGTTCCTCTATAATAAAACAAATGTCCGCTTTTCAGTTCCACCAACTCTTCACCTTTTCTTCTAACTTCACTGAGTCCTACAATGTCCCATTTGATCTTGTCTAGTTCCTCTTCCAATTCCTGAAGTTTTGCTTCAGAAGCAAGGGATCGTCCATTATACGTTGCCAAGGTCAATAACAAACGGCAGCCTGGGCCATTCCAGTGATTCTTAGCACCCCCTGCTTTCATGCCACACTGACCGCTGCCTTGATCAGGAGCACTCCAGCACCTGGAGACTAGGGGCCATGGTTTCTGGTGTGTCAACATAATGGAGGAATTAGCCATAATTTCACCACGCTGGCTAGACGGGTTGGTGAATTAGCCCTCCCCTTCCGCCTTTCTATCCGTGTAGCAAATATTAATTTGCCACATAAATAGAAAGCTCAGCCTGCACCACTTGAAGGCGGGGTAGGACACTAGGTTACTGGCCTGGCCGGTTCCACACATCGTCACATACGTTCAGCGTGTGGGTCTCCTTCCAGTTAGATACCAGCAACCCTTTTGCAGGCCATATATATATATATAATATAATATAATATATATGTATCAATTTCCCCTTATGCTGCGAAACTGTAACCGAAAATATTTCATTTATATATCCTCTTAATTAATTTGTAGCAAATTTATTTGATAGATATACAATAACTCTAATAAATCACCAAATTAAAATTAATTTGGATGTTTTCTAAATTTACTTTTGTTTAAACAAAACATAGGGTTCACAATATTATTTAATTATATTTTTTTAAACTAATGAGATGATGTGAACGAACTTTATAATTCTACATTTACATGGTTACAGTCAGATATAATAACGATATCTTTATAAATAAAATTATTTATTTGACGGGATTTTTGTAAGTATATATGTTTTTTTCTCCTTAGCTGGGTTGAGTATTCTCTCAAATTGTTGTGCTTTTTTCCTTTTGCGGTCGGAAGATGGCGCTGTATGTTTCTGATTAAGCCATGTTTGATTTGCTGCGGCGTTAGCCTCTTTAAGACTTACACGTATTCCGGCGCAGCATGACCATTGTAGTCTTTGAGCCGTAAAACCACAAAACAAACAGACAGCCATTTCAAAACATGGATCATCAGGCTGCATTAGCATACGATCCCACTAATCTACAAAAATGCGAGTAACAACCTTTTCATGGGAATGTGCTACCGTAGTTCTATTTATGGTTTAATTATACACTAAATTAACGGTGACAAATATATTTGCTTACATTACAAAAATATAAGTAACAGTATACTCCAATATATGTTATGATTTTATTTTAGAACAAATAATTGTAAAGTTGACGAAAATTAATTATTTCACATTAATTACTAGTTTAATTTAATTTTATTGATGTAAATTTGATCAAAACTTAAACCATTTGTTTTTTGGTTTTTTATACCAGGTCGAAAAAATTATGACAGCTTGTTAGGAAGTTGAAGGGGTTTTTAGTATTGTAGTGATTATTTTTCTCATTCTGTATAACATACAGTCAGGGTTATACCTAGGCATGGCGTGGGTGGGGGCCGAATAGGAAACGCGTAAAATCAGCTGAATTACTTTATGGGGGCGCATATATCCATGGATAGGGGGGCGGAATCTAGGCGGCTTTGCCAATGTCTCAAGATCATTTAGCAACGATGCTGCACAGTTCATGTGCAAAAGTATCTGATACAAACTTATTCCTAATTTAAATGTGTTGATTACAACTAGATGGCAGCACAAGGCGGCTGGAAAAATTATCTTTCTGTATATTTAGTAACTTAAGGAGAAAAATGTGGAAATAAGGAGAAAAATATATGAAACATTTACTGATAATAAAGCACAAAAAAATTTATTCGAAAACAATTATTTGGTATACATACGAATATAATTTTGCCATCTATTAAAAACAAATATTGGAATTCGTAGTAATGAATTGTGTGTACTCGTTTAATTTTACATAAAAGTTTTGCTAAAATATCTACGCCCCCAAATTTAGTTACGCGACATCACATTCTGGGGAACCTTGATTCACTAAACTTGACGACTTAATATCAGCACTCGAACAACTATGCTAGTCTTCCTCTTAAACAATGTATTCATGTAGGCTCCATCCTTCTCTCTCAAGTAACTGCTAGTATTTTTTTAATGCCGGGCTCTTCGCAATTTGGTTTAAATAGTAGTCCATGTACTACACCATTCTGCAAAATAACTGGCAACGGTATATATACGTTCGTAAAGAGATTATATATTGTCGTTCGTAGCTCAGTGGGTAGAGCCTCCGCCCGGCAAGTGGAAGGTCGTGGGTTCAGGTCCCACCGAACGCAGAAATATTTATTTTCTTTCGAACGTTTCACCATCTAATCACGCCATAACATCGGCGCTGGTATCACTACGCCAATAAACGTTGATTAATATTGTTGTTTAATTTAACTGCTAATAGTTTTAGATTTCTATGCACGGTTTCTTCAAATAAATATGAAACTACATTAATGTTATGCAACGCTACTCAAAACTATGTTATCAAAACACCACGTTCGGTATGTACGTTTACATATTCGCGACTAGATAAACATCACGAAATTTTGCACTGCAAAAGTATTTGGAATGCATTTTGAACGGAGTGTCTCATTGCATAGTTATACATTAATAAATATATTTATTTACACGTCCTTGTAAGGCTTCTTACTTCTGCTATTACGATTCTTTAACTCGTTCTTTCATCAATTTTAATTATTTATGTGACTCACCGCAGCTATTGCATATGGTTATATGAAAAGCCGAGGACAGCATTTACGAGCCCTCCAGGCAGCTTAGCCGACCAGGCCCCAAACAATGAATGGCTACTTCCTTCTCTAGGCCCTGCGGTGGCGCAGTGTGGTAACGCGTTCTCCTATTGCGCGGCTAATCCGGGTTCGACTCCCAGCAGTGCAAAAAGAACGCTTACTCAGAGATCTCATAAAGATCGCACTGCTCACTGTAGTCCGGGGTTTGGTTCCCCAGGCCTTAAGAGGTTCGGATTCCTCGGAAAACAGTAGGTCCCGGCGCAGCATGACCACTGTAGTCTTTGAGCCGTAAAACCAAACAAACAAACAAACTTCCTTCTCCACTCTAATTATTTTTTAAAAGCTAAAAGCAACAATCTATCGAGTTTATTTCACATTTATATATCTCTGTCCATTAATATCCAAATCCGGGTCATTAGATATAGTCAGATTTACATCTTTACTAGTAGTCACCTAGGTAAACCATGCGTAATTATATTATTACTATGCAATTACTCTCTGAACTCTCAATTTCATTACTAATTTGCGCATTTTTTTATACGTACGTACTCAATAGACCTGCATTCGCAAATCATTTTGAGACAGCATTCGTTTATTATTGCGTATTTTCCAATTGCGTTTATTTTATGTTTCGTTATTTTATATTGTAAATATGGCACGGTTTTCCTGAATTTTTAAATAAATCAAGTTTTAAATGATTCTCGTATAAAGACAATGATTCTTTTTTTCACAAGATATATTTCATTGCTTTAATGCAATGAGTATTTATCCAATTCGATCAACCCAGATTTTGTGTATTCTCAGTAATTGAAAAAGAAGGGGATATTAATAAGTATATCAGCAGATATAAGAAAGACCTTTATTACTACCACTTTCATATCCAACCGAATTAAATAGTATATTAGTAATTGATGGCAACATGATAAAACTGATGAAAACAAAGTCGGGTTTCTGTCATTTTCTTTACATCAGGCAGATATCCATGACATTTGCTTCAGATAAAAGGCATGACAAAAAATATTGTTTACCTACTATATCTTTCATTTCAATTCCCTGCTTGAAATGGAAAACAATGGCCTTTATCTGACGTATCTCTCGTCTCAAACAGATACTACTTATGCCTCCTATTTTCAGCGAACAGACAGTCTAAATAAAAGTTCTTTCATAATAAGCTGCTGGAACAGAAAAAATAGTTCTGGAGTAAAAGAATCAGACATTTCTGAGACATGAATAGCGCTTGAGAAAATCATATTTTCCCATGTGCACGAAAAATAAGTCATACGCCTCGTTTGCGCCTGTTCTGTCTATGAGAAAAAGTTCAACCGGTAAAATTTATCTGGGCATTCTTATAGCGAACGATTTTGTGATATCAGAAAACTTCGTTTCTGAAAGGCCCAAAATATCTTTCGTTTGGGTTGTTGAAATTTTAAACTTTCTTATCTTCAAAATGTCACGTATCGCTGATCGAGATGTGACGATGAATTTTTAAGCAGAGGAAGTTATTTAGGAGCCACCGGGGAGCTTAAAATTTTTAAATTCGATTTACTGGACTTTTAGAGTCACGCATGATTAAATTTCTTACTTTTTAATCAAACCCCATGTGAATTTTTCAGCGTGAATAGATAAGTCAAATTCGAGTATACTTAAAAAATATATAAGAATTCTCGAGTTTAACCTATCGAGTAGGCTTTACTTATATATTTTATAAGTATACTCGGGTTTAACCTATGTTTTCGATTATACTTAAAAAATATATAAGGATATTGATAATACTGTTCATGTAAAATAGCGTTTAATCGGTATAGGAAACAGTGTTCGTTAAATTTATATAAAAAGTAGTGGGTTCAGGCCCCACCGAAGGCAGAAATATTTATTTTCTTTCGAACGTTTCACCATCTAATTACGCCATAACATCGGTGCTGGTATCACTACGCCAATAAACGTTGATTAATATTGTTGTTTAATTCAGTGTTCGCTATGTGAAAAGCACTTGAATATTTAACCAACCTCCCCTCCAAATGAATCGTATTTAAGGTATATTAAAGCCCCCCTAAGGCGACCCACCGTCGGTTGCGTGAAAAATCGGTCGTTCAGAAAGGTAGTCTCTGAATAGAGGTAAATTTGGCATTTGATCTATGGAGGGAGAAAATCCGTTTTCCAAAACAGTAGTCATTAAGAGAGGTAGTCGCTGAATAGAGATGGTCGATAAGAAAGGTTTTACAGTATATTGCAAACAATTCGAAATCTAACTTCGGTTTTACGTCATCCATGCGCCCTGCAACGGCGCAATGCTAAGGCGTTTGCCTAGCACGCGGTTATCCCGTGTTCGACTCCCAGCGATGCTAAAAAAAAGAACGCTTACTAACTGAATGCTCACTGTTGTCCGGAGGTTGGTTCCCTAGGATATAAGAGGTTCGAATTCCTCTAAAACTGTGTGTCCGGGCGCAGCATGACACCGGATGCTCTTTCCCCGTAAAACTCACAAATACCTCATCGATTTTTGTGGAATAATATGTGTATTTACGGCTTTTATCAACTTTTGCTTCGCTCACGATTATATTGCAAATCAAGTTTAAAAATCGCACATTTATTTTTTTTCTCGGTATCTTCAACTCTCGAAGCGAAAATTCAAATCATGCTGAAGCGACTTAGAAATTAAACTATCCCGGACGTTTCGTGTCTTGTCAATTAGTTCTTGTAGTTCTAGGGATATATACAGGGTGTCTCAGCACCAGGGTTGCAAACATCTAGGAGGGGTAGGGTACACCTAGACGAACAATATTTGTCATAGAACCTAGGGTCGCAAACCACTCACAGTGCCAATTCTAAAACCGTCCAGCATGCACAAATATTTACAACCAGTGCGTGCAAAGGGCCAGATCAGGTCAGCTGTTCAAGTACATTGAACATTGGGACATCGCATTTTCTCTTCTCATACACTGGTGTATGCTATTTGTGCATGCTGGACGATTTTAGAATTGGTGCTGTGAGTGGTTTGTACCCTATAGGGTCACAAACCACTCACAGCGCCAATTATATACAATATTTGTCATAGAACTTATAGGTTCTATGACAAATACTGTTCATTTAGGTGTACCCTACCTCTCCTAGATCTTTGCAACCCTGGTGCTGAGACACACTCTTTGTTCACTTACGATAGACTACATTTAATATCCATATAATTAAGTGGAGGAATTGTCGAATATGCCGTATAAGGAACTTCCTAAATTTTATCCTCAAATAAGGGGATTAGACTGCAGTTTGTGTAAATTGAGAATTGAATCAAAAACCTGGGAGTGTTGCAGAAATAAAATTCGCATTTAAATGAATTTTATATGATGGCCGTACTACCTGTATTTCAACTCTCTGCTGTGTACATAAAACCTCTTCATGCATTCATCTGTATTTATTTATTTATGGGAACGTTGGTAAATTTTAAAACATAATTTCTAAATTGATGTAGATTGCTATATTTTTTACACTGAAATAACTTTGTTGCCTTGCCATTCTGTGGGTGCAAAATTGTAGGCCACAGCTAACAAGGGCGGTCTCCTGACAGTCACACGCGAATTTTAACGAAAAAAAAAACAGCCAGTAGTCCATCGAATTCCAGGCCTATATCGTGAAAATTAGCAGCCGAATCTCTCTATTAATGTTAGAAAAAATTAATAAAAAGTATATTTGAGTTTCCAGAATAGAGCATTTATCGCCATTTGGCGTCAGCCAAATTTCTTTTTGAGTAAACGCTGTAAAGGAATAGCCATAATTGGGCATTTTTTTTTTTTTTTTTTCCACACTGGTTTGCGCTTTTATAATAAGGTTTTATAACTAACTAAGGTTGTTTATCTAAATATCTCCATATTTTGGAATATGAAAATCAAAATAGGATCAGAAATATTACAAATAGCGAAGTAAATATAAAAACTAAACTAAAACATTTTCTGCTATAGCTTTCAAAAATAAAATACGAACAATATTAAATTCTGATTTAAAATAAAAAAAATATAATTTAAACAAAATCAATTAATTAATATGTTTGAAACTGGTAAACAGATGTAAATGTATTTTTAAAGTTACAAAGCAGATTATATCACCCTGATGGTATTATGACATTCGTTCGTTTAAAATTTTCGGCTAACTGAAAAGAATTATCGCCAAATGCCGCTAAAAGATTACATTTGGCGTTATTTTAGCGAATCTTTAAAATTTAATTTCAGGTTTTCTAAGGGAATTTGTCCACTAATATTTATAGCATAATTTTTTTATAATATACACTTTCACCTAAGTTAATTTCGTTAAATTCGGCTTATGACAGTCAGGAGACCTCCCTTATAAGGGAAATTTTCCAGAATTTTTCAAAGGTAATTTCTCTCCACAGATTCTGATTTATCGTTAAAGAAACTAAACACATTTAAGCGCTTAAAGGGTTTATGATTGCATATTAAATATAAAATATTCTAACATTAAGATATGCAATATTCATATAATAATATATAATAATCATATTTGTGTGCCAAAAACTAAGAAAGGGGTTGTGTAGACATAGGAGTAGTATGGAATATAAGATGCCAGAAATTGTGGAATTGTGGAATCAATTGAGCGAAAAACTGGGAGAATGGGAAATTTTAAGGAAATTCAAAAGGGATCCAAAGAAGAAATTTGCGGAAGATTTGGGTGTAGGGGTGACGTGTAGCGGCGATCGGATGATTTTGCTCTTGCCTAGGTGTTTGTTGATCGTACCTCCAGCTGTTTATGACTTGCATTTACTCAGGACCCACACAGGTATAATATAAATTGGGATTATACATCTTGTTTATGTATAATATGTGTAACAAATATGAAACGCGTGTAAGTAAATGAATAAAGAATAAACAAATATAACAATTTTAACAGAGTTACTTCTTGAACTTTGCAAAACCTTCCATTAATCGTTAAATTAGTACTTTCCGAACGACATTCTGTACTGGTTCTTTCCACACAAATTGCAGTTTTAATATTTAAATTGGAGAATTAAATTATTTGAACATTTAGCAACTTTTAGCGGGTGGAAAACAAAGGTGGCTCACTTTCAAATCCGACGTTGACCTGAGGATATAAGCTGGTAAAAATTAAATTAGTTGCGTGGCATTTGACTATATACCAGGAGACTAAATGCAGCCGCAAATTGCAATTGTTCGTTAATTGGAACTTCGTTCCTTGTAGCGGATACTGCAAACCACAATTCTAAAATCCTATTTACCTAAACGAAGCGTGTCATGCATACGGTAAGATCCATGCTTTTGATTAGGCAAGCATTTATGAGGTAAAAATGTTTTATTCAGGACACTCTGCCCAGAAAGGTGTTTTAATTAAACCGGCAGAAATTTTGGGCATAATCTCCTGCAAAGACGAATTGACTGCATCACGAAGCTAGATGGACACTTCCGAACCTGGCCAATGGTTTTAAATAGTCACAGTATTTGTCTCTAAAGGAGTTTAGGCTAAAATTTAATTAAAGCAGTGTTATACTTTGTTACTTGCTGCCTGGTTCACATTTTTACTGCCAAAAGTCTTCCTTGAAACTCGATACAAATGGCAATCGACTGTAGCGATCAAGTAAAATTAGTTTGAAAACCAAGTGTTGACTGTCAAAGATGCAATTTGCTATGCCTCCTTTACTTTCCCTATTTTGCTGCGGTTTAAAGGAAGATTAAGCGCATTACTTAACTTTCTGGATACATTTTATAAAATGCTAAGGTTCCGGTTATCGTTTTCAGTTTAGATTACATTATCTAAACCGAGTGCTCATCTCACATTTTGTCACATATTGTAACATAAGTGATTCTCTACATAATTAAAAATCAAAAGATATTGAAACAATTCATGTAACGTGAGTATAAATATCCAATAACATTGGAAAATTTAATTTGATTCTTTTCTGTCTTTAAAATAAATATTAATGCGAAACATAACCACATAGCTTGACTTTAAAATCCCACTCCTATGCATATAATTTCGAAATTAAATTACATAATAAATTTGGCTGCAATTGTACACTTCTTCCATGCAAGTCCATGGACGATAGCGCCTATAATGCATCCCTCCATCAGAAATGGACCTTGAAAACTCAAGAGTAGTTCACTGTGGTTTTACGTGGACTTCGTTTCGCTGGGAAACCCTGGTTCTGGTCATTCATGCACATCAGACCTTGACGTCTACCATCTACGTGAAAGTATCTGTAGATCAGATGCTCCTGTTTTGTGATAACCAAAGTCTCCCAGACAAATGTATTCTTCCAAAGTAGAAGTTCTTAGACCGTACTCCGCGAAGCTCCGAGGGCTCCACCCTGCTTGTCTAGGTACTGCGAGGCAAAAAATGAATTGAAAGCGGAATGAAATGGAAATAGAAAATGAAAGAACATTTTCAGAAAAATTAATTAACTTGTTTAGTAAAAGATAAATGGATGATCCTAATTTTTGGAATCTATTTTCCTTCGCATTACGATTATTATATAACAATCCTAATATTAAGCGTTCTGTAGAAACTAACTTGCATATAGGGCCTACTTAAAGAACGGGTATTGAAAGTGAAAAACAGTTTGATTTCTAGGTCAAACTTCTTTTTTGTAAACGGCTCAGCGAGCCAAAATATTCGAAAACCACTATTTTACAAGATCGTAAGTTCACACTTGGAACGTGATCTTAATATTTTATTCCTCTATATGTGTATATTTATACACATTAAATTCTCTGAACGAAGTCGCTCTAATTAGCGGATATTTCGGTTTAACGGCTGTAGTTTGCGCTATCGGAAAATGCTCCATAAAATTACACGATACATTTAATTCGAATACCTTTAAACCATAAGTAGTAGGAAATCGAAATCTGCAGTTTACTAAAAATGATGGTTTTTAATATATACTTGCTATTTGGATATTATTTTTAAATTAAAACAAATACTTCCTGTAATGAAAAATAACAGCGCTAATTGAGCGCTAGATTCCAATTTGTAAATTATAAACACACTTTCATATATTTCGCTTAATTTTATTAATAGTTGATGAAATATTGATCATTTCCCTACATGCCGAAACCAATAGGTCTATAATTACTTCACAATTTTTTTAGATAATGGAAAACACATATTAAGTTTTGGTTCGTTATCGATTAATACTTTGTTAAAATTAAATTGATTTCTTCAATAACATTTGCCTCGTAATTCCTCAACCTTCTTTTTCCTATTTTTTACCATCTCTCCGATATTTTTGAAACTGCAATAATTAATTTTTTTGGAAAATAAATTTCGCTGAGCCCTCCGTTCCATTATACAAAAATTTTGCTTACAACACTAATTACACATTAGATAATTTGCTAGATTGCGTAATACTTTATTTAAATAATATTTGCCTATAGTTTCATACACAATTAAGACTATAATTGACAAATAAGCGCTTACATTCGTAGTACTATAAATTGGATTTAATTAAGCGTCTTAAATTTTTCATTAAATTCTATCCATGAGAACAAAGATGTGAAAATTATATTTCGTAAATATTTCGATAATTCGAAATAACTTACTTTTAAAAACTTTAATTATCTTTTTATTCTGATTTCCTCCGGTTCTTCCTTTCTTCCATATCATCATTAAAATGGACTTTAGCCTTCAATGGTTTTCACGAGGCTTAAAATAAATTGCCGTAATTAATAACATATTCATATAATCACATCATATTAATAAATGAAATACTGAATGTGAAGGAAATATATTGCGATTGAAAGGAGGTCATTATTTTGGCAAATACAATAAGTATTTGAAGACGAAATCTCATATTTATTCGAATATGAAAAATACTACAATACTACGTTTCAATTAATTCCGTTTCTTTAGAAGTATAAAGTTTAGAAAAAAATATTTAATACGAATAACTTACTAGCCAATGTATGTATTTTCACCCTCATTACAAAATAGTAGATAAAATATACCGGGTAACCAAGAAAAATTATTTATTCAGGGCTCAATTATCAAGGGGCTATTGGGCCAAACACACAAAAATTTGTTGCGAATAATATGCACACAATGAGATTTTAATGTTGATAAAAAATCGACGGTTCTCTGAGACACTACCGGGGGGAGGGAAGAAATGGCGCTTTGCGTAACATTAAAGTCCCATTGAAAACACATAAAAGATCAACAAGGCGCTAAACACTAATTACACCTAATAAAGACAAATTTGTGCAAAACCTAAACAACGAACAAAACAGATCAAAGAACGCTAATGCACTTAAATTTCGATTATGTGATCACCTTTATGGGAAAGACAAAGTATTAATACATAATGAAAAAGTGATTGAGAAAGTTCCAATTTTTTGCCTTTTCATATTATTTTAAATTTTCGCTTGTAGATTTTCTATAAAATTTTAATTTTTTATAATTCCACCCTTTCAAGGAAAATGGTTCCTTTATTTTCTTTCCCTTAAGGTATTCTCAAGTTAGTGGTATCGATGTCTTGTAGTCAGAATTTTGATAATTATTCAAGGTTTGAGTTTTTCTCCCCTTTATAAAGGTTTGGAATTTTTATAAATCCTATTGCAAATTTAATATCGAGGTGGGGGGACCGGTCACTAAGATTCCCCGTTGGTTACGGACATGGGGTGGGGGATATATACTGATATAGGGCCCAATCTAATAAAAGGTCCGTAATTTATACCCTTCTCCCTTTATTATTCTATGAACTATAGGAAGTTTCGTTTCTTTTAGTAAGAGAAAAGGGGAATTAGGGTTTCAAAGGATCGGTTAAAATTTAACGCAATTTTTAAGGAGAAAATTGCAATCATTACAGATAGTTTTAGGAAAGGCTTATGCAAATATAAATTGAGGGGCTTATTTATAAATTTGTATAGTTCAAAAGCAGTAGCAAAGCATTAGCCATTTTGGAATTAGATCCAAGCTCTCATTAGTTGCCCTTTGTTTACTTGGTATTCCTGCGCATTTTGATGGAAAAACAAACAAAACGGTGAACAGTTTAAAAAAATGTCTTTTTTAAACTATTTTTTGTGTAAAATTTACATAACATCATATTTTACAAACTTTTTTAACGAGTGGAGAACTACAGTTTAGTCATTTATAGGAGGTAATGTAAACATGGGTGTCTGAAATATTTGTTTTGTAACAAAAACGTTTCTTTGCTAACATGAATATTAGTGCAAAACCCCGTTTTCTATTCTATTTAATATTTTTTTGAAGCATATTTATTAGATTTAGTAGCTTTTCGCCTGCTGCTGTCTTTTGTTATTAAGTTATTAGTTTCTGTTCCACATCCCTCAAATTTCCTTGCGTCCTTCTTGTTTCAACTTTTTTCTTCTACCTAATAATTTGGCACTTCGATTATCGTGTCTTCATATTCGGTTTCCTTATCCAAAATTCTTAAGATAGCAGTTGCAAGAAAAACCTTTTCGCAGTCTTGCACAGGTGGTCTTTCCAATCTTTATAGCATTTTCTCAGTTTGTTTCCAGGTATTTTCTCTGCGAAGGAAAGAGTAAATATCACCAAGTAATTTTAAGAAATTTTGACTATTAAAATATGTCCAAGAATTATTTTGTTATATTTTATGATAAAATTAATAAAACATCTGAATTTCAAATGTGGTTAATTTTCAATTTTAATCATAAAAAGACTAGTTTACAGGAGGTGGACAAAATAAGTTATTGGTTGAAATGGGGTGGATGAATGGCTTGATTGATTGGCTGCCTGACAGACAGACAGACAGACAGATAGATAGATAGATAGATAGATAGATAGATAGATAGATAGATAGATAGATAGATAGATAGATAGATAGATAGATAGATAGATAGATGGATGGATGGATGGACGGACGGACAGACAGACAGACAGGCATATTGATTGATTGATTGATTGATTGATTTTAAGTTTGAAAACCTTCTTAATATTCTTTCATTTGTCTTGCCTCATACCTTGAAATATACTTTATAAACTCTTATTTTAGGAATAGATGGATTGTGGTTTTCTTCTATACTTTTATCCGCACTAGAAACTCAGCTATTAAAAGAATTATTTCTATCAGTTTTACTACCAGAATTTAGTAAACTTAAGTTATTGCTTAACTCTTCTGTGTCTTTAATCTCAATTTAAACTTTCTTTGCAGTCATTGACTTTTGTCGAGGTGGATAGTCAGTCAAGCTCATGCTTATCTAGTTAATTCACGGTTATAAGAATGGGCCCATGGGCCAACTTTGGATCTGCTTAATTTCGCCGTCTTCCTTTTTGCTCTCATAACTACGGAAAATTAGAAATGGCCTAGTAGCAGTGGCGTACTAATAACCCCGGCAGCCCCGACGACAAAAAGGGGGCCCCAGGAAAAAAGGGGCCCCACCTTTCGTCGTCGTATATTTTCCATAAAATTTAAAAGTAAAAAATAATAATATGATATTTTTCAGTTAATAAAGTTACTTTTTTTTAATCTTTAGGTAAAAAATAAAATAAAATGAACGGTTTCCAACTGTGGCAAACTCATTACTTTAATTCATTTTATTGATTTATCATTTCTTGCAATTTATCCATTATTTAATTATTTATTTTAGCTGTTTTCGCTGCCTTTAAAATTGAACTCAACATCTGAAAACTATAAAATCTAGACGAGTTTTGAAATTATACGCTTTGTGTTAGAACCCTGTTTTATGAAACGGTGACTAATAGACATGTGTTCTGTTTAAAATATTGGAATGCGTCGCCGGTTAATTTCTTATAGAAGACACAGTACTATTATATGCCTTATATCTAAATTTTTTATATATGATATACAAATTAATTTGCGTAAAAATGGGGCCCCAAATAATTATTTCAGGGGCCCTGAGATTTTCCTTTACGCCACTGTCACGTAGATTCCTTAGTCTTATTTTATATTAGTTTATTATTTCTATGGACGCATATCCCGAATTTATACATCAGGATTCAATTGGCGGATCTCTTATATAGTGGTGTTCTCTAAACAAAACTATCGCATATTTCTTTTTCACGTTTCTATTTCTTATCTTATATATCTTAGATTTATATTTCTTATCTTATATATCTTAGATTTATATTTTATCGTATATTTCTCTTTGAAAGTCTAACGTTACATTCCCCTGAAAAGAACCAGGCAATTTAATATTTCGTATTGTGCTTTCGTAAGTGTAAGTGGCTGTAGTTGAAATGTAATTTTCGCAAATGATAGTTTCAATATTCTTTTATAAAGGTGTATATATTGTGTTTGCGTTTTGTATAGTGTAAGACTATTTTTGTATAACTACAAATAAAGGTACTTCATTTGTAGTTGTATCTGAAACAACACTTTATGTTTCAGTACTAAAATAATTTAAGGATGATATAAAAATATAAATCTCTTTGTAAATATGTCTAACCTGCCGTTGCTTTTTATATTCCTGTTAGAACATTACAAGTAAACTGTATTTCAATGCACTGAATGATAAATAAATTATTAATTTTGACCCCGAATTGAATATAGGTATTCACAATTTTAATAGATATTGCAATAGATATTCACGATCTATATTTTCAATCTCCTCTCACAACCTAATAATAAATCATAATGATAATAAAAATAATACACCATTTATTTATTTTATTCCTTATTGCAAATACGCCTCATTTAAATAAGCAACGCCTCATTATATATAAGCAAAGCTAGGTATTATTTGATATTATTTGCCTCATATTAAAGTCAAATTATCACACATTCTATAATTAAATGTAATTTTATTAACTTTAATTGAATCACAAACATTGTTAAATGAAATTTAGAAAAAGGAAAAGATTCAGGGTAAATACATTTTCTAATTGTTTAACAAGCTCTTTTTCATAGAACTTCACATATATTTTTTCATTATAACTATAATATTTCCAAAACAACTTTAATATATAAAATGCAACAGATAACATAATTACGGTTGCAACTATTAAGTCTATTCATTTTATAAATGTATTAAACCAAAATCATTCAAATATAAAATATATAATCAATTTGTAGATAAGATAGATCCATTTTAGAGCTATCTTTCACAACGCATATACCAGAGCAGATTAAATAGACCTTTTATATCCAAGTATATTAAACTTTTCTGCATATCATACGAAGCAATTTACGCAGAAAATTATTGAAAAGTTTTAAGTTTGTTTGCCATAAGCAAACTGGCAACTGAGTCGGAATCTTTCCTAATTGCCGAAGAAATCTATGAAAATAAATCCTTCGTTCTGAATTCTCTGGCTATCGTTTTCGCAGTATTTACTTCAAGATGAAACTATTCGAATTATAAGTCGTCAAAGTCTAATTATATCGGTTTTGGAAAATGTCGTCTTCCTACTTTGCATAAAGTCAACTTAGGAGTGTGCAAAGAAACCCATAGGAAATTCATGAACTATGTCTGGAAAGCTCACCTCCGTTCCCTGCGGTTTCTGGCAACATTAACATTTATCAGTTAAGCTACGCGCCAGTCACTGGGGTATCTCTTTTGGTACCACATTCAAAATTTATCTGAATGCGGTTTCTGTCGATTTGCGACATCCACATTAAGTGAACCTAGACCTCAAGGGACCCTGATGGCTCAGAATTGGAGTCCGTTAATAATCCAATTATTTTCGTTGAACGATGGTTTCCTTTTCATGAGTGGCTTTATGAAAAACAAGTGATGAGCACTAACCAAGGATTTATGGGCCAATTTTTTATTAAATTCACAACTGATGGTAAGTATAATAGTAATGCGTATTGTCCACTTGTTACAATATAAAATATTTCTGTGTCCTTTAATTCGCAGGAGGTATGTTTAAATAGAAGTAACTTCATTATTTCTCTGTAAAGTTTTGGTTAGTTATATTTATTATTATTTATACTATTATCTATTATTTATTAATCTATATATTCTTATCTATTATCTATTATTTCTTATTAAACTTATGAGTCGTTATATCATCTGTCTTTCTACCACCATGTAAATATTTACTACCTTCAAAATGACAACAAAATCAAGGGAACAGTGTTTTTGTATAACAGAAATTACTATGCAGAATATTCTATCATACAGTGTTCTTTTTAGTACCAAGCTTATATACCAGCTTAATTAGTTAAGAACAATGAATTATAATACAATTTATAATAAAATTTTCATTTATTTATTTCAAATATTTACCAAAAAAATTTACCAAAAAAATGTTTACCAAAACTAAACATAATGTGGTTCCCTGTGTATCCTGTGAACAACGCCGTGGCTAGGGGGTGATGTGGAAGACCCTGCCATGGGCGTTGGATGAGGGGCGTAAAATTGGCTGAAATAACCCACGGGGGTGAGGGCAAATATATAGAAATTATATCTATACATGAAATTGTCAATTATTTCTTCGTAAAAATATTTTAAATAGGGTTCTAAATTTTTTTAATTTATTTAAACAAACAAAATTGTATAATAATATCATTATCTTAAATTAATCTGATTAGAACAGTGAATGCAACGTAGGAAACAATCAGAACGAGAAAAATATGAAGTACATAGATGTTTTGTTTGTTTTTTGGTTTTGCGGCTCAAAGACTACAGTGGTCATGCTGCGCCGGGACCTACAGTTTTCCGAGGAATCCGAACCTCTTAAGGCCTGGGGAACCAAACCCCGGACTACAGTGAGCAGTGCGATCTTTTATGAGATCTCTGAGTAAGCGTTCTTTTTGCACTGCTGGGAGTCGAACCCGGATTAGCCGCGCAATAGGAGAACGCGTTACCACACTGCGCCACCGCAGGACCTACACAGATGTTGTGAAAGTAATATTTTACATCATATAGTATTATAACGAAAAGTCATCATTGTGAAAGGAACTAATACTATATTTTTGTATGATTTCTATGTGGCACTTGAGCCTTTCTATGCATTATTTCACAAAAGAATTACATAACGTATTTGTCAAAAGACATCAAAATGCAATTTACTTTGCTGAAACCTTTTATTAAGAAATCTATAAATTTAACACCGGATTTTTTTTGTGAAACAATAAATTTAGTACTGGATTTTCTGTAAAGGAATAAACTTAGTACTGAATTTTCTGTGAAACAATAAATTTAGTACTGGATTTTCTGTGAAAGAATTCACTACAAGTTGAAATGCGTCCAGAATTTAATGGGGGGGTGGGTTGGAGGAGAGGAGGAAAGGAGAGTTCCTTTGGTCTATGACTAGGGGACGCAATCTAGACATTTCTTCCGGGGGGGGCAAAATCATCCAGATACGGCCCTGCTTGAGAAATACAGTCATAATAAATCATTATAAAATTATCATCTCTTTTTAGTGGCATTACCTATTATCAATACATGCTCCACATTTAACGTCCAAGTAATTATCAAACGTAAGCATCCTGTTCATGAAAAGTTGTCTGAACACAGCCTATGTGTCATGAACATTTTACATTTCATAGCGAAATTTTGATGTGATTTCAATTCATTTCTTCGCACCATTACACAAATGTCATTAAATGTATGTTTTATATATTTTTGTAATATTTTATTATTAATTCACGATCCTAAAATTAAATAGACCTAGAATTAATAATCATTTTCCATAATATTAGTTCGCATTGCAGCAAACTGGAAGAAAATATGTACATATAACTTGCTATATAGAACCCTATTTTTAAAGATTTAAACAAATTAAAAATATTTAAAACCTAGACATAATATATTGTCCAGCAGCTCACGGATGATATTTCAGAATAGGTATTATTTTGAAAAATTTGCTTACGTTAGCTTCAAGAAAATTGTAAAATCTTAGATTGGAATCCGAAAAACCATCCTAACTGGGTGATACATACTTAAGGATAAAATAAATAATATCCACCATTTTTTAAACACAGTAAGTCGTCCTATACGCAATTCTTATCTTAAGGTAGCCATATTTCTAATATTAGACAAATATACAGATTTCGGAATTTCGAGACTGAGAAATGGAATCAAGGGCGGATCCAAAATGTTATTACAGGGGTGGCAGGTTAGGGGTCCTCAGCGGGAAATTTTTTAGTTTTTTTTTTTTTAAATGTACTGTTAAATTAAAATTTAATTTTTAAATAAAATAATTAAAATTTTTGTTAAATAGTTCAGTTGAATGTTGTTATACTGTCAGCCTTTCTTTATGCTTACCAAAATATTTAATTTACGTCAATGAATTAAAGATGGTCTTTTCTTTAATTAAACTATATGGTTTAAGGCATATTATAGTCAAGTATGACAGAAGGATAACCTAGTAAAGGAGACATATACAATAACCAAAACGATAATTTGCAATGTAATTAATAGAAAAGGTTTATTTTTAAACTACAAAAACGTGGTAAATTATTTTACCACTTTTATAACAAGCAATATTTAAAAAAAATAAGTTTATAGCGCAAAGTTAAACCATTTGGGTTTCTTTGAAAATTTGTCAATCACTTTATTTACATCAATATGAAGATCTCTGTGGGTGTGTATTAAAAGTCTCTTCTGTCATCCGCGTTCGAAGCCAAGTTTGACGGCGCTTCGAGGATAAAAAACTACGTTCTGCTGAAGCAATCAGCCATCATCTTTATTTTGTTTCCTATTTAAATCTGACGGGGAGAGGGTTATCCATCCCTCCCCCCCACTCTGGATCCGCCCTTGAATGGCATGAAATTACATAAACGCATAAAAAAGCGAAATTTAATAAAGTAGGCTTGCTGGACTCTCTTTCTCTTTCTCTCTCTGCCTCTCTTTGACTCTTTCAACCCATTGAGTGTACCTTCTTCAGAAAATAATATATTTCAAATACCCCTTTTCTGTGGTTGGACTTGCGTTCTCCTTGCTTGGGTCACAAAGTGTTCTTTCCAATATTAATTATGAAATGCTTGTACCAGGCATGCATTCAAATTAATTTCTTCGATTGGTGAATTTTTTTCCAAATAAATGTATGAATCAATGGGTAGTTATTTTCAATAAACTGTATAACTTTTAAAGAGCGAAGACACAGGATGTTAGACACAGAATATAAACAATCTGATAATATGCACAAAACAAACAGGATATAACAACTAACCAGAAAGACAGAGAAGATGTCATTTGCGCGAATAACTTTTTCACTAGAGTCCCTTAAATTCAGAAAACAATACCAAGTTTTAAATTCCTGGTCTTCTCTAGGCAACATAAAGCTAGTCTTCCTAAAAGAAATTCCATCGTTTCTACAGAGAGCACCGCCATCTAAAAAACCCGACACTTAGTTCCTGATGTATAAATTCGGTAAATGTGTCCATGAGAATAATAAACTGAAACAATGGAATCTACCAGACCGTTTCCAATTTCCCAAAGCCATAACTATGAGAGCAAAAAAGGAAGACTTGGCGAAACTAAGCGAAGGGAAAGTAGCCCCATGGGCCCATTCTTATAACCGTGAACGAACTGGATAAGGATGAGTTTAAGTGACTATTCGAGTAGATAAAAGTCAATATCTGCTGAGAAAGTTCAAATCGAGATTAGAGACACACAGATGACCTAAGCAATGACTTAAGTTGACAGGCACTGTGTGTATAAAATTGTTAAAGGAAAAATTCTTTTAACTGTTGAATTTCTAGTTCAGATAAAATATAAAAACATGCCACAATCCATCTATTCTTAAAATAAGAGTTTATAAAGAACGTTTCAAGTTGTCAGCTAAGATAAAAGGAAGAATATTGTGCAGGTTATAGAACTTAAAATATTTCTTCTTTATGATACGCCTGTTTTTAGCCTTTCTGCTATATGACGACAGACAGTTTAAGATAAGCAGGAGCACTGCATTGTAGCCCCTATGGAAATCCAGATCTGTTCATAATTTACAATAATCTATATATCCTATGGGCGATCGCCTCTTTAAAATACTTAAAACATTCGCGTTTGGGTTAAATATTTATTCATTAAATTCCGTAAATGTATCTACTGTTAAACTTCCATCATATAAAAGATAATTTTTTGGTTTTGCCTTAGCCTGGAAAAGGGCGTCATTTTATTATTTTTTCATAAGTTTATAAAATGGTTTTCGTTGACATCTAGTCAAACTTTTATTGAAAACACTGGATACAACAAATAGGCAACTGGTATTATCCCCGAACATAAAAATGCTGTTTGTTTGTAACTTTCCGCCGCAAGGATAGTAAATGCCATCATTCGCCTGGTCCTACATTTAGTTAAAGAACAAATGAATGTTAATCATTAAACATTAATTGTCGAATACAAATGTGGTTTATATTAATGATAAATTTTCGTACTTTTATATTTCGGCCTCGTTTTCTCAGCTTCTACTTTTTCACTGAGAAGATATACTTTTCTCTAGAACTGTACGTAGCTTTCATTAACTTTTTCTTCTACTTGAAGATTAGTGCCAATTTTACGTACAGAACCACTAAAACGGGAATAATGTTTTTATACAAAATTTATATCATTCATCGAACTTTCAATTTTTACGTTTGTCATGATGCGAATATTTATATTTTTTTATTTTATTAAAAAAATTAAAGGCTATACTTTTTTTAATTCAGCGACATCTAGTAACATTAGTAAATTCTTTTTGCCAACAAAAGAAAATATTTCATGTTTAGTTTCTTCAAAAAGTGCACCTAATTGGTGCGTTATGAAAAAAGATGTTTACTTCAAATATCTCAAGTTATGCTCATTTAATGCAAAAGAAATTTTGTATAATGATTTCTATTTAAATAATTCATAAATGCTGAAAATTTTATGGTTGTCTGACTAATAGTTAATGAAATATAGGAATGGTAAAATTGAAATTTCATTTTAAGGAGATTACCTTTCGCCCTTAAACTAACGTAATTGAAGCATTTCAATAAACAAATATTAATAACAAAGAATAAAAGCTTACGCTCGGCAGTATTAGGCGTTTTAATTGGTTTATATTTTATATAACAACGGTGGCTAAACTCAGACAGCGCAATAACTACAGTTTTACGAAGAATAAGAACCTTTATTCTTTAGAAAATTCTGTGTTCTAAACATGCTCCAGTGGTGTATTGACGGAAACAAGCCTACCTCTAAAGTTAGTCCACTGTTTTACTATCATTATAACAACGATCGTAAATGTATTTGTTAATTAGAGAAAATCCAGTGTCAGGCGGAATCTTAATTTTTGTTCAAATAATTCCCTTTACTCTTTGCAGTGCCAGTTATTAAAACCTAACAAGACTTCATAATTAAGGAAAATGTTGATGAGCATTGCGACAAAACCAGAAGGCTATTTCTAACTAGGATCAAATGGAAGAATATTGGAAAATAATCAGAAGACCTTCATTATTTCTCCGAAACGAAGCGCATCCCTTGCAGCTCTTTTTAAAACAAAACGAACTCATTTTTCGACAGAGATCTTGACTAATAAGAATTTGCAAAGCCCCGAAGAAAAATTGAAATGAGTTTTAACTTTGAGAAGTGCCAATATCATAATTATTTATTTATTGTCCACCCACCGTTGAAGATATTTCAAGATGTGCAAAGCTTTGGTAAATAGTTTTGGAATTAAACTTTGGAAAACTAATTTCCTGTAATTAATGGGAAGAAATTTCAATTATAAGTTAATTGAATATTAGCGAAAACCAATTCTGACGATAAGAATAGCGTGATAATAATGCAAAACGTTGTACAGAATGTAAGTAACTCCAGGAAGTTAATCCAAAATTCATATTTAGACTACATTTTTACTTTCGCTGGTTTGAAAATTTCAAAAATACTTAAGTAATACATTTTCTAATCATATTAATTTCTAATATTTGAAGTTATTGAAATTGACAGATTTTTTTTTGAAAATGTAGTTGAATTACAAATTTGGAATTCGAATCACAATATGTATATTTTTGTAGTAAACTAAATAATAAAGTGGAAATAACAAGGAACTTATAAGGGTAACTTGTCGGTAACCTTAGTGAAGTTTTTCTTAAATTATTGAAGGGAGTTGGGGGAGGGTCTTTAACCATTTAATAATAGAGGTTTCCTTCGAAATAGGCGTGGGCCCTGCGGTGGCGCAGTGTGGTAACGCGTTCTCCTAGTGCGCCGCTAATCCGGGTTCGACTCCCAGCAGTGCAAAGAACGCTTACTCAGAGATCTCATAAAGATCGCACTGCTCACTGTAGTCCGGGGTTTGGTTCCCTAGGCCTTAAGAGGTTCGGATTCCTCGGAAAACAGTAGGTCCCGGCGCAGCATGACCACTGTAGTCTTTGAGCCGTAAAACCAAAAAGCAAAAGAAACGAAATAGGCGTACGATAGAACAATGATTATCTGAAATTACAATAACCAAAAGAGCCTGCCGAATTTTTATTTATTTTAAAAAGAGATACCTGTACAAATTATGTATATCGGTCATATAGGAAGATAGGTAAACCTACGTATATTTCATATATCAGGTATATATTCGGATACATCAACCTATTTTTAAAAACAGTCTTATTCAACAAATACATATCTTTTGTGAATTTTTCACTATCAATATAATAGTTCAATGATTTGAAGTTAGCTTTAGCGTAAATGCTGTAATTTCAGTGTATCTTTTTCTAAAAATTGAATTTCCGAATTATCCAAAATTTCGCTTATCCAGAAACATGTACGCCGTCCTTTATTTCGGACATTATAAAAACTAAACAATGTTTGAAAGTAAATGCGTCAAAATTTTTCGTAAATAAAAATTGTATATTTTTAAATGTTAGTATATTATTTATGGGGGCATAATCCCTTTAAAATTCATAGGGAGGGTGTTTCGTCCCCATACGCCTGCATAATTCCATATCTATATTATTAAAGCTAACAGTGGATTTTCGACAACGTATGGAGTCTTGAGCTCGAACTCGGGTATGCGGTTGTCGTCCCATTTTTTTTTCTTTCGAAAATGTAACCTTTGTCTTAAAAAATGAAGTAGCGCCTTGAAAGAAAGGCAAAAACTCCTTAGACAGTCACTTTGATGTTCATTGAAGTTGAAAGTGAAATTATTTGGTCAGAGTATGTGATCCTGGGTTTGGTTTCGGAAAGCGTGAGTGTTGTCCCGCTTTTTTGTTCGTAAAAATTTAATTTTGCTATGAGAAATCCATCTATACGCTTTTAAAAGGAGGCCTAAGACTTAGTACGAAAGAAACACAAAAGAAATTAAAATCAAAAGTCGGGTTTCCTCACTACGGGTCGTGAGTTTAAAACCATAAGTACAAACTTCGCCTTATATATCAAAAATTAGTCGTGGCTGGAAAATTAAGCCATGAGCTTAAAAACCATTTATAGGATTATTTTCAGACACCATTTAATTATTTTTATCAGGAGAGAGTGTTCGACGGATTGTTTTTTATTAATAATGTTAATTAATATTTTCTTACTTTTTAATTACACAAATTTGTCACTGCTCAGAATGACTGGCTCTTCTAACTAGTGACAAATTTTACTCATTACATTATTTTATAAAATTATTATTGATTTTGATAACTGCATACTTTTGTAGAGATTTATTTCTCTAATCCGTACTTACTTAGTTTGGAAATTTAATTATATTATTTTTAGTTTGTGCGATATATAAATTTCTATCGTTTCTTTCCTAATTACTCAAACAGTGCCATATTTTTCTTGTAAATTGGGGTCCGGGGGTTCCTGAAAAAAAAACCTGAAGCTGTAAAATGAATCAAGGCAGAAAAGTATTTAATAACTTGTAATAGATTCTTTGACGGACATTAATACTACAATTGTCGCTTCATCTTTGTATTGCGTTCAGGCCTGTAGCCAAGCCGGAGACAGCAGGGCCGTGGCCCCAGTTGGCCCATCGAGCTATTTATATATATATACAGTAGTGGACAAAATTGTGGAAACCTTTTGAAAAAAGTTTATTTTAGAGGTTTGATGGCTAATAACACCACTTTTTTTTGTACCAATACTATAAAATTATATATCATTAGAAAGGTAATTTAATAAAGATTGTAATGCAATAACATTTGTTCAATTATCTGTATTCTATCAAAAGTTATAGCCAAATAACCAGAAAAAAGAAGCACAGCTTGCTTACATTTATATGAAGTAGCTTTCCTTCATTTGAATGTGGCCAATGAGCATGAGTGTTTACAGAGCCAATCAGGTGTCATCTTGTTTTGGCAATGAGCCAATCATGTTTTCTCTTGTTTTGGCAATGAGCCAACAGGTTACAGGACATTTATCAGTGTGTTCTGTAATTGCTATCAAGTTGGTTGTTTTTTTTTTGTGCTCTTTGATTTAGTGTGCTTGTAAAACGTAATAAAATTAAAGAAATGGCGCAAAGAGTTGACTGGTCACCTAGGAAGCGATGTAAAATAGTAATATTAAGTGAACAAGGCTACAGTTATGAAGAAATTAGAAGAAATATTGGGGGAAACTTAACTAAAGGTGGCATTTCTAAATTTTTGAAGAAGTATAAGGAGACTCAGTCATTACAAAACCAGACTGGTAAAGGCAGAAAAAGGTGCACAACAGCAAGTGATGATAGAAGAATTAAAAGACAGTGCCTAGGTGACAGGAAAAAATCATCTCTGTGTATACAAGGTGAAATGGCGCAATGCAATGTGAAGTTAAGTGCAAGGACTGTTCGGCGCAGACTGCATGAATGTGGTCTAAATGCAAGAATTCCACGAAAAAAGCCATTTTTGTCTGTCAAACAGAGGTTGAAAAGATTAAACTGGGCTAAAACCCATGTTAACTGGACAACGGAACAATGGGACAGTGTAATTTGGAGTGATGAGACCAAAATCTCACTGTTTGGTAGTGATGGCGTAAAATACGTATGGAGAAGAATTGGAGAAGATTTCCATCCTGAGTGCATTACACCTACCGTGAAACACCCAGTTAGTGTTATGATTTGGGGTTGTATAACATCAAGAGGTGTGGGCAGAATTTGCGTGATCAATGGGAATATAAATGCCCAAAGATACATAAATGAAATACTTGAGCCCAAGCTGCAGCCTTCTGCATGTGATCTTTTCCAAGATAATGAAGCATTTATATTTCAACAGGATTCAGCTCCATGTCATGTTGCTCGTGTGTGCAAAAAATGGTTTCAAGATCATCATATTCAACTGCTGGAATGGCCTGGAAATAGCCCAGACCTTAACCCCATCGAAAATCTATGGAGCCGGCTAAAGAAGCTTGTTAGTCGGAAGCAACCCAGCAATAAAACACAATTAACAGAAGCAATAATTCAATCTTGGTTTCATATTATAACAGCTGCAGAACTAAAGAACTTGGTTCACTCCATGGGAAAGCGTTGTAAGGCCGTAATTAAGGCTAAAGGTTACCCAACTAAGTATTAACTGGTATGGTGAACATTTTTGTATATCTCATTTTTTCTATGTATATCACCTTTCTTCTTTATGAATGCTGTTCTATTAAAATACGATTCATAAATGTTATTGCATTACAATCTTGATTAAATTACCTTTCCAATGATATATAATTTTATAGTATTGGTACAAAAAAAAGTGGTGTTATTAGCCATCAAACCTCTAAAATAATCTTTTTTCAAAGGGTTTCCACAATTTTGTCCACTACTGTATATGTAATTTCATCTTCCCCATAATACAGAAGATAATCTTGGTGATAAAATCATATCTGAGATGAGAATTGATCCAAACGGAATCTGATGACAAAATGATAAATAATGATTACAAGCGTTGCATAGATTACGCAACATAAAATTTTTATAAAGAGATAGAGAGATTTTGAGGGAGGACAGTTACTACAGTTGTTCTGGTTCTGGTCAATGCATCAGGTGCAACTTCCAAATATCTGGAAAACCACCTCAAAATATTGAAAAAATGAAAATAAAATCCGACATGCCTCATTTCTGGGTGCAGCTTACCTTATATAAAAAGATCTTTAATTATCTGAGAAGCTTAATATGAAGACACACATCAAGCAAATACGCTCTACTTATTTTTTCTTCCTACCCTCTCTCTCTCCATTTAATCTTCTGTCCTCCCTCCTCTCCCTTCTCTTTAATGCTTTATTATTTCATCTTTCCCTTTGTCTACATTTCATTTTCAATATCCTCCACAAGTTTAGCCGCAGTGGACAACTCCAAATTCGTATATAATTTTCTTCAGTTTTCGTTTCACTTCAGGTCCTGATTACAAGAAAAAACAACCTCGCTCTGCAGATCACAAAGACTCCTCCATTGAACCAATCTTCAACTTTCACCAATGACGTATTTGAATAAATATTATGCTCACAAATTCTATTGTGATATCCCAGTGTGTGCGAATCTCTTTATAATAATGTTGATTTTTATACGCGAATCAAATCTTTGTTCTTACAGAATACGAGAAATCACTGCCTCATCTTGCCGGAAAGAGAGCCCCGTTACTAGCATCGCTACTGCTCTTTTCTTTTTCCCAAACAAGTGGCTTTTATAGTCTCCCGATGTATAAAATAACAAGGAATAATTATTATTATTATTATTAAACGCGCCAAACAAGTAGAGTACCGAATTGCATCATAATATTATTAAAAGGAAATATATATGTTTGTAGGTAATCCATTAATTATAATTGTTTTTAAAACTTGTAATTTTGGTTGTAATATTTCAATATACGTATGTAGGAGTCTCTGCTAGAGAACTACATTTGCTTAAAAAACTGAAGCAAATTTTTAAAAAAATTTGAAAACTTTCGAATAATTTACAGGAAAATAAAGTTCTAATATATTTTTATGCTAATCCTCTCTTCTTTTATATTTCTTAAAATTTACTGACTAGAAAATTGAGTTACTTTTTCTAATTTGCGATATGAATATAGGTAAGACTTACACCGTTTTTAATGTGGGCCATTGAAAAGGAGCTACATGCCGGAAGTTTTAAAAGTCACAGCGAATCGCTTCACATTATTTACGTTAATTTTCAAACGTCTTCCCCACTTTTTAATTTAAAAATGTTATGGGCAGAGAAGTCATTTTGAACTATTACGTTCTCCAACGGAGTCATTAAAGTATTATTTATGTCTTTAATCTTCTCTGAAAACAGGTGCTTCATTACCTAAACAAATACAATGCGGTATGAATTCGGAAGTCAGTATTAATAAAAGGGGTTTAGAAAACTTTTCTTGCGTCAGTTTAAAAATTACTTTAAAATGGTCTCGTTTATTTCACTTAGGCGTGTCCATTTGGGTCCGCAGTTTACTTATGTTTCTCTGTACTGCTTAGTAAAAAGGCACATCTATTACATCTATGACAAATTAGGTTTTAAAAAGATTTTGTTGCAACGTGTGATAACTATTTAATTAACAGTGACAGCTAAACTTTTCAATTATAATAAATTATCCTTCCGACTGATAGTTAAAATATAATATACTAGGCATCAGAATAGTTAAAAGGAAACTATATATCTTGTTAATAGACATGACTTTATCTGTGGATATAGTAGAATCAATGACAAAAATTTCGAAAGAATTGAAAAAGACTATAAAACAGCCTTCAAACAAAACAAATTTTAACAAAAGAGAAGGTCAGAGAATTTAATAGCTCTTAGCACCATGGTGTAATTTTTTATAAATTAGAAGAATCATTTTAACAAATTGAGAAAAAGAAGAATCTACAAAAGCGGACTAACAAAAAGAACATAACATACATTTTTTTAGAGATTAAAATATTAATGGAATAAATATAATAAAAGTAAAAATGTACACATTGCCAAAATAATATATATTTAGATTACTCTTTGATATACAATCATCTGGTGTAACACAATATTATTTGTGTGGATGTAAGAAAATTAATTTAAAAGTAATACAAAATATTCAAAAAGCTTTTTTAGTACGATAGCTTGGAAAACTAAAATTATTTGGTACTTATAAAATATACTCTTAAAAAATATACTCTTGTTCATAAAACCCATTGACATTGCGTAAAAATTAAAATGTACGAAAATAAAAAAATAAATGTATAGAAATAATAAGAATGCAAAACAAGTAGATTAAGAAAGAGTTAGAGCAGAATATGGCCAATATGTTAATTTTAA
The DNA here is from genome assembly GCA_006491805.2 of Dysdera silvatica. Lineage (NCBI taxonomy): Eukaryota > Metazoa > Arthropoda > Arachnida > Araneae > Dysderidae > Dysdera > Dysdera silvatica. The sequence goes on from QLNU02015003.1 coordinate 57,038,477, forward strand.
ATATATGGATGAAAGATCTCTACTTTTAGTAGGAGAACATGGGTATTAAAAACGAATTCCTCTAAAATAATGACACTACATACTACTGATTTTAAAGTAACACTTGGATAAAACGAAAAATAACGGTGCCAAAATATCTGTTTATGAAAATAGCTGGATTATCCGAAAGGAATGGGATTCTGTTATTTAATTATAAAAACCTGATGGGGATTTAGGCAGAATTTCGTGTTCGCTTTAACGAGGATCTTCGTCATCATTCTGATATCTTCCTTTTCTTTTTAATAATAATTAAGTGTTAAATAACAACCAAAACATTATAATAATATATATATATATATTCACGTCAGATATTATAATAGCTTGAAATATTATAATATATTCATGTGCGCAAAATTGATATTAATTATAACGACGCAAAATGCTTAGCACTGCAAACTATTTGAACTGAACTGAGAGAGCGAGCTTCTACTCTCGAAGTTCATTGCAAATTCGTAAGTTCACTGAAAATTCGTAAATTCATTGCAAATTCATAAGTTCACTCAAACTTGCAATATTGAAAATTTTGAAAATTTTCGGCGTAATGCTGGCAGATACCAATCCAATCGATAGACATAGATATCATGGCTTTTTTGTTCCAATTTAAAAATATAGACTCATCTAAGCTCTTCGCCAAACATTGTTATTCCATTATATTTGGCGTCTTTCATCACAGTTGGTTTACCTCGTCCAGATTGACATTTCGTGGTTTAAATACGAGTTTTCACACTTTTCTGCTCTGGCTGTAAGGTAAAAGATTCGATTTGACCGAGAATTACAAAATTAAATATACGAACATGTGAATGAAAATTAAAAAAAAATCGTAGTTATTGCGGTTTCAATTATTGCGGATTTCGATTTGTTGTGGTATTTGAACGTGCAAAACAACGGCAAATGGAAAAAAAATGTTTTTATATATATTTTTTATTTTAAATTAAAAATTTAATATTGTATTATATCCATTTTATATAAATCGAACACTACGCAGATTAAATCAAACAACAATGTCAATCAATCAACGTTTATTGGCGTAGTGATACCAACGCCGATGGATTCTTTCGAACGTTTCACCATCTAATCACGCCATACCATTACATTGACAGTTCTCTTTCTTCGTTTTGGGGGAAGGCGCCTTCGTAGACGAGCTCACGGAAACGCTTAATGACATTAGATAGGATTTGGCGAGAAACCTCGAACAACTTCACATTGACGAAGACCTTAACGAAGCAACTCCAAAACAGCAGTTCGACATTGCTGAAAACATAGAAGTTATTGGAGAACAGCACAAAATTTGAATTTGTTATTTAGCTTTTGAAAGTACGAGACAGGATAAAAAAATTGAAAGTGTTCTTTTCATTATTATACCGGCTAGAAAGCTCTGAAGTTTGTTCGAGTTTTTTCTGCTCACCCTGTAATGAAATTTTTGCAATCAAGAATTGCAAAAATTTACGACAAGATTTGTTGTCAATTCTTGAAAACCTACAACATGGTATTGTTGTACATATCAGGCGGTAAATGTACAAAGATAGTTTTAAGAAATAAAATTATTTTGATATACAGGAAATATCAAAAAATTTACTTAAGTTGTATCAGTAATTGGATAGTAAAATAAAGATCCAAAGTTTGGTGGGTTCAGTCTGGCATGCGAAATAAGACGGCAGCATTACGTCGGCACGTCATCTCAAAAATATTGCCGATTCTTGGCCTAGGTGATTCTCTAAACTGTCCATTTAAACTGGATCAGATGTGTTTACCCTGGGGAAATCTTTCCATGGCCTTAGTAAATCAATTTCAAGTACATCCAACCAGATTTATATATTCCATAGTTTTCTGTACATCCAAAACAACCCTCTTTGCTTTTATTGACATAGGCGGAAAGTGTAAAATCTTGTCCTGAAACCATTGAATGTGTCAATGCGGGTACGATATCGGCAAGCTACTATCAGAGCTGCAATTCCAAAATCAAATATCCAATAATGGAAAAACAGTGTTTGGGAAGGAGTTCGGATGACTGTATATTTTTAAAACGAAGTTCGCCCTCTTCCTGGAATCAAATTGTGTCACTTGGAATGTATTCTTCTGGCTTTCTATAGAGCTAACACAACAAATAGACTGTGTAAAGCATAAATGAAACAAAAGCAACGTTTTTAAGTCCAATTAGGCCGCTATACATTGTGTTATACTGCGTGATTCCATCATATATGGTATTTCGTTTTCATACATCAAAGAAGTGTTAATTTCTGCGTTGTATATATATATATATGTTGCGTCGGACGTGGTTGGGCATCATTATGGATGTGGTTCGGTTACTGTGCAGAAGAGTGTCTAATTAATGTGGATTATGTTAAGTACAGTGTGTCGGTTTGTACCTTTATGGCGCAAGGGCGCAAAGGTCACGCTGCGTCAAGACTCCAGTTTTCCAAGGAATCCGAAACTCCGCAGAAAAGGAACTTAAGAGTCCAGGGCACGAAGGGTGGAAAACCGGAATATGTTCTACGGCACCATTCGCCATCAAACACGAGTTACTGGCATGCCAGACGAGTGTGCTAACACTACGTTCTTGAAGGACAGTGTAACTACATGTATCTAAGAAATCCAAACCTTTAAACCTAATGAACTAATCCTCCGACAACAATAAGCACTTAAACTGTAACAGTTTTTTCTTCTTCCTTTTTGTGGCACCGTTAGAGTCTATTAACAGAAGATTAACTGTGCGCTGGGTAAATACGCCAGCACTGCATCACCGTACAGCCTGAGCACAGTGAGTGTTGTTGTTCACTTCTATTGACGTTAAATTGATGTCGACAAATTATTGAGAAATGTAACACGATATTTATTTGCCGCAGAATTTGAAAATGAATATGTTTTCCTAGGCATAGAGTTAAAGATACATATTAATCGTTAGAACATAAACAATCAAGGGATAGATAGTAATTTGCAATAGCCACCTTTGAGTTCAAACTGGAGCTTTCAATGTAGGAGAAAAAAAGACATCGC
>QLNU02015003.1:57041609-57066106 GCA_006491805.2 Dysdera silvatica
TATATATATAGAGAGAGAGAGAGAAGAATCCCCCACTGGTGCCCTGTGCCCCATATGTACTATGACTTGCCCAAATTATACCTTCATCCTGGCTACAGGCCTGATTGGGCTAGAGTTTGGTCCCCGAAAATAAAAGTGCATCTTCTTTTTTTTCTTAAGAAAATAAATTTTGCCTTAGCAAAAAAAAACAAACGCCAAAAAAAGTAAGTTGAATGTGAAATAAACGAGAAAATCCCGAATAATTGCTGGTGAACATTTTAGTTCATTGGACACATGGGTTAAATTTTCAAAACCATATATGGAGCTTGGATCTCCAATATTATAAGTTTTATTTATATATTTGTATATCAATGACGACGCACAAATGAAAATGCGCTTGAATACAATGAAATAGCAAAAAATAAAGAGTAGCATAGCGAGAAAAATTGTACAAAAAGTTCAAACAACACATATCCCTTCTCTCTCTCTTATGTGATTATGACAGAAATATCTCTCAATACTAGTCTAAAACTTAATAAAAATGTAAGGTCATAAATGCTCAGGAACTAACGTTTGAGGCAAAGCTTAATACAAAACTGTGAAAGAAATGTTCGCATTTTCTAAAGTTCTTCGACGGAAAAGCTAAATTACTTTAGACTGTTGCAGAACGCACTTATTTTTACCGATGTAGAAAATTAATAAAAAGCTGGGGTGAACGTCCTTCCATTTTATTATGACTTATTGACGTTCTCCAATAGATGTCATCAAATTTCTATTTCTTTTCGACCTGTTGTTCATGATATACACTCTTAACTTCATTGCTCCCGTCATGTGATTCACGATCTTCCTTTACGTTTTTTGTTCCCAAAGTACTTTATAAATACGTTTCCGAAAAAGAAGAGACATTGCCAACTTTCTTTCTTAGAAGAAATTGAACAGTTTTTGTTCATAAAAGATCAAAGGTTCGTGGAAATTTCCCAGATAAACGAAGGCAATTTCACGGTGTGCTGTAATGGTTTATTGTGAAAGAGTTTGAATTAAAGTTCGCAACATAAGATTTATTATTAACAAGCTACTTTAAAATTAATTAATTTAAGGGCTAAAAATGAATAATCGGTGTCGCGTTTGTGTAAATTTTTCGAAGTTTAATAATTTATTATAGGAATAAGAGCAATAAATTGTATTCATCCCAAAAATATAATCTATAATAGATCAGTATCCTTCATCATAACACCTAAACGTTGAATAAATAACGTAAAACCTTCGTTTTATTCATGGTGCAAGTCTAAACTAGGTGATGTAATCATTCTATCCTACTATATAATTGTAAATTATTGCATGGTTTCTTATATTTCAAGCAATAGTTCTTACAAATTAAGAAAACATTTTCCATAGTCATTTACTCAACCAAGTGTGAAGACAATTTAAAAAGTACACAAATCGAACAAACCGAACCATCCCCCACTCAGTTTTATTTTGCATATATTGATTTATATATTGTTTCCTTTTAAAAATAAACTAGAACAAAAGTATAATCATGGTGTGAACTTCATCATAGAAGCGATATATTATGTTTGGAGAGACATAAGAAAGCTTTTATTCAAGGCATATTTAGACAGAATAGCATAAATATATTTGCACCAAAAAGACGCAAGCCATTCATTCGGTATCATTAAAATTGCTTTATTAAATAGGCTTGAAACAATGTTATATAAATACATGTATTGTGGTTTTAAAAACGGAAAAAATGTTTTCAAAGAATTTTTTGGAAAATGAAAATGAATTTAACTTGCTGGGGTTGTATTTAGTTATGAATTTATCGTTTGCATAAGTGAATTGCCCACGGCATATGTACGATTACATTATTAGAAGGTTTAGGCTTTTGTTTGGTAAAGCTGGAATGCATGAAGACTGGAGAGATGATGCACGCTGGTAATTAACTTAAAAGAAGAAGATTTATTAGCAAAGAAAGAAGAATACGTTTCAGAAATTGTATACAAGACAACACCACTTGGACGCATTGGCCGTAGAGCGATGTTAAGCGACCCAGGGTTGACGATAGGTTGATGTCTTTAAGGTTAAGTTTGAATTTTTACTTTTAGGAGACATGTTTAGAGGTTGGAAGTCAAAGCTAGAGATATATTGATACGTTGACTATCCAAAAGTTTTCTTCGAAGGATTTGAATCGTACTGTGATTGTTTAATCCAATGCTGACCCAATATCTAGAGCTTAATTATCTAGAGTTTAATATCTAGAATTTTGTGGCCAGTTTGATCCAGATGAACTTAAAAGTAGTGTAATGGATGTAAGCATTAAACTATCTTGCTTGAGTGCTTTTGTCCATAAAATCTTAATATATTATGGAAAGGGTTTGCAGTTAGGTAGTAGCCCTTATATTCTTACATTTGATTTGTCTATTTGAAAGTTGTATGCTTAAATATCGTTTAAGCACAAAACTTTCACATAGACAAATGACAACCAGCTCTGTAAAAATATTTTCTGCGGGAACACCAAGTCATAACAATAACCATAAAAATGGACCGTCTAATCTATTGATCTATGGATGTGTATTAAGTTTTGTACTATAATTTCAACATTAGCAATATGTGCAATTTCAAGATTGGTTTTTGGGAAGTAGCGGCAAGATTGTAAGATAATATTATCCTTCGCAAGAATAACAATGCCCAAACAGTTCTTGACACATAAAACGACCAGATAAGTTTCTTGAGACTTTGTCTGGGCGAATTTACGATGAATGATATTTTGAAACACGGTTAAACTCAAACAAGTGTGGTCTTTGTAACAATCAGAAAATGATATCATCCCGGATCAGATTGGAACCGGGAGACTCTCCAGGAGGACCCGAACGTTTCAATTGCTAGGCTGTGACACGAGGACGATACTACCTTTCTTCGTATTTAAAGTTGATAAGGTATTATTGCCTTTCGCACTGATAATGTAATGGTCAACTATTGATCAGCAGATAAAGCCACCTGTGAAATATTTTTATAATTTTTCGTGGAGGAATTTACGATGTATGTATGATGTTTCAAAACGTTAGCATACGTTTAATCCAATGCTCGTTTCTGGGCGGCATTTCTTTCCCTTTTTTACACAATTAGCTCTATTTTAAGCTTCAGCACTGGGTGAAAGCATTATTTGTGGTAAATTTTTGCACCAAAAATCATGACGGACTTGCCCTAGTGGCTTTATGTGTCGACCAAAATTTCACTTTTATGCTAAATCTGAGAAAGGCAATAATATCGTATCAAATTTAAATATGAAGAAAGGAAACATCTTTGTCTTCTGCCGATGGTCTAGAGTTTATGGAGCATCGCTTCTTACGGAGAGGATCTCCAGTTCGGTTTTGGGTTGGACGGTGGCATTTTTTCTTTCTTTAATGAAACAGTTCTAATTTGTGCTTAAGAGTGTGTGTCAAACATTGTTCATATGCGCAAGGTACGTTGATCATTTTAAGTAATAAATATGTGAGGTAAATCTTATGGTAAACGTTTTGATTACATGCAATTTTAATTTTATTATATGTGACTGATTGTTTAAAATTTACTTTTGGTAATTTAATGAGTATTAAAGAAGCTCAATTTAATTTAAGGAATATTAAATATTATGAAATATAAGAATCGAACAGGTAGAAGTAAAATTTAGGGCAACATGCATATATATTTATTCTAGAAGCAATTAGCATATAAACAGAAAGACGTAAAGGTAACTACTTTGATGCAGAGGTGCGGCTAGTATTTTCTTCTGGAAACTTTCTAGCTATCAGAATGGAGCATAATACTCTTCCAGAATTCAATTGTCAGAAAAGTGTATATGTGTGTGTGTGTGTGTAAAATTAAAATGAGGTTCTTATATCACATGAGATTGTGAAGGAGCTAGCAGTAGCATTTCTGTTAAATTTATTCATTTCTGTTTCATAAATTTATTCTGTGCTTAATTTTATTTTATATTTATGCATTTCTTTAAAATCATTCCATTTACCATTGGTATGTTCAGACATATCACTCCTTCAAAATAGCATACTACTAGTAATTTCTCTAAGGTTTTATTCGAATTAATTTTTTTGTTGTCTTTTTAATAAATTATTCTAAACTTTTAAAGCTTTAATAAAATATTTAACTTAGATCCGTTATCAAACATGTAAATTAACACAACATGTAATGGAACTGTAACTCATGGAAAATTAGAAAATATTAATTGTAGAAATTACACCTCGTATTTCAACTATCGTAGACCAATGATAACGTTTTTCTATAAAGTTTTTCAAAACATTCTTCAGTATCATTTAATATTGAATACATTTGAGACGTTCGCATATTCATCAGCATTGAGCAATTTTTTAATTATACAAACAGTGGTCGCCATTTTGGAAGCATAGAGCTTTATTTATTTTATGATGAAATGAGCTTTGTCTTTCGAAATATCTTTGTTTTTATAATTAAATATTTAACTGCGATTTTACATACGTTTTTTATATTCTATTAAATCCATTATGTCTATTTTGACATTTTAATAAATAAAGCATCAGTATTTAAAGACTGGTCAATTGTCGTAATACTCAGCATATTTTATATAAAATAATTAATAAATAATAAATCAATTAATAATTAATTAATGAATAATTTTATATAAAGTAGTCCCGCAAAATAATAAGCAGGACGTTTTTTGAAATGTCAATGATATGCTAAAATAGTGCTAAGTTGCTGATAGAAATAAAGACGAAAATATAATATGTCTTTGGCTTAAATCACCCAATCAGGAGATAGCCAGAGAAAGGCCAAAAAACGTCTCATACTTTTAATCATCCATTTTCTGCCGAGCAATCAAGCGAAAGTCCTATATTTTTGCAGAGGGAAACTTGGTCGGCTGTTGCTTCTGAGGATGCTCCGAATAGCACGGAGTGAAACGTTAAGTGTTTTTAATAAACAGACGTGTCGAAATATCCCGCAAAGCTCTATAATGTATATTTTTTTAGCTTATTTGTGTATAATTTCCAGACAACTAAATAAATTTAGCTATAGTCTGAAATAACTATTGATGTTTTCTTAAAAAACATGCTAAATAACCAATGGAATATATTATTGATAATAAACCTTTTTAGAAAAATGTGCATTGATTTTTTTTTCTAACAGATGGTACATAACCTCCCCAAACTTGAAAAAAATTATTTTCCCAATTTATTTCTTTGAATCTATTCATACCTAAACTACTATTCTTAAAAGTTAAAAATAATTAATTGAAGTTCGCTATAAATTATGAAAAACTGTATAATAAATTTCTGAAGAATTTAAATTAAAGGAAAAGAAACAAACATTCTAGAAAGAAGTGGTCATAAAAACATGAAAAGGTTATCTTCTGTCTTTCCTTTATCTTTCGTAAACACCATAGAGTGACAGAAAAATCCAAATAAACGATGCTAAGGTAAGAAAAGCTTGCTAGAGAATAAAATCCCTATCTAAAGAAGCTAGTAAGTAGCAAAAGTTCTTCAGAGGTGGCTTCGGGAAAAAATCTTTCAACTTGAAGCATTTATCGGCAAAAGTGCTGTCTAAAAAATTCCTAAATAGAATGGGTGAATACAAAGAATCATTCCTTGGGAATGCAATCCTATCTTAGTTAAAGAAACGGTAATAATACCTCCTAGAAGTAAATAAATGAAATCCAAAATGTTAGAATAAATGGAGTGTTCTTCCATTACAAAATAAATTAAGTCTTTTTCAATGACGTTCGAGTCCTACCAAATATCAAATGCATCTTAAAAAAGTAATCATATCATGTTCAAACGTCCATATTATCATTAAATTTTGCGATTCTGTCAAACTGTACGCGATATTTCATTGATACCCCGTAAGTGCTGACAGTTGGACATATTTTTATTAACCCCCCCGAAATTAAATGCTGGCTACGACCTTGCATCTGCCCGTATCAGCATAATTCTAGATAATCTATTTTACAAATCAGTTTTGCACGTACATGCTTTACGTGATTTTTAATAACACATACCTTATTGTTATTCAGAAAATTTGTATTTATACATATACATTAGTAATTTCCACTCTTTATAGTTTCTTTTGCAGTTTTTTATTATCCGGGCATACATTATTGTATCGATCTAGTCATCTTAAATACGATCCTTATCGTATGCTTCGTTGCTTTCTATTTAAGTTTTTGGCCGTAATAGTCTCCTTTAATTTCAAATGACCTTATTCATGCCTTTTGCTCTTTTAAGCTTCTCTGCTCTCTTAAACTCTTGAAAGATGATGCTAGCATCATCTTTAAACTTCGCTCACCTTTGGAATTGGACTGCGCAGAAGCCTATTTTATTCACAAGTTCAGGAATTACTTAGTTGATGATCTTGGATCCACTCCTGGCTTCAGTTGTGCTTGGAACTCTTTCTTCAGCCTACACAGTCCCCATTTCCTTCATCAGACCCTCCTCGTGTTTTTGATTCACCTCCGCAATTATGCCTCTTCTCTTACCAGAAAGAAAAGTTGGCCTTCACACAGCTCTCTTTAACACTTTACGATTAATCGTTTCTATTTTTGTTAATTTTTGTGGCAACTTAACAAGCCCGAAATCGGCAACACGCACTATTAGGTTTATTAGGTGTTATTCGACATTTAACAGTCCAAGAAGAAGGACGACCATTGATCGTCCGAAAAGATCGTCGATTTTTTTTTTAAGTTGCATTGTGATAAAAACATTGTTAAATGAACCTTTTACTATCTGTGCACAATGATTGTCATTTCTTCGTCTATATTTCCCAACGTGTTTGAGATTTGAAGAGTTTAATATCAGAGTTCGCAGGCATCAGCACAAAGCATGAAAATAATAAATTGGGGTAGTTTTAGAAACGAGAGAAAGGCAACTGTTGTTGGTTTGCTCACTGAACAAAAATTAAAAATGGTGGTGATTTATTTGTAACGTTCAAAACCCGCTACAGCATAGACGCCAAAATTCAATTTTTGGAAGTGAAGTTGTCGTAAAAATTCAATTTTTGGAAATGAAGTTGTCGTAAAATGAAGTTGTCGTAAGTTCTTTTAAAAGAGGAAATCATTTTTCCTGAATATCTATGGGTAGGCAGGAAAGACTGTCGTTAAGTGGATTAATTACGGATCAGTCTAGTAGCATTTTTAAACTCGAATGAAAGGACTGTTTTTGGATCGTAAAAATTTTGAAATGAAAGAAAAAATTGAACGTGTACTCCAATGAAGAGGGTGCATTTTCTAATGCAGTCACGGAACGCACCCTCGCTTCTCTTATATATGTTTATGAAGCAGAGTAAAGGGGATCTTTATCCACTTAAAGATATGGATTTGGTGAAAAAGTTATAGTGAAAATAATTTTTGTCATAATTTTTGGATTTGGGCTGCAATTTTATTTTTAACTCTTGGAAGACAGGGGCGGGGAGGACATGCTTTCAGATTTTACTGATCAGATCCATCTCGAGCCCATTGTTAATTTACTGAATGCATATAACCAAATAACACATTTGAAATATTTTGAAATGTTTCAAATTGCCTTCTAGCCGCAAAACACTCTTATTATTCGGCAAAAATTAAACCATTTCATCCTATTGGTTGGCATATTTCAATACCAAATGAGATGTAAATAAGCATATAATCAAAAACAAATTTAATATTATTGTGATAATAGCATGTTCTGGAAGGCACTTTTGATTTTAAATATATTTTATTTAACTACTTATTGCAGATATTAATAAATAGTAGGGTTTCTACGAACGTATTTCCTCCCGTTTTTCCTATGTCGTAGAAAGGTTAGATTTTTATACTCCATCTTGCAAATAACCAGGTACTTTCATACTCATTCTAGTCATGAGTTGATAGTGTTAACATATTCGCACATCAAAAAAGAAATGAAAGAAATAAACGAGGAAGACCACTATTTACTAACCGCTCCCTAATGCGAAGTGCGGAGGTCAGTTCCCGTGGATTTAAAAGATTTTGATATTGCAGAAAACTGTCGGTTCCAACGCAGCTTGATTTTTTTCGCACTTATGCTGAAAAATCTTAAAAGAAATCAAATTAAATTTTGCCAATATCTCAAAATAATTAGATGGTGCGATGTATTTCATCTATTGTCAATGTTCACAAAGTCTGTTTTTTTTCTTTCATTTGAAATGAACGGTGCACAAACAAGCAAAGGTGGATAATTTATGAAGATTTATCTGCTATTGATAACGTGTAAGACAAAAAACTTCAACCCTCTTGCAAACATGTAATAATGCATGAGAAACTCAAGCTTCGTGTTACATAGAAAAATATAATCACATATTATATCTTTTTTTCACATTGTAATAAATCATTTAATGTTCTGGAACTTACTTATGATAGGTGTTATAATAAATGATAATCGGTAGTAATAAAGGATATTGGGATAATTATTGAAATAAATTATGTAATCCATTATATGAAGGAATAGTAAGGAAGAAATATATTGAGATGGCCTTATGTTTTCAAATTCTGCTTGTGTGAATTGTTGTTCATTATTTAATTAGTGTGCAGTCCCAAGCTTGTGATAGTGTTTTTGTTTTCTTGAGAACTTTTTTGTATAGTCATGTTGCCATTTATTGTGATTTTATCAAAGTTACTATACACTAGTCTTTGGTAATAGCACAACGACTATACAAAAGAAGAATAAATAATGCATATTATTATTATTAGTAGTAGTAGTAGTAGTAAATTTCCAGGATGAGGGAAATTGTCTATGTCGGCTCATATAAAAGTATGCACAAATCTTCATTGCAAAGAAATGGTAAATGTTAAGAAATTTGGGTATCTATGACGAAATCAGGACTTTATATCAGCTGAAATATCTTTACGGAACGGTTCAGATATAAAATTAAATGCTAATGGAAAATAATGATGAAAAAACTTTGCTAGGCACGCAATGCTTTTAAGTGAAAAAATACAAGTTCTTGGGCAGTTTGCAGGTGATAAGCATACGTGATGTGTATCTCTAGAAAATTCACCGAAAATTTGCAACAATTTAAATTCTTACAATAAGATTTTCTATATCAGGTTTACTTTGCGAACATCGATAGACTATTATAAAAATCTTACAGAAAACAATTATAAAGAAGGAATTTCACGATACGAAATTACCAATATGGTATATAATCTTATAGTAATATGATATAGTATAAATATATGGTATATAATGGCATGGTAATATGGCCAATATGGTACGAATTGGCCAATCATTCATGACTAGCGAGTTTCAACGCTAAAACTTCTTTTTTCTAAATTCAAGATTTTCTCAAGGCGTAGAGAGATACAGCATTTCTGCTGGTGCTCCATTCCATCACGTATTCCACTCCACTACATATTACGAAATAAATTATGTTCATGAAATACGTTCGTGTGCAGATATGAACAGTTATAAATTTGTACAATTTTGCGTGCGTTACATAATAAGTTTTTTATAGGAATAATGGCGTTTTCTCAGCCTTGAAGATATTTAGAACACTTTCAAGATTTGAACTATAGTAAGCTCTCTTTTTCATTACTTTCAAAGGCGGAGAGAAAACGCTCACAAACAGGAAAATGACGTCAATATGAATGTGTGAATGGAGCATTTGCTTGAACTGCAAAGTACAATCGGTAAACATAAATACTTGTTAAGCCTAAGAACATTATTGGTAGCGTTAATTGTACGTTCAAAACATATGCATTAACCAGTGGCTAGCCTTTTGTGTTTGTAAATTAACTTCGTAATTATATAAAGTGTATCAACAACTAAGCTAGAAATACGTGGGTGTCAAATTTATTTGTAATAAAAAAATCCCTCATGAAAAACTCACAAAAATCTCGTCCCGGTGGCTTTGTGTGTTGACCATTATTTGGCAATTGTGTTATCCCTGCGGAGGGTAATAATACCTTAACATCTTTACATACGGAGAAAGAGAGCGTTGTTTCCTGTCCTCATTCGTCTAGCGGTCCAAGACACTCCGGGCTAAACGGAGGGACCCTGGTTCGAATCAAAATGGGGGACGGTGTCTCTTTTTCTCCTAAATAAAAAAGTTCTAGATCTAACAAATAATAATACGTGGGTGTCAAATTTATTGGTAGTAACAGTTATAAAATCGAGAACTATTTGAATTATATTTGCATGAAAGAAAATTATAATCAGTTATTCTGGTTAGCGTGACACAATAAGTTTCCTAAATGAAATGTTTTCAAATTTTCAGAAAATAATAATGTATCTATGTGTACTTAATTTCAACAATTTATGTGTAGTTACTTGTAAAATTTAATTATAACAATTAAGTTTCCCCTACACAGAGCTCTTTATAGCTCTAGCTAATAAAGGGAATAACACAGAAATTGGTTTGTGTTCTATTCCGTGTGTTGGAAACACGTTTTCTTCAAAACAAATAATTTAAAATCGGCCAGTAAAAAAACTATGATTATGAATAACAGGAAATATATGGAACAAATCCAAGAAAGTAAGTTACTAAAACTGATCGGAAATGAAAGTTTCAGTTTTTAATTTTACTTGTTGCAGGAATAGATAACCTCATATAAACACATATAGAACGCAGTTTCACAACTTTGAACTCGTCCTCCGTTTAATCATTCTGTCCGAAGATATCGCTTACCTTGAAATTGAACTTCGACATGTATTTCATCATTTTTTGGGTAGAAAATCGCATTAAATGTAAAATTAAATATCTATTTTAGATCTATCCCTTCTTGCCTATTGCACAGCGCCATAATTTACTCCTATCGGTAGATTTTGAAAATATAAAAATATAAATGTTTATTTCACATAAATTTTTCTTTTTGTCGCTTAAATATATATCAACTTCTGTGTCCATTCGATTATTGGGTCGACCTAGAGACACAGGTGTAGAGTTGTATGGGCCTGTGGGGCCCGAGCCCCCCAATATATTTTGATAAAGGTTTGAGGCTCCCCAATAATTTACCAATATAAAAAAATGGATTTTAGTTGGCGAGAACTATTTTGGCGCATTTTCATTGAAGAATAATTGTAAAACTTTATATTTTCTTGTTACTTGAACGTCCGTCCGTTTCTTTCTCCAAACTTTACGACCTTTCCTTATTGACCAACAGCTAGAGACGCTATTAGACCTTATAAGGACGTAAGTGGATTTTTATGCCCATCTCCTGCCCAATACACACCTGAGGGTATCGCTGATAAAAGAGACAAACTTTGATCATCTAACGCAAAAGCACCGTAAACTGCTCACTACAAAAGAATGTAGTTTTTACCAGTGGCACAGTAAAATGAGAATGCCTAATTATGGTAGAGATGCATATGTGGTAAAATTTCGAAAATACGTGGATAGTGGGAAGTTTGGCAAAAAATTTTTGTAATTTAAGAAAACTTAACAAAATTTTTGTCTGGTTTTTCTCACGCAGCTGAGGTAAAAATTGTAGCCACAAGCATCAACGCAGAATTTTCATTTTTGGAGGGGTCAATATGTTATGTACATTTATACAGTACAATATATGTAAAATTACAATTTACTTTAAATTATTGGGTGGGTTCGGGGCCCAAAGAACCCATGTAAATCTACGCCTATGTCCACAAGAATAGAATAGAAAGTTTATTCAATTTGTGTAGAGTTTTTAGTCATACATTTATTCCTTAATATTTCTGTTATATTTATATTTTGGAGATTAACAGAATTATTTATTATATTTTGGGGATTTAAAGAATATTGTCTGAGATTATGCAGCAACGTCGAGTTTCCAAAATTATTAGGGGGGCAAGCATATACTATATACATTTATATATTGAAATATATATATATAATTATAATTTATTTTAAATTGTTTGGGGCTCAGGCTCCACGGGCCCTTATAATTCTACGCCTATGTGATTAAATTAGAAATAGAGGAGGTAAGTAACATACTACATAAATCATATTTAACAATTCGGTTACTTTGATTTAGTATTTTTAAAAATTACTGATGAATAAAATTTTGATTTCTTCAGTTAATAAAAAATTTTCTTGTGGCCTTATTTGAGAAATTTTGATATTGGACAGAACGAAGATGGGGTTGACTTATGTATTTTATTTAAGTGGAATTCGTAAGTAAGTTTGAATATTACATGTTTTTTTAATTGAAAATTGCGATAATTGACATGTCTTTTTATTGGTTGTTATTTCTATTACGGGAACGTATAATTATCACCTAAGCATATTTCTGGCCATTTTATACCCCCCGCCTCCTTTATGCTTACATATGATTTCGGTTATCTAATTTTTTGGTATATGTTTTTGAAATAAGAATGCAATGTGTGATAAAAATTATAATACTTATTTACATTTTTATTGTAATATTGAGCATTTATTTATAAGTTTGTTATAATATGAAATGCTTTTTCATAAATACAGAGTAATCACAGCAAACAATATCGCATTTAAAAAAGTTTTAATAAGCTGTTAATAGCTATTTTGGTGGCATTATAAAGTATTTTGTTACATTTTTATTGTTAATATTTCTTACGTTGTAAGCAACTAGTGTAATATATAAGAAATGGATTTAATAAAATACATTTATTAAAAATAATATATTTATTATATTTTAAAAATGTCAGGGGTGGCCAAGGGAAGCCTAGAAGGGGCATCCGAGTCAAAAAGGTTTTAAGCCACTGGTTTAAATAATTAAATATTTATATGTGATTACGTGTATTTTATATTTTATATCTTTCACTCGCAGTGTGTTGTACATCTAGGAATTGCAGTTCAGTCAGTGCAATTGTCACTGTGTTATTTTATTATATTCTGTGCCTTACGTAAGCATGGCTCAAACTCCCCACTCCTCCTTGTAAGAAAAAATAAGCAAATCTCAAACCCCCTCCCACAAAGATGCTTACGTGATACTTGAATGGCCCCAATTCGGATACATTTATTGTTATTGTTAGTAAATGGGGATTAAAAAAAGAACAAATAAAAAACGCTGAAAGTGTGGAGTCTTTGTTCTGCGATTGTCATGCTTTTGTTTAAGGACAAAATATTACATGTTTTAATTATATATACATATGTATGAAAGTAGTATTTAAAAATTTCTTTGTAGTTGGAATTAACGTTTTTCTGAAACTTTAATGTAAACAAAAAATAATTAGAAACACTACGTGTACATTTTTTCAGATTTCGCGGACGTTTTAAGGAATGTTATTGAGTTCGCTTTTGATAAAGATCGGAGATATAGTACTTCTGTCATAGAATTATATTTTGCTTGAGGGGTTGTGGTTATGGATCAGTTTGAAGCTGTTGTCCATTGTCCAGCTGCTACTTTTGTCTCTTGTTGAAGGATCTGGGGGCATGTCTTTCCGCAGTTGCCGGTCAAGCCGTCACCACGGAATATGTTTTTTGAAGATACGCCGAAATTCGGCACATCTATATGACTTTCCTATAAAGGAAGGACCTGAGGGCAAGCTATTATAACGCAAGACCAACTGTGTTATTTTTGTGGGTCATTTTTTTACCCTACCAGTATTTGTACAGATAAAAAGACACGCTAAAAATGAAGGTGCGAAATCTCAAAATGCATGCAGTGGGAACTATATATATATATCGCCTTCAGAAAAGTACTTTAGATTGTTCATGGAACTTAGTTCAGTTAAATATTTTGGAGTAGAAGCACTGACTTCATTTCAGCGATGTAAATGTGATTTTTTAAATCAATTATTAATTTCGTTTTAACCGCAAATCTTTCCTTACCGTATAATTAATTTAATTTATTTAATATTTATTTTTTTAATTTGTATTTAAGGAGAAATATTTAATTAAACGTCAACAACCTCCGACCAAGCCAATTATAAGACAATCTAATACTACTCCAGTGTGCAACCGTCCCAGCAATAAAAGGTAAGAGCATGCTTCTTATTTTAATTTTTGATCATTTCAATAGCATTATTATGTTAAATAATTAATGATTTTAATTTATAATACTTTTCTTCTTATTTAACTAGCTTAATGAAACCGTGATAGTACTTATATACGGAGTTAGATCTTTACATTTCCTAATAATCACTTTTTCTGATCCAAAAGTTCATAATAACCACAGTTTCTAACAATACAAATTTTGTAATAATACTTATACAAAAAGTTTGTTTATTATAATTCATTACGTTGTACAGTAGATTCTCATTACAACGCTCAAATATTCATGGGCCAGCTAAAATATTTTTTGTAAAGAGATTTTCATTATAACGGAATTATTACTTATTTCTTAATATTGCAGAAAATTTCTACGAAAATGTAATGTGTAAAACATTTACCACTATCATGAAATATGATTTTAATTAAAGATTAATTTTGCATTGGATAGTTTTGTTTACAATAAAGATAAACCTAAAATCCCCAAATATGGTCAACTTGTTTTTACGGTTAGATAAAAAATTCCTGGTAAGAAACTTCCTTCATAATAATATCTCCCCTTTATGGTAATCCCTCCTTTAAGGACAATTTTTTTTTGTCCAGTGACTAACCGATAATGCTGGGTTTTAATGCGTGTTGTGTGTGTATATATATATATATATATATATGGCCTGCAAAAGGGTTGCTGGTATCTAACTGGAAGGAGACCCACACGCTGAACGTATGTGACGATGTGTGGAACCGGCCAGGCCAGTAACCTAGTGTCCTACCCCGCCTTCAAGTGGTGCAGGCTGAGCTTTCTATTTATGTGGCAAATTAATATTTGCTGCACGGATAGAAAGGCGGAAGGGGAGGGCTAATTCACCAACCCGTCTAGCCAGCGTGGTGAAATTATGGCTAATTCCTCCATTATGTTGACACACCAGAAACCATGGCCCCTAGTCTCCAGGTGCTGGAGTGCTCCTGATCAAGGCAGCGGTCAGTGTGGCATGAAAGCAGGGGGTGCTAAGAATCACTGGAATGGCCCAGGCTGCCGTTTGTTATTGACCTTGGCTACGTTTAATGGACGATCCCTTGCTTCTGAAGCAAAACTTCAGGAATTGGAAGAAGAACTTGACAAGATCAAATGGGACATTGTAGGACTCAGTGAAGTTAGAAGAAAAGGTGAAGAGTTGGTGGAACTTAAAAGTGGACATTTGTTTTATTATAGAGGAACGGAAACTGGAAGAACAAGTGGTGTTGGCTTCTTAATCAACAAAAGAATTAAAGACTACCTTCTTGAAGTCGAAAGCACGTCAGATCGAGCAGCGAGGCTCGTTGTTCAACTAACCCAGCGATACCAACTTCAAATAGTACAGGTATATGCACCAACATCAAGCCATACCGACGAAGAGGTTGAAGAATTTTATGAAGAAATCAAAGAGTTACACACCAAAGGGAAACAACATATCAAGCTCATCATGGGGGATTTCAATGCAAGAATTGGACAACAGGAACAAGGAGAGACATCGGTTGGTAAATACGGATATGGGGAAAGGAATGAACGTGGCGATCAACTCATCGAATTTGCAGAAGCTGAAAATCTTAGCATCATGAATTCATTTTTTAAGAAGAAACCGCAAAGAAAATGGACATGGAAACACCCAAATGGGGGAACTAGTGAAATTGACTATATCCTGGCAAACAAGAAATCAATTATTGAAGATTGCAGCGTACTGAACAGATTTAATACTGGAAGTGATCATCGAATGGTGAGATGTAAAGTGCACTTAAATACTAAATTAGAACGACAGAAGCTCATTAGGAAACAAGTAAGTAAGAGGGTGGATTTAAAGAAATTAAAAGAAAATACCGAGGCATTCAAGTTGGAATTAAAAAATCGCTTTTCTGCACTGGAAGGACTTATTGATGAAAGTGATATCTCAGAAGCAAAGGCATATTACACGTAGAATCAGTAAAATAGAAAATCATACGTAGATACATTTGATACATGCAAAATAGAAATATGTAGAGGTGTAAAAAAGTTTACACGTCTGCATATTTCTATTTTGCATGTATCAAATGTATCTACGTATGATTTTCTATTTTATTGATTTTACGTTTAATGTGCCTATATTGTATATATTATTGTGTATATTGTAATATTATTTGGATTTGTACGTTCTGTTTTTTGGCGCCTTTGGGCCTTGGGTATCTCGCTAAATACATCTGGCTTATCTGATTTACTTGTATTTTGCAACATACTTCCAGAAAAGGCGCCAAGCATGTAGTCCTAGAAAAGGTCCCAGACGACAGTTCTGGGGCTGCATGCACACATATAAATACGACATAAGTGTATATATATTTGTATGCATATATATATATGTGTGTGTGTGTATATGTTTGAATATTGTAGTTTATATTAATCTCTTCTCTTACTTCAGTTATATTCAACCTTATTCATCTAACACGCCTTATTTTTTATTTATTTATATTTTTACATGCACTATTCATCTTATATATGTATTTGCTATTTGCACTATATATGTATATATATATACATATATTAATTAACAATTATGAAAAATTATTGGTTGTTAATTATGAATTAATTAGTTTACTTATTTTTTAATAAATTACTTGGTAACTATTGGAGCCTCAAGGTCCGCCCCAATAATTTCGAAAACTCTACGCCTATGCGTACAGAGAATTCTGAATATTGAAAAACGTTCATTATAATCACACTGTCCACACATAACGTGAATATTTTTATCGCCATCTGTTCCTACCTTATTATTTAATCATCAGTCTACACCACATGCAATAAGAGCCTAACTATTGATAAATTGCCAAATTTTTTTGATAAAAGATGAAAAATGTGGGGATATCACACATGTCAATTGATTTTGTGTTTTTGCTTTCAGGTTCTACTTTCATCAAATCTTTTCAATGACTGGAGATAAAACGTTGGATGCAAGTTTCTTTTTACATCATAAGAAATCGATAGTTTTATGGCAACCTCGGACACTTCTTGACTTGTTCACAAAGATTCTCACATCATCGACGTATCTATTTTTTTTCTCTGATATTTTTCTGTTTGGGGCGAAAGAAATATTTATTGCTTGACGGCACCCCCTTTTTAACTTTTCCCTTTTATGCGTCTCGGAGGGTTCGACACATCAAAGCTTTTGATTTCGAATATTTTTTAAAAAACCTGCTTCCTTGTTTTTCTTCTTTTTTTTGAAAAGGTAGTTAAAAGGAGAAAAAAGGGCTGGCGGAGGTGACTTTGAAATCAATACGCTCCTCAGCAAAGAGGGTGAAAAGTTGGGATGATAGGGGAAAGGGCAGCGTAAGAAATGCCCGAGGTTTAAAAACTATTTTTCCGATGGGGTTGAAAAAAGTCAGAACAGGACTAAATTGATATTGATTTAAGCATTTCCACTTCCTTCCCCAAAGCAACATTCGTCAATTGCTTTCTCTCCCATCTCTTGCATACCAATTTAGGAAATGCAAGAAAGAAGAGTGAGATGCCTCGTGATATTTCCGCTTTAACACCAGAGCTAGATTTCGTGGATCGAAAGCCTGCATGTGAATGTAAAACCTGTCAGGAAAAAGGGAGGAACGATTTTATAATTAGAGACTGACCAGGTAATTTCGCCTTGTATATTACAGTGGTTATATTTTTTTGAAAATTCCTGTCCTTGACATTTTCCGAATTCTAATAATGATTGATGAATGACGGAAACGCATTAAATTGCGCGTTTGGACACTGCAATAAGCATCTGTCAAAAATAGCTGATTACGAACATGGAAATTGTTGCCATTTGTCTTCATAATTTAACAAAAACGTTTGTCAAACTTTTTCAACACTTGCATTGTAAATGTTGGCGTAAACCAATGAACAAAGAAAACTGCAAGATGTAGGTTTTCTTTGAAGGATTTTCAAGCGAAATACCTACATTCTTTATTATTCCAGATAGAATATAGGAATGCATTATTTACCACAAACAGTATTGCTTAGAAAAATATATTATCTGGAGCACAAAAAAAAACCTCAAACAATAAATGAATCCCCGCAAACATTTGAAAATCTAACAACAATGTCAATCAAAGTTTATTGTCTTAGTGATACCAGGGCCGATGTTATGGAGTGATTAGATCATGAAGCGTTCGAAAGAAAATAAATATTTCTGCGTTCGGTGGGACCTGAACCCACGACCTTCCACTTGCCGGGCGGAGGCTCTACCTACTGAGCCACGAACGTATATAAAGACTATTTACTGATACCGGTTATTTCGCAGAATGGTGTAGTACATGGACTACTATTTAAACCAAATCACAAAAAGATTGGTATTAAATTGATCGAAATGCCCGTTGCAGCATATGTATTTATATAAATCGAACACTACGCAGATTAAATTAAACAACAATATAAATCAACGTTTATTGGCGTAGTGATACCAGCGCCGATGTTATGGCGTGATTAGATGGTGAAACGTTCGAAAGAAAATAAATATTTCTGCGTTCGGTGGGACCTGAATTTATTTTCCTTCGAACATTTCACCATCTAATCATGCCATAACATCGGTGCTGGTATCACTACGCCAATAAACGTTGATTAATATTGTTGTTTGATGTAATCTGCATAGTGTTCTATTTATATAAATTTGAAAATCTGTTTGTATGTTTGCGTGCGGGTGTTTCGGTTTGAGTTTGTATTTGTTTTTCTACTTATATTTCATGGGAGGCCTATTCGTGCTTTAAATCGCAATATGCGGATAGTCACAAAGACAAGAATCATTTCTATATCTTGTTTACAACTATTCATGGTAAAAAAATGGTCAGGTGAATGAAACTTGCATGGAAGATAAGAGGCAATATAACTGAATAAATTAAGTCTTGAGGGGGGGGGGGAGGAAACAAGGGGCTATTTCAGTTGCAGCTGTGGATTTTCTAATTCTATCATAGTAAATATAATTACAGTCGGCATTAAAAGTATTGAGGGTATATTCTAACAACTTCCAAAAATTCTCAATTCTACATTTAAGAATTAATAGAATAAAATCTATTCGAATATAAATCTGAAGTTTTTACGTACGATAAAGAAATCTAAAGAAGTATCAATACAAGTTACTCTATTTGTTCAATAGATCAAAGTTTCCGCAACATAAATTGTCAACTAATTAACAATATCAGTCATTATCTCACCGTTTATGACCGCTGCGTTATTTCATTTGTTTCGTTTTTTTATGCAGTCGAATGGATATAATTTTACTAAGCTTGCTAATGCCAGCAAATCAGAATGCTGACAACGAGCACTGCAAAGAATAGAGGGAGAGCAAGCCTAAAAAAATAGAGCCAGTTTTCCTCCATGTTGTTGATACATTGAGTCCATGTGAACGTATATGGGAAACGGAAATGCGTTTCTGTTTCCAACATATGCGTTAAAATTCGTTTACATGGACTCTGGAAAACTGGTTTCATATCTTTCACGTGTTGAGCATATAGTAAGCTCCTTCTACTGTTTTTCAGTGCTCGATGGATTTGGACAGGATTCGATAACATCTTAAAGGGTTATATGCCGATGCAATACTCCTTACATGGGTCATCGTACACTCATACAAATTGTGAATGTTTAATTTACTATCTAACTATTAATGAAAATTGATAGATTAGTTAATGAAGAGAATGGAATTAATAATTAGGAAGTTAAGAGGATAAAAATGAATAATTAATTAATTTAGGGAACAAAAAACTCTTAGGGAAGCGATTCTTTGTAATAGGCTTTATTTTAAAATAAATAAAATATTCCTTTCATAGTTTAACTGGTATATTCACAATTTTTGCTTTTGCTTTGAAATCGCTGCACGTGACATACAAAAGCAGCCCGCCCTGCGGTAACGCACTGTGTGGTAACGCGTTCTCCTTGTGCGCCGTCAATCCGGATTCGACCTCCAACAGTGCAAAGAAAGTTTACTTGGAGATCTCATAAATATCTCACTGCAGTCCAGGGTTTGGTTCCCTAGCCTTTTAGAGGTTAGGATTCCTTGGAAAACTGTAGGTCCAAGCGGTTCGGATTCCTCGGAAAACTGTAGGTCCAGACTCTGCATGGGCATTGTAGTCCTTGTAAAACCACAAACAAACAAAAATTCTCCGCAAGTGAATAAAAAGTGTGACACGCGTGCTGTAGGTTGCCTATCACTAGTTTAGAGATGGTGTAAAATCATAGCAAGAATTATTAGTGACATTTTCTGTATTCTGGGGACGCGTAAAATGAAGCCAGAATAAGTAGACAATTTTTTACTGATACAAATAAATGCGGAGACATCATCTCAAATACATGCCACACATAGTCTTTCAGAAACAAGCTGGAGATTAAAAGCAATGCTTTGAATGTACATTGGTATATTTTACTCAATTCAAGGTCATTAATCCCTGATATCCCAGAACTGACACCGTGGGAAAGCTTCGCATGTTACCGGGGCATGATTGACTGCAGGAATATTTATTCAGATTTCCACTGCCTGAAACCCTTCGATTGCAATTTGCCAACAACAGGCAACCCATCATAGCGGGTCATCTCGACGTGTGCAATGCACTGATCATTTTCCAGGAAATAATATTCATGGATATTAGAAAGGTCAAAGGCTAATGAATATAGTCTATGAAAATAAACTAATGCCTGACACTTTCAATTGTAATAATAATGATAATAATAATAATAATTTCTATATAATCCTCCTTTTAAATGACATTTACATTGAACTGTTCTCTTATGTGATTTAAATGTAAACTTTATGTTATCTGAAATTACTTTTTCTATTAAAATATTATCTAAAAAATCATACATAATTGATAACAGAATAATCGCAGGTTGAAGAGTGAACAAAGTCTGTATTTTATCTCATGTTAAAGTGCAATTTTAACTACATGTTAAAAGTGAATATTATAGTATACTAGAATTATAATTCAAAATGACATATTACGCTAAAAGTCACTTACAAATAACGACAAAAGTGTCATTCAAATTTTACATATGACAAATAGAGTAGAATATTCTACAAATATCCTCTTTAATACCATTGGATGATATTGAAAATCATGTTTTATTTAATAAATATAACATAATGCCTATGGATCAATAATATAAATCTTGTATACTTAAAATAATGTTTGAACGAAAAAAAAGAAAATAAATATATGGATAGTCAAATAGTATGGTGTAGTCAAAATTTTAGAAAGCAATTTCAGTTAAGAAACAAGAAATTAAACAAGAGTCATTTAGAATGGGTATAAAATATTCTTTAATTAAGAATTGGAACAATTTACCAGACAATATTAGGAATATTAATAACCTTAATATATTTAAGAAGAAATTAAAATTATACTTAATACATAACTTTATTGTGCCAATATTATAAGGATCCATAGCTTGTTAAATCCAAACGATTTTTACTGTGGACAGCATCACGAATCGTTTGTTATTGGCCAGTTTTTATATTTTGATTTTTAGTTTTATATGATCAAGTATGATGATAGTAGTATATTAAATAGATGATATACAAGTTTTTGTTTTCTTTGTAAAAATGTCTGCGTAGTCGAAAGCGGAAAAGAAAGGGTAAAAGATAACAGGCGCATCTCATATTTAAAACAAGATTTATTTCTTAATTTGTCATGTGGCTCTTGAGATCTAGATTTATTAATTTAATGGCAGTAATTATGTATATTACAAAGTGAAGTGATATAAAATTATTAACATAATATAATTTAATTGAGACTTAACAAATTTCAGGAAAATTCGATTTAAAATTGATATATATGAATGACAATATTTCCAGTTTAATCATAATGACTATGGAATCTCTAAGATATGTATAGAGAGAATTTTAATTAAGAACAGAACCATAGAATTGTTATGTTTAAATATAATTTCTTCTATAGTTTTGTTTACTTCTAAATTTCGAACGGAAATTTTAATACACTGCATTGGTTCCGAGAATAAAAGCTTAGGCACGGTGATATATCCTGCGTAGAAAATATATTTATAAACTGTCGATACTTCAATAAAATCGTAAATTTCTTTTGCAAAAATCAATTTAAAGGGAACTTTGAGGTCATTTTTTACATTTTCTAAAGAATATCCATTTCATCCGGACGCCCATTGTTGTTAGCTGAATTATTGAATTTTTTCAAAACATGGCAAAGTTCCATATTTTCTGGGATTTGGTTTCTTCTTTTTGAAGAATATATTATTACTATTTTTGTGTGCGTTCTCGCACTTGGCGGATTAGGCTTAAGACGGGCGGTGCCAAGTTCTCAAGTCTACCTTCAGTGTGAAAATAATTTTGTATGTTTCATTCTGGTGCCAGGTTTAAAAATTTTCTGACTGTTCGGCAGGTGTTTAGTAGTGTTGCTTTTTGCATCTGTATGTATGTGTTGGGGTCAATTTCAAGTGTCTCCAAGTTCTTTTGGAGTGTGTTTGGTATTATACCTGTTGCTGATAAGACAAGAGGGATAACGTTTACCTTATCCATGTACCACATGTCTTTAATTTCCTACCTTAAGTCTTGGTATTTAGTCATTTTTGTGGTGTATGTGTTCTGAATGTTATTTGTGTTGGGTATTGCTATGTCTGTGATGTGTGTGGTTTTGCTAGTTTTGTCAATTAACACTGTGTCTGGTCTGTTGTATGTTATCGTCTTGTCCGTTATAATAGCCCTATCCCAGTACAATTTGCGTGTTTTGTTCTCTAGTATTGTTTCTGGTTCGTATTTGTAGTAAGGATTCATGTTGGTTATCAGCTTGATTCTGACAGCAAGTTTTTAGTGAATTATTTTTGTCACCTGGTCGTGACGGTATTTGTAGTCCGTTTGGGAAACTACCTTACAACCTGATGCTACATATTGTATTGTTTCAGATGTTAAGTCATATTGTCTATGTTGTTCATTTTCTATATTCTTCTTCAGAATGTATCGCTGGTAGTTTCTTGTTCTTACGACCTGGTCCTGGATTGCCATCATGAATCCTTCCGTTTCCTGTTATAAGGTTCCTTGGGTTAGCCATGTGTTCGAGATTTTTTTGTAGATGTGGTGCTGTTGAAGATCATTATAGTGTCTGCCATGAAGTGCTTTGCCTGCCTGTTCCTTCAGTTTCTTTTCAATGTGTACGGGTGGTACTTTTTTGTCGGTATTAAGGTTTAGTGGTGTGTGGGAGGTATCTGAGTCTACCACTGCTTGGATGAGAGGAAACTGCATGCTCTTTTCAAAGAAATACTGCCCCACGTTATGGATTTGCTTCTCATGGAGATCTTTCAGGTCGATTTGTCCTCGTCCATCATCCTCTAGAGGGAATAGTTTTTCTTTGGGTTGTTGACGGATGTAGTTGTCTGTATTTTGTTTGTATGGTTCTCATTACCCGTTGTAGATCCTCTAGTTCTATGTTTGACCATTTGATGATTCCAAAAGGAGTATGTTAGTACTGGGAATGCAAAGAAGTTAATTGCTTGTGTGATGTTCTTGCTATTCAGCTTGATCTTCAATATTGTTTTTAGCCTGTCCTTGTACATTTGTGTGAGCTTTGTCCTGACTAGTTTATGTTCTTGTCTTTGGGCCTGCATTATTCCTAGATATTTATATGTTTCATGTTCTTGCATGGTTTCCATCATTCCTCCGTTATCCAGTACAATCTCATCTAGTTTCATTTGTTTGGCGTCTCTAAGTATTATGCATTCATTTAGACCAAACTCCATCTTTATGTTGTTTGAAAATACCTCTGTAATTTGGATCAGGTGGCGAAGTTGAGGGATAGACGGTGCATATAACTTTATATCGTCCGTGTACATGAGGTGTGATACCTTCTGGAGGTTTTTCTTGGCTTTTTTGATCATGTGGCCATAGTTGCTCTTACTTAGCATTCTTGATAGAGGGTTTAGTGATAGGCAGAACAATTGGGGGCTAAGGGTATCCCCTTGGAATATGCCTCTTCTAATAGGTATTTTGTTGGGAAAAAGCACTTTGTTTTGCTGTCTGGGATATATTCCTCCACTATTATACCAATGATTTTGGATTTTGTCCGCACCTGTTGCTTTCCAGTTGTGTGTTTTTCTGATAACTTTTTGGAGTTTTTCGGTGGTGATTCCTTCATATTCCATTCCTGGTATGTACTTTCCTGCTGTTCTTTCTTCCTCTATCCATGTAGCATTGTTACGTTTCACTTCGTTGGACCAATGCGATTTCCAAAACTTTCCAATTTCTGTTGTGAATGGGGTTTCATTTTGTTGCTCCGTTTGAAAGCTTGTAAGGGTTCTAAAGAAGGTTTTCTGGTTTGTTGTGAACAATTTGTCCTGTGCCTTTCTAACAACACTTTTTTTGTACCGCCGTATCTTTTTGCTGTAGGCACATAGTTTCTACTTCAGGGTGTCTATATATTCGTTGGCATGCTTCTTATACTTTTCATGTTTTATGTGTATTTTTGCCTTCCTAAACACAAGTTTTATTGTGTTAACTATTTTCTTTTTATGGTTTCCCTCCATATATTACGTTATCCTTCCGATATGTCCTTGTAGTTCACTTATTTTATTCTGTAGTCTGCTTTTTCATGATGGGGCTTTACTTGCCACAAAGTTTGAGTTTATTATTATTTCT
>QLNU02015003.1:57066206-57105436 GCA_006491805.2 Dysdera silvatica
TTTAAGACGTGAGGATTCAACAAGACATTTCAATTTTAGCACTCTCAATTTTTGGTTCACGCTTCGTCTCTTTGGCCCATTTATTAGAAATTAGAATATTATTGCCCTTCTCAGGGTTTTCCTAATTAATATAAATGATTTAGTGCACGAAGTATCAACTGAGAGTCTTACGGCGAAGATCGAAAGGACGACATCATATCTCCTCAGGTTGGACTCGAACTAGCGGTTTCTTGATTGGAATCTAAATGAACTACCACCTGAAACACCGAGGATCATCTAATCAGGCCTTACCTACGTACTCCTATACGTAAATCTAGGTCTAGCGTATTTTCGGGAATAGGTGAGAATTAATTTTCTTGATTAATTTCCCCACAAACCCTCGCCCAAGCTAGTCTCAAACTATACAAACGTAACCAATCATGTCAGTAATGGCTACCGTGGTACCCATGGAAACAGTTAGTAGTGGCAATCTTGGTAATCGTGGAAACCGTTCGTGAAAGCAGTGGTAAAATTAATGGCAGAAAGCCATTTGTCACAGAAGTTGATATTTTACCAGTTCTTTTAACTATTGAAAATTTATCACAAGCATATATTTAGGGTGTGCTAATTGTGCGGTGCCAACACATATGCACATATTAGCAATATCACAAACATTATAATTTTGAATTCTTCCCTCTTCGTTCTAATTGTTTTCTAGTTTCACGTAAACCCTGAATTACGGGAAGTTAGTACCTCTTGAAATTTGCACAAATTATGAAATTTATTGTGACTTTTGACATTAGTTTTTCAAAAAAAAAATAGTAATAATAATCTTATTCCACAAACTTTTAATTAACTGCAATATAACACCTTATGTGCATATAATACTATGAAAATTATTTCAAATCCCAAAGATTATATTTTATTTTATTTTTTTTGATTTCCAAAATATTAAATATGATTTTTGCGATAAAGATTACATTATGACAGACCGCGTGCAAAGATACAATTTTGGTTCTGCTACTAAAATATTAAGAGTAGATTCGAAATGTTTGCATTCAAATATACCTTAAAACCTACGTTATTCTAAACACTTTAAACCGAAATACCAAATATCCAAAATATGTATTAAAAAATATTTTATTTAATTGTGAAATTTTTGCCAGCAAATGTTACCAGCCTGTTTCAACTCTTAGACCAAGGAATGATTGGGTGTTCAAGAGGTATTAACGGTTTTATTCTTAAGTCTCTTTTACACGATTCAAACGTTGAAAAGTGTCCTAAATATCTTAAAAACGTTCAACATGAAAGGTGTTGTCTATTGGTGGTCACTCTTGGGAGAATGTGAGTTTTCTGCTCTAATAAAATGCAGGGATAAACCGTTCGACGAAATTTTGATTTCTGACAAAGTAGAAGAAGATAGTCTCCAATACCTCTTAGGAAACCTTTCCGGATTTGAAGAAATTAATCAAAGTAAGATTAGTAAATTTGTAAATAGCGATGACTCTGAACTAGATTTTAATGACCAAGACGCAAGGAGACGAAAATAAGGACAATAATCTGGTAATCTGGAGAGTGGCAGCTGTACCGCCTACGAGGGCTTCAGTTCTTTAAAGATAAGAATTTTTCCACTGGTTTAGGGCTTGAAAGCCTATCTGAAATATTGTACAGGCTTTTCCCATAAACTTCAGAACGTACTATATTTTCTTCCGCTTACATTGGGGTTTACCGAACAATCTGATGAAGCACAACCTTCAGACGTCCTTCCAATGAAAAGGTGACGAGATATCGCTGCGCGAAAACGATGTGAAAGAAAGAAGCAAAGGAAAATTGAAGATTTTTAAAATAAAGCAATTAAAAACAGTCTGGAGATACAATACTACAGTACATACTGTAATAATTTTAATAAATACTTAATTATTAGAGTGTATATTGAGTTTTTGTTGCGTTCCATCTTTTAGCTTAAGGAATCATAATTTATTTTTATTCGAAATCGTGCCTCCCCCTTTGTTTCGGATAACAGAGGTTCTACCACATGTCGGGTATAACTTTACAGTTATACGCTGTGCAGTTCAGAAATTTGAAGACGCCAACCGCCTTCCACACTCTCACCGGACTCAACACCCCTCAAAGATTGCATATTTATCCCGTTTGTACGTCCTGCGTCCACCAAAACTGCCGCAATTCTTTGGAAATTAAATTTTCGTATCGTAATTAAACCCGTATATAAGATTAGCATTTCGCAATTCAAGGACCAAATTTCGGATATTGCAAACTGGGGGTTTATGATGTTTAATGCCAATGCGGAATGATCTCTATTGGAAAGACACGTAGTGCTTTCGATTTCGCCTTAAAGAGCATCAAGCCTGTGTTCGCAACCAAGAACTTCAAAGTTCGGCCATAGCTAAGCCCTGTTGGGATTTCAAATAAAAGTCTGAATTCTTATAGGCCAAACATTATCAAAGTTAATTTTGCCTCAGATTTGGACTTTTTTAATCTTATATTTTTTATGAACATTGATAAAGTTCTTAACTTTCCATGTGATAATAGTTTTCTTCCTAACGTTTATTTTAGACTTTTCTCCGGGTGACGATAGATGGCAGCATGGGTTCTAGGTTTACGTGTGTCGAACCACCTGAGTGAGCTCATACCGTACTCCACTCAGGCCTTCGTTAGTTTTGAGAAAGGACGTACATCGCCTTGGAAACAATTGTCAACTTTTAACATTAAATTTAACTGTGTTAGTCGTGTTTTCTTATTACAAATCATATAACAGTTATAAAGCAAGAAGGAGATGCATATGGAGGCTAAAGTTCTTATAAAGAGAAAGCAAGTCCTACATCTCAGGAAGTGAGTGGGAGACCGAGGAGACTACAGGACTCGAAAAAAGTGGTGCTAACATGCTGATACGCTTTACGTGACAGCAGAAGATATTGCAGAGATTCTTCTGGCCCTCCAGAGCACTGGAAACGCAGTGATGCAGGAGCCATCCTGATTCTGGTAGGAAATACATTTTTGAAGGCGCAGCCCAGACGATGATGATGGAAGCAAATTTGTAAAATTCTAGGACAACAAAAGTCAAACGTAGAGGGGTATTTCAATATCACGTACTGGGTGGGCGGGTGGTCCACAATGTCCTGTTGTAAGAGAATTACTTGTTTAGACACTCAATTGTCTTCGATGAAGCAGTGGAAACTTTAGAGACTAGGGAGGTGAGGAATAGGAGTGGTGTTATAGGTGGCCGGTCGAGTCTTTCAAAGCCTTGTAAGCCCAATAATCAAAAAATACATTTTCGTGGATGCCACAGTGAGCCAAGATCCAACAGAAAGTTATAGATTTGTTCATGGACGTCCATCTCGACGCTGTTGCAAATATGTCCCGGGAAATAGGGCATGTGATCCATGTATAAGGACGAGAAGCCGGGCTGTTAAGAGTGGCCGCCGTTCCAAAGTAAAGGACCCAGTTTGTGGCCTCCCAAAAACCACAGAGTTCAGCTTCTGTTGATAAGCAGAGAGAAAAAAGCAAATTGTGAGACTCTGCCTTGGAATAGCGAAATCAGCACCTCCGAAATGGGATGTTATTTCACTTTGTGACACTGAAAATTCGTTTGTTTATTGATTGATCGATTTTGTTTTAAGATACGTAACTCACCACTCTGAACTCGATCAAGATATTTTGGTTGTTTGTATCTGCCGCAAGAATAGTCTAAATTTGCAATTAAAAAAAAAACATTCTAAAGCGCTAGACCTGATTCAGCTAAACAGTTGCATCGATATAATGTCGGCCGTGTATACGTATTCAGAATCTATTCAAATTTCAACTACTTTTCCTTATTACCTCTTTTTTTTGCAAAATCCTTGTTCTTGTGCCATTTATATCAGTTGAACTATGCATCTCGCTTTTGAAAGAAAACACATGCATTAACCACAGAATTACATAGTAACAAATACAAATTATACAAATTACATAGTTACAAAGTACCTGATGCACTTATTTATGCAAATATGTTTTTCTGTAAAACAGCTACTCTAGAGTAGATAAAAGCACACCCCTGCAGCATGTAAATACATGATCCGGATTTATTGAGAAATCTCTATTTCTCTATTTAACTTCTTGAAAGGAAATGCAGGATACACACAAAAAATTCATTTTGTAACTTTGAGAACAACATTTATCGTGTCATTGATTTTGAATTATTGACCTTTGATGCAGAATTGCGAACAAGCACTTACAAAAGACAATATGTTTTCGAGTTTTCTTCATAGTACTAGTAAAATCGTTCTCATCTATGTAGTATTAGATTAGTACGTATATTTAATCTCACTTTTGCAATTTCACTTAATTAATAAGGCTGTATAAGATGTTTTTCTTCGTAAATTCTATAAAAAATAAAAGTAACGTGCTACAACTTTTCCCATTTCTTGTCTTCCTCTTACTTGAATATATTTATATTGTATTGCAGAGAGTGCTTTCCACATTCGCTTCTCAACGTTCTTTCTTAGATTGATCGGCTAGGGAAGAACGTATGAGTAGTGACATGAACTTCGATGATTTTTCTTTAATGCCGGAAGATATATCCATTTTCCCTGCCTATCCTTTTGTGTCATTTTAATCATTAATCAATTTTTTTATGTTTGCTTTGTATTGTTTATTTAGTTAAATGTCAGGTTTTTTCCAGTATATAGATTAAAATAATGTTGTCATGCCCAATAAACTTCGAGGAATTAACTTGGAAAGAATATTTTTCATTTAAATTAAACGAAACATCAAAGGTTTAAATTATTACATATGCGGAAAACAATATTTCCTTTAACGTCACATTTATAAATTTGAACGGTCTCGGACCTTTCGTCTGAACAATTACGCCCTGACTAATGAATCTTCTTTGCAGATAAATCCCATTTTCCAAAGAGACCATTGTTTTAATTAATTAGAGAGAGAATAGAATAATCCCCTTTGATTTCCTCTAATCCTTAACTTACGTTAATCCATTTATTTTGAGCACAAGATGATCATTCTTTGATCACGTGGTATGTCTCACCTCGATAGCCTGTCTTTCTCTACCGATTTAAAATTACGAAAACTGGTTAAAACAAAGCCTTTATTTTAACTTTTAATATTATAAATATTTATTTATTTTATATATATATATATCATCATCATCATATTCAACCATTATCTATCCACTGCTGGATGAAGGTCTCTCCAAATGCTTTCCACACAAGTCTATCCTGGGCCATTCGTTTCCACGTCACCCCAACCTGTTTTCTTATTTCATCCACCCATCTAGTTTGAGGACGTTTTCTAGGTCTTCGGTGGTCTCTTGGAATCCAGTTCAGAATTTCTGTTGTCCATCGTTGATCAGTTCTTCTTGCAATATGCCCAGCCCATCGCCATTTCAGCCCTTTTACTTTAACAATGATGTCCTCTACTCTAGTTTGCTCTCTCACCCAAGTGTTTCTTTTTCGATCTCTCCTAGTTATTCCAAGCATGCACCTCTCCATGCTCCTTTGCGTTGTCTGTAACTTTCGTATTGCTCCAACTGTTAGACTCCATGTCTCTGATCCATAAGAGAGGACTGGCAATACACACTGGTTGAAGACCTTTCTTTTTAGACACAAAGGCAATTTCCCCTTCAGGATAAAACTGTTTCTTCCAAATGCACTCCAGCCAAGTTTAATACGTCTGTTGAGTTCTTTCATAATGTTGCCATCCATTGAAATCAGCTGGCCAAGGTAAATATATGAATCAGCAATTTCTAGCTCAATGTTGTCAACTTGTATTTTTGTTTCCTCTACAAAATTATTGAACATGATCTTAGTTTTTTGTAGGTTCATCTTGAGTCCAACTTCTTTACTTCTAGTTGAGAGCTCCTGTACCATGTCTTGGAGTTCTGATGGGTTCGTTGAAAAAATAACAATGTCATCAGCAAACCGCAAATGATTTAAATATTCACCATTTATTTTTATTCCCTTGTTATTCCAATTTATCAGCTGAAAAATCATCTGTAAAGCTGAAGTAAAAAGTTTTGGAGAAATGGTATCTCCCTGCCTCACCCCTTTGCCAAGTTTGATAGTTTTGGTATCTTTATGTAACCGAAATTTTGCACTTGCATTTTTATACACACGTTTCACCATGTCAATGTACACATCCTCAATGTCTGTTGATCTTAAAGAGTTGATGACTGCTGATGTTTTAATAGAGTCAAAGGCCTTCTCATAGTCAATAAATGCAACACACAATGGAAGTTCATATTCATGTGTTCTTTCAATTAATTCTCTTAATACTTGAATATGGTCCACTGTACTGAATCCACTTCGAAATCCAGCTTGTTCTCTTGGTTGAGCTGCATCTAATTTTTTCTGCAGGCGATGTGTTAGCACTTTTGTGAAGATTTTATAAATAGCAGGTAACAAGCTAATTGGTCGGTAATTTTTCAAATCCTCTTTATCACCTTTTTTATGCAAAAGAATTACTGTTGCAGAATCCCATTGGTTTGGTATGTTACCGCTGTTAAGACATTTGGTAAAGAATTTTGCAAGTATGTCTTCTACATATTCTCCAGCTTCTTTTAGGATATCTAATGTAATACCATCATCGCCAGGGGCTCTTCCTTTCTTCATACTTTTTATTGCAAATGAAACTTCTTCTTTTAAGATTTTAGGAGCTGTTCCTTCGACTATTTCAGTGTCTTCGTTTAATCCACTGTTACTTTCATATAGTTTTTTGTAGAATTCTTCAACTCTTCTAAGTATTTCTTCCCTATTTCTTGTTACGGTGCCATCCTCTCCTTTTAATGCAATGATGTGTTTCTTCCCAACAGATAAACTTCCTTTAACAACCCTAAGGCTCTTGTTATTTTCAATGGCCTTCCTTACTAGCTCACAGTTGAATTTTCTTATGTCTTCTTTCATGCTTTTGCATATATATATATATATAACCAATTATAAATTTACTCCATAATATTTTTTGAATTATGTACAATTTGAGAAGACAAATTTTCTTAAACGTAAATAATATTTGCAGATGGAAAAATGAAAATAAGTTTCAAAACCGTTATTCTAACCAGCTTAAAGAACTTCATAGTTTTTGATCAAAAAGAAAAACATAATAAAATAAAACATTCTCTCTCTCTCTCCCTTTGATTGTCGTTCTGTCTTCTGGGAGCAAGGTATGGATGCCACGGCGTTTACGTGGGAAAAGCACACGTTGTTTTTGCACTCAACCCTTTTCAATAGAGTGTTCAGATACTTCTACAAGTGGGTAATGTACCCAAAGTCAAATTAAAGCGCTTTCCTAAAGTATTAAACGATCAGTACACCTATTAAGTTTTGTTAGTTTTACCTTGAATATTTTTCATCCATGAAGTTTGTAGCGTTATGGGCATTTGTGAGTTTACTGTATCTATTTCTTATTTGCTCGTTCGTCCGAAAATATCCATGAGAGCTGAGAAAGTATGACACGTAAGTTTGTTCCAAATGATAACATACTTCAATATGCCTATTTATAATTACTAATACAAACCTACGTCGTTAAATTAAATAACAAAGATGTAACCCATTGACAACGGGCAATAAACTAAAGAACGTAAGAACAGGAGTAATTCTGGCAGAGCTGACGTTAGTGAATCATCGATCCTGTATACAGTCGAAACTGCGTTAAAGTGATTCGACGTCAGATTATGTGGAGTGGAATCTGCATAATGTAGGCAGACATCATGCTACATTATAATGATGATTTGCTAATCCTTCCCTGACACTTTTACACCAGAATGGGTACTGAGCAAAGCTTTTTTTGCTTTGGCTGT
Organism: Dysdera silvatica; assembly: GCA_006491805.2. Classification (NCBI taxonomy): domain Eukaryota; kingdom Metazoa; phylum Arthropoda; class Arachnida; order Araneae; family Dysderidae; genus Dysdera; species Dysdera silvatica. The sequence goes on from QLNU02015003.1 coordinate 57,073,993, forward strand.
TTAAAAAATTGTATTTTATTTTTATTATTATTTTTATCATTTTGATTGTTTTTAATTTTTATTTTCATTATACTTATTTATATTAGTATTTGTTTTATTTTAAGTGTGCCTATATATTTCTAGTTCAAAGTATAAATGAACTTGTTATCTTCGAGGCTTTCATTTGGTCAAATTTAGTGTGCTTTTTTTATATCATTCGACATTTGAAAATAACTTATTATGTCATTTGTTCTTTTATCTTATTGAAGTTATTTTCTCCGTCTTTCTTCTTCCTTTTCATTTAACTCATTTCTAATTAAGTGTGATACATTTACGGTTACATCTTATAAGCACTTGACTAAAAGTCGAACATTTTGCCAATTTTTACCAATTGTTCTTTTTAAGTTTATGTTCAACTTTCTAACTGCATTATTTGTTCCATGACCTCGATTACTCACTTGCCGATATGTAAACCAATACCAAGTTGGTATTGTCCATCCACTACTATACAAAATAATCAAAATATCCTGAGAGCTTTCATTTTTTTGGTGGAATTTTCATCATTAACATTTGTGCATCTTCAACTACGTTTAGAGGTAAGTATGTAAAAGCAAAACGCATTTTACGTATCCAACTGTAGAAAGAAGTTTAAAATGACGTTGTCATTTCAAGACTTTGCTTTTAATCATTCACCAATTCTATGTCTTGAATTTTTCACAAGAGATATTGGTTGAAATGAAAATTACAATCCGAAATTAATGTGTTTTGTAATTCATACTTGCTTGTGTTATGGCGGAATTTCTGAAATTGTATTTTATTAATACCCGACTCAACTTCGGATAATTGTCCTCAGTTTATGAAACAGGCCACAGCATATAGCTTCTCTTTTATCAGGTAGCATACCACATATTGCAGGGTATACATTTGTTTCCGAATTTGAGCTTCCACAGCACATGTTTATTGTATATAATTGTACGAATTGTCTTGGACAAGTTTTTAAAAACCCATCGAAGAAAAACTTTGAACCTGTATTTAGGAGAATTTATTATACTTCATTAGTAAATAACAGAACTCTTTTACTTCACTAGTTAGAAAACCATTAGAAGAAAACCCTTATTATTAGGAAGACGACTCATATTTCGATCAACAAGAAAAAAAAGAGAAAAAGAACGTCTGAAACGTTCTATGGAATTTTCTTAATACCCGGTATTTTTCTTTCGCTTTAAACACAAGTATGTTTCTGCGCTGCTGCAAATTTACGTTTCTCTAACGAGACCATATCCTGTTTCATAAATTTTAGTAACTTTTTCCCTTGAAAATTTTATGTTACAAAAGCAGATGTTTCTTCTCTAACTCTCATTTTACAGTTCGCCACCACACCTTCACCTGTATTGTCGCTATACTGGGAATGGACATATTATTTTTCTTTGTAATATCTTTGTGCTCCAGATTTGTTTTTGCCATTCGCTTGCACATAATCTTTCCATTTTTCAAATACATCCACAATATTCCTTTATTGCTTTGCCCATGCACTCTATGTTGGTAGCTATCTAACACCGAACAAGGTTTGAATTTAGTTGTAGTTAATAATTCTATGGACTTCATATTTTTATATTTGTCAATTTCTTATGGATACAATAGCGAGAAAAAGAATGTACAACAGCATTGGGAATTCAGCGTTTCCAAAATTCAACGCCAAGCATTCCAAAAATTACCCAATAATGAACACTTTAAATTCGTACATCTCGGTCTAGATACGTGTAAATTTAGCAGGTTGTATTGTCCTTTTCGGAACAAAATAACTGCCTAATGGTCATAAAAGAATAATTTTATTTCTGAATGCAGTAGTTTTCCTTTTAATATTATTTTATAACAATTTATATTCGCATTATTTATAGGAATTTACACACACACCCACACACAAACATTAATATTTTTATAGTAATTTATACTAATATTATTTTATTGTAATTTATATTGATAATATCTAGCTGCGATTACATTTTTCGCAAAATGCGACGAGTTGCTCGAAAATGCGAAGAAAAAATTATTGCCCATCGCGAAAATGCGACAGGCATTTTTAACCACAGTTTATTCTCTGAAAACAGGATTCCTCGATTCCAGAATATCCGTTTTGCACTTCAGCGATCTTTTCTTGTTCCTTTTCGTTTCCTCTTCAAAATTCTTAACAGCACCTGTTAAGCATCGTTGATATAAATAATTTCATTGATACGATTTTTCGAGCAACGAAAGCAACTAATATTTTTTAGCATTTTGCTACAACTTTTTTCCCATTTTAGCATTTTTGCGACAGCATGTTTTGAGCCAGCTTAAACCCTGATTAATAGGCCTATATAAATTCAAAAATTCACTGTGATCTGGATAAACATAAATCCAGCAATCTATATTATAGAATTTGAAAGTGTGTGCAAAACCAACGTGTGAAAATACCACAGCATCACCACATCAAATCCGATGAACCTGTACAACTGAAGATAGAAATAATCATGAAACTATATCCCATTAGGTTCAATAAAAATGTAATTGAACCATTTGGATTTTTGTATTGACATAAATATGCAAGCAAATTCTTTCAGGATTTTGTTATTTGTTAATTTTCTTTACTTTATACAAATGTGATGTATGAGATAATTTACAGAATATAAAAAAACGAATTGAAGTAATTGCAAAATTAAAAGAAATTTATATAGAAATGAAATATCGAGGAGAAAAGATTGAAGAAGTAAAAAAAAGAGTTGGTAAGTAACTCTCGAGAGATCATTTCTGTGATTTTTTGGTGTGTTGATCAATTATGGTAAATAAATTCTTTCTCATGTTTAATAGATTGTGGTGACAGGGACTTAGGATTATTATTGCACTTCTGACGCCAGTAAGACACCAATTCTGTCTCCAATGCATCATCAATAGCTGAATAATCATCACTAAGAATAAAGCGTGATAACTTGCTCTTATCTCTGGCCACAATGAGGTGTGGTCCGCCTACGCTTGTTCAACTATTCGAAATGTCACCTGCTTCGGATCATCTTCGATTTTGTCTACTACTGCCGAAAATGAGTAATCCGATAAGGTCCTTATTTCAGATATGCTCATAGCATTTGCGCGAATATGAGTACTTTTAGGGGGCTGAGAAAATTTATTACCTCCTTCTCATAGCTGTCGAGAATTTTAGTGAATGTACAAGATACCAAAACGCTACAAAAATAATTGATACTGCTTGACAATTAGTAATGAGCTAAAAAGTACCTTATTTTAAAATGTGACTGTAAAACTTTTGAAAGTAAATGCATAGCAGGTTCGGGCAAATAAAATTTTTAAACGGCTAGGGGGATTTGAGTCCCATCTTCCCACCCCATATGGGGGCCTATGGCTCATAATAATGCATCTTTCCATAAAGACCTTCGGTGAAAGCGGAGTAAGCTTTTGCTTTTCCCAGCGTTAGGACGCAACCAAATATTGAGTAAGAGATTTCCGATTTATAGTACTATTCGCCCCCTTAGCGTGTGTTGTCTTAACATGGGGAAAGTCAAAAAACAAAATTCATTCGAAAAAAGGCCGGATCATGCTAACAAAACGCTTTTACATGGGCATCTGTTAAACTAAGACGAAGTAAGGCTTCTCAGACCGTGCAGTAGTAACTCTGTTCTAAACCAGGTGATACTGTGAGCTGCTGAAAAGGCTTGGATATATCACGTCTCACTGACACCAGAGATCATCACAGGTTTTATCCGCAGCAATAGGAGTATTGTTGTGACCTACATAATCCACAAATTCATTTTTTGTGAACAGTTCAAAATGCCCCAGAAGTTCAGCCTAAGTTCTTGGTTATGGAGTACAACAACGTCAATTCCGTAAGTGTGCCACAGCCAATTTTGATTTTTCGATGTTTGTAGACTCAAACTAAATGCGAAATATATATTTTTATCTTCTTGAGACACAGGGTACATTTTGCACTATTATTCTGCAAACACAAGGCTTTCCGATATGTTTTACACCATTGAGTATAAGATAGTTATCTTGAATCATCCGCTTACTTTTCTATTGAAGTGTTTTTAAATTAAACATTAGCGTAAACACATTGCGCGAGTAATTTTGGTTGTAAAAAAATCTAGTTCCGTTTTTATTTATTTAGTGAGAGCCAACATCTAATGATAATTTGATTGTAATGAACGAAAAAGTTGAACGTGATTACCAGTCGAATCCAATCGACTGTGTCGTATCGAAGCGTGTGTTATATTGAGGTGTAAAATTCAATTACACACTTCATAAAAAATGAACACATCCGATAATACTTAATTGTATCCTATATTTTGCGCGAATATTAAGTAGAAAAAATAAGTTACTCATTGTCTCACAAGGTTCACACGAAAAATGTCATCGGACAACCTTTTATTAAGGAATAAGTTGTAAATTTTTATTTCCCGAATTCCTGACATGATACAATAAAAACCACTCAATTCAAAACGGTTAGCCATTTATTTCCTTCTCCTAAGTAATTTATGTCGCATTTGTGTTTAATCATTGAAACTATGACGACTAATACTACCGATTTTAACCAATACTTACTAATGATTAAATATAAAACAATGATAATGGACGTGAAAACTTATTGCATGTCTAACCTAATTACTTATGAGGGCTAAATTCAATGACTCGCATCAGGTTTAAGCATTACTGGAAATAAAGCGAGATTTTGATTACATAAACCAAGTTTGAGTGCACACATCTGTTTCCTCGAAAGTTTCCTAACATCCTTTAATCTTATCAAATGAAATATTGCGCAAGCAAAGCTTAACGACTTCCCTCGTTGTAAATGCTTACATTAGAATAAATTTAACAGTAATCAATTTAATCGGGAATGCAAGCAGTAGAACTTTTATTCACTTTTTTCATCAACTAACACAGAAATTTCCACTGCGGAATGTACAGGGTGATCCAGATCAAACAGGAGGTGTTCAGACCTCTCTGTAGGGAAAACTACTTGGCCAATTTCACCCAAATTTCGTACACATGCTCTCCTGGGTATGCGGTTTTGATTTCTGAAAGAAAACATTGAGTTCATATTTCGCCCGCTAAGGGAGGAAATGGCGCTGCGGAGCAGGCAATTTATTAATATTAACAACGAAAAAGTGTTTTAACATGCAATAACCTTTATTGCAATCACATGAAATTAACTACAAATTACAGTATACCGTAGGATAGTAGGTATGACTAAAAAAAGATTTGTGCAATAACTTTATTGCTATCATATGTGGAACCACACTATCATCACAGATACGGTTCGATATGTCCTCCGTCTCTTTGCTCTAGAAATTGCATTCGATGCACAACACATTCCACGGCAGAACGTAACTCATTCGCTTGGAGGTGGGATACATGTTGCGAAATTCTGTCTTTTAAGACTGCTAAGTTCGGAACATTGCCTTTATAAACGCAGCTCTTTAAATATCCCCACAGCCAAAAGTCACAAGGGTTAAGATCGGGTGACCGAGCCGGCCAAGATGTTGAAAATGACCTGCTAATCACTCTGTTATTCAAAAATATTTGCTAAAATAATGTTTGAACAACAACGCGATGTGCGGGGTGGGGGAGGGTTCACCATCTTGCATGAAAATTGTAGTGTCAAGACAATTTCTCTGTTGAAGCAAAGGAATGACAAAGTTCCAGAGCATAAATGCATACCTAGAGCCAGTAACAGAACATGTCATTGGCCCCGAGGCCGTATTTTCTTCAAAGAAGTAAGGACCAATGACGAAAGATGAGGTGAAGCCACACCACACTGTCACTTTTGGAGCATGCAACGGAATTTGTTGATGAACGTGGGGATTTGTGTCAGACCAAATACGGCAGTTACGTGTGTTTACAGCGCCATTCAAGTGGAAATGGGCCTCATCACTCCACAGTATCTGCCAAGGCCATTCATCATCCACTGTCATCCGAGCAATGAACATCAAAGCAAATGTTTTCCGCACGTCATTATCACCAGAAAGCAATTGCTGAGTGTGGGCTATCTTATATGGATAAAACTTCAGGACATTTCTCATAACTCTCCACACTGTCGTATATGGCATGTCCAATTCCCGTGATATCGCACGTGCACTACTGCTACCATGTGCACTTGCTGCTCCCTGCTCCACTACTGCAGTTGCAACTTCTTCAATTTGCTGCACTCGAGTTGGTTGGCGGCCTCGTCCTGATTTAATGGCGAATGTTCCAGTCTCCTCAAAATACAAGACCATTTTTCGAAGATTTGTAATTGTGAGAGTGCCTCTGCGTAAACCTTTTACCTGCCGAAATGCTTTAAATGCAGCAGAAGCATTGTTATTTCGTTGATAAAAGAGCTTAACGAGTAACGCGCGATCTGGTAAAGAAAGTTTCATGACGGAGTCCTCGTATGGTGGAAAAATGCTTCACGACTCCTTATATAGGCAGAGGATGTTGCGCATGTTAAGTAATATGTAAATTGCCTGCTCCGCAGCGCCATTTCCTCCTCTAGCGGCCGAAATATGAACTCAATTTTTTCTTTCAGAAATCGAAACCGCATACTCAGGGGAGCATGTGTACGAAATTTGGGTGAAATTGATCAAGTAGTTTTCTCTACAGAGAGGTCTAAACACCTCCTGTTTAATTTGGATCATCCGGTATATTTAATCAGGTGGCAAGGGTTGAAACTAATATTTAAACGGCTTTGATGCCTTAATATCTGATTGTGTTCAAAATATATGGGGCATTAATTTTGAATTACTAATCTATATGTGTAGTAAAGTATAAAAAACTATTCAAAATTCAGTATAATAAATTCAATTATAGGCTGAAAATAAAAGATTTCGTATAAAAAAATTTTGTTGTATCTCCTCAAAATAAGAAGCAGTACGAAGCAGTGTACTGCTTCTTATTTTCAGGAGGTCCGACGAATTTTTTGTAAAATTACATATATTTGTACTTAAAATTGGATAAAGAAAATGTGTAATAATGTTTGTTGTGATTATGAAAAATAATGAATTATTGTATTAAAACCATTCTTGTTATTAAAAATGGAAGAAGGAAGATCTGAAGGAAATAAACAATAAAATTATTATGTCCATGTTATATTAGAAACAAACTTGAAGAAGAAAAAGCATTCTTTTTCTTCCTCCTCCTCCTCCTCCTCCTCCGAGAGAGAGAAGAATCCATGCATACACACATCCATGCGGTCAAGCGTGTGTATGCAACAAAAATTAACGTATATTCTGAAATGCATATAATTATTACTAAATCAGTATGATTTTAAAAATTATATGGGAAAGTAGCAATATATGAAGTCAGTACAACGGTAAATTCGGTGATATAAAATATGCCATCATGAGATAATGAGAGTAATAAAAAGTTTTGCTGGCTTCATATGAAACTCGAAAATCACATAAGAACAAATAATATTTTCCGTTACGTTGCACCCCTTTGCAACATTTAATTGTGTATCCATGGTTTCACGCCGTCACTTCAGATTACATCCTGTTATTTCGGTTAATATGTCTCATCGCCTCCGAAGCTGACAAATTTGATAATGGCACATGCAATGCATATAATGAGATTACTGTCATCTCCAATATAAAATATCAAGAACAGTTTTCGAAAGACTGTTTTGTTGATGAACATTTCATTTTCAGTATCTGTGATTTAAGAGGGAGAGAAATTGAATTATATTATTTTCGTTTTTATAATACACTTTAACGAAACATGGATGCTAAAATAAAAATACTATTTAAACGTTAATTTCAAACAGGTTTAATTTGTGTATTTTAAAAATCTCGCAGAAAATTATTGTAGCATAGTGTTTATTGTAATAGATTATTATCTTTCTCAGGGATGACACAATTACCAATATTATGGTTATTAAACAAAGCCGCCGGGGTGATTTTTTTTCTTTTTTTATGGGGAATTTTATTATGATAAGAAATCGACACCGAGAAAATGCTAACATGGGGACGGGTTTTTTCGTTCCCAATCTCGGAGGAGAAGGGCGAAAGGCCATTATCAATGAATACCAATAAAATTTTAATGTTAAAATAATTTTAAACATTGCCACTAATGTAGCAAAGCTGAAAGAATTTTGGATTTTAATTTCATTTTCTGTCAATAAATGTCGGCACCATATCGTCAACAATACTACTTTGATAGTACCCCTAGCGTATCTATTGTTAAAAAAATTAGAATTTCTTTACCTGTACATTTTCTTTTAGTTTTTGTAAAACCAACGATCTTTAAAGCTTGGTGCTCTGCGAAATCAGTAAAATTGAAATCGTTCAAGTGGTTGTTGTTTTGTAATTCAGTTTATTTTAACTATTTAATTAACTAATTAATATGTAATTAGAAATTATTTGATCTAAGTAACGTTTTATAATAACTACAGGGGATTCATGGCAATAGATGACGCCACCAGTTTGTCACCGTTAAGATCTCTCGCCCCCACTCTCCAAAATGTTGGCACATCTTCGGTAGACACCCACGTTTTAAAGGTCATACTGGAGTTGTTTAGGTATAGAAGGAAAAACATAGTCCCCACGTCCTACTCGAACTAAGTTCCTTTATTTGTGCCTGGAGTGCCTTCACCACTAGACTAACGGAGAACAGAAACAACGGGTACTTTCTCCGTATATGAAATGCCAGACAAAAAAAAAATCACAAAAGCTCGCAAAGGTGGATTTGTTTGTCGACCGTAATATTGGAAATTGTGTTATCCCTGTGAAGGGTAATAATATCTTACAATTTAATATACGGAAAAAGAGAGCGTTGTTCCCGTCCTCGTTGGCCTAATGGTTCAAGCACTCCGGGCTCAGCTGAGGGACCCTAGTTTGATTCTAGGACGTGAGGGTGGACGATTTCTCTTTTTCTCCTATACCTAAAACAGCTTTAGCATAAGTTTAAAACGTGGGTTTCAATTTATTATCGTAATAATGTTTATTGCTTATGTATTAATAGGCTAACAAAATTCAGAATATCTGCTCCTCAAAAATATTTAATTTAAAAAGTCACTCTGAAGAAAAAATACATTTAATAAAACAGTATTTTCTATTAATTAAATTCTGCAAATAGTAGACATAAAATAACACAAACCCTTCAAGAGAATAACACTTCAAGTGAAATTAAAAATTTTTTGTCGAAAGTGCAATATCGCGATTTTTCAATAGAGCTACTTTCTTTCAATTTGGTTTACTTACAAATTTATTCCAGTAAAGCTAAAATTAATAATTGGTAAGATGACACTAAAGAGTTGTGCCTACAATAATCTTTCCCATTAGTAACCTATATACAGAGGTGGATCCAGAGAGGGATTTGGGGGGGGAATGTAAAATGCAGTAAAATATCACCTATTTTTTTCTTCTATTAGTCCAGATTTCGTTTCGTTGTTATTCATCACATTATCAACAATTCGGCTAATAATTTGTGTGACATAAGTGTTAGAAATTCTGGCCGTTACTTTTAATCAAATCTTCTCCTTACCGTATATTTTATCTAATAAATAAACATTCCATACAAACTCGGATTATATGAACCAAAATGTGACAACAAAATTCGACAATTGAAGTTGTTTTTGTTTTCTCTTTCCTTTGACTACGACAGTATAGCTTAATAACACAGGACAACAAAATTTGACAAAATTGTTGGCATTCAGATAAAAATAGTCATTTCTTATAGATTTCAAGGTGCTAAGCACGTATGACAATGAAAAGTTAAAATTGGCTACTGTTTTGGAGAAATACACAATAGTTTATTCAAGAGAGTAACATATACCCGTAAACGTTCTCTTCCTCTACTGTGCTTAGCTTGTACTTAGTAAATCACTTCACGAGAACCTTTGGTGATCATCCATCAGTAGTCAGCCAACATGGAAATGCACCAGTTTCCTTTGTATCATTTCTCTATCTTCACAATTTCCTAGTGAAAACTTTCATCATATTTACTAATAACGTCACCGCATTTTTCAGGGAGGAATTCCAAGTGGTAATGAAGAAAGTGGATCGTCAAGGACATATTGCAACAGAGTTTGTGATACCGAACCAATATTTCTTCAACCAGTTCCTTGGAGTTATCTGCCCTGATATTCTTGAGGAATAAGAGATTCTCGAAGAAGTTAGTTAATACCAAAAAAAAGGCGTTCCAGGCTTTTTTCTCGTCCTCTTCAAGGGTATTGTTGAATACCTCGTCTTTGAAGAGATTTCAAATATAAGGACACCCCAAACTTCTTTAATTTTGGCTTTACTGAGTCAAGGGAATATTTTAACCAAGTACTTAAAAGCTGACCCAGTCTGGTCCATGGCTTTTACAAAATTTTTCATGACACCAAGTATGATGTGTAAAAATGGTAGCAGGACATTCTGCGCTTCCGCCGGTGCTGGATATTGCGCGTTCTTCTCTCCAGCCGTTATAATTTTCTTAGGTCAGTCTTTCTTCACGCAGTGCAAAGTCTTTGCTCGGCATTCCAACTTACATAAAAAGCAGCAGTACTTGGTATATCCCAGCTGCATACCCATCAGCAAAGGCACGACCTTTATGTCATAGCAGATAGGCCATCCATGATTACTGTATTTTACGCACTCCAACGGTTTTCTTAGTTTGTTTGTTTCTTTCACGTGGGCAGCATGTCCGACAGGAATACATGACAGTTGGTTTTTATTACGCAACAAGACTGCCTTAGACTACATTTTGAGGAGACAATGAATAGTCTCCATCCTTTTGGGCCATGTTTGATGCCAAGGGCATTCATCAGACCATTTACATCAGAGCAAAACACAAGGTCATCTTCCTTCGTGAAGTAAGGCATAAACTTCTCACGACGATTGCGAAACGAAGTTACTAAGGTATTTTCCTTGACATGATTCCATTCTTTAAGTCTTGATCCAAGTAATTAGGCTGTGGCCTTCGACAGCTGCAGATCACGAACAATATCGTTCAGTGCCCCTTTAGTGATTAAATGTGGTTCCGATGATTCACCATGGAAATCGTAAGGATCATCATGAGATGTTGAAGGCTACCGAGAGGCTGGCGTCAGTTTGCATTCGTATTGTTCGTCATAATCGATAGAAAAATGTTTTGGTGGTTCTAGAATGAGAAGTCTTTTCCCGTGCGGCACTGGTCATAAAGCGGATTTTATATATACGGATATAATATTTTCCCTTTCTTATTGCAGAAATAGGTGGAAGTATGCAGAAATAGCAGTCACTTACATGATGGCTTGTCTCTCTCCAAACCACAGGGACAGCAAACATCACCACCTTTTCGCCTTTTAACCGCTTCTGAAGTTTCCTTGCACCTAAACCGTAGCATATGTGTGGGGCTCAGGCCTTATCCAGCTCTCTAATCTTACACCTAAAATAAAGTTCATGTACCTTTTCCACTTTCTCAGTGATTGCCATTTCCTGGCTTGAAAACGTCGATTTCCCACAAATGTAGCAAATTTATCTGGATAATTAAGACACTTCGAGGATTAACTATTGCTTGTTAATATAAATACAGGAGTGACTTGTAATATACAAATACAAATAAGTTTATTTTCCATGCACGTATAATCATGGTTTATGACGAAGTACAAATCATTCAACTATTAAGAAAATGTAAAAAGATGTGAATGACATGGTGGAAAATGCATCAAAATGAAATTTATTAACACATGCATTCCCAAGGTTACACCCGCATTTAATTAGTGCGTGCTAATATATGCATTTTCAGTTGTGATTTAAATCTACAGATGTTGTTAATTTCTTTTATAGTCTCAGGCAAACAATTCCAATATTTAAGGCCATAAAAATTTTAATTTATCTCACCTATTCTTGTCCTTATCTGAATAGGTTCGTATATATATCTTGCATTCTTGTATTTCTGATATTTTCCCTTACTTTAAAATTTATTGTATTTATATGTTTGCCCATTTGTTTCCATTCATATATTACCTTTAAGATATTAAATTCAGGAGTTTCAGTAACATTTAGTATTTTATATTCATTTCTGATTTCTGATTTCGTTAGATTTACTTGCTATATTTAAAATTGCTCTATCCATAATGGTCTATATAATTTTATTTTTTGTAATTCCCGTATTACCTCAAACACAGTTTCAATGTATTAGATGACTATTCACCAGGGCATTATATAGTTTTATTGTAATATTTTCAGGTATCATGTCTATAATTTTTGTAATTATTCCTACTTCCCGACGAATTTTTTTACATGTTATTTCTATGTGGTTGTTCCAGGTTAATTTATTGTCAATTAGCAAACCCAAGAATCCAATCTTTTATACGTTTAATTTCTTCAGTATTTATACTTAATTCATAATTCATAATCGAGTCAAGTTTTTTATTTATATTTCTTAAAATCATAAACTTTGTTTTCTTTGTATTTGCAAATAGTTGATTTTTTAAGAACCAATTATATAAAATATTTACTTTTTCTTCACCTTTAACAAATATTCATTCTAAAGTTTTATCACTTTTCAATAAACTTGTATCATCAGCATAAATATCTACCTCTTCAACTTTTATTGTTATATCATTGATATAGATCCAAAAGAATAATGGACCCAGAGTGGAACCCTGCGGTACCCCGTATGAATTTCTGAGTTGTTTAGAATTGAATTTTCTTATATTAAGTATTTGAAATCTATCCGTTAAATAATCCCTAAATAAATTCAATACCATCCCTCGTATTCCATAATTTTCCAATTTGTTTATTAATCTTCCTCTATGGAAAACATGAAGCGCTCTAGACAGATCAGAGAACAACCCCATTATATATTCATTCTTTTCTATTTTATTTTGAATCGTTCCAATCGTCCTTAATAAAACATCATCTGGTGATTTCCCTTTTAGGAATCTAAATTGATTTGTGATAAGATTTTATTTTTTCCAAATAATCAATCTATTATATAGTATTTTTTTTTAATATTTTAGCAAAAATTGGCAGTAGAGATATTGGTCTATAGTTATTAATATGATTTTTTTTACCCTTTTTTTAACAGGGATTGTCTTGGGTATTTTAATTTTTCAGGTATTTCTGCTCACTCTATTATTTTATTATATGTAACGCATAATGGATATATACATTTATCTTTACATTGGTTTATTATTTTAGGTTGTATATTATCAAAACCTGCCGCTTTATTTTCTTTGATTATTTTTATTTATTTCTCTATTTCTGAGAGAGCTATCTCTCCAAAATGCATACTCTTTACCATGTAATTCCCATTATCAGTCATAATATTCAATTCTTGTCTTTGTTTATCTTTTGTCATATTTTCCGCTGTATTAGCAAAAAAGTATCAAATTCCTCAATAGTTTCTTTTTCATCCTTTACTTCTCTGTTGTCAATTTTTAGTTTTATAGTATTTTTCATTTCCTTTTTTTTCCTATAATTTTATTGACTATAAAGACTGGCTTATGCAATCTGAGACCAATATTACATTACCGAGTTTAAACAGTAGCTTTCAATGTTGCTTAATGATTCAATGCGGATTAAGCTCGTGGCTTAATTAACACGATTGAAGTTAATAATTCTGCTGTATAAAAACTGCTAAAAGATAAATAAATGAAATAAATTTTATTCATTTAAAGAATGACTGAATTTTAATGGTCATTGTGTACTTCCTGTATGGCTGTTAAAAAATAAAATTTATTTCAATTCCTAAATTCACTAGAACTGAAATCAGTATTTACACGTAAAAGTAAAGCTACTGATTTTGATGTGCTAAATTAAATGAAGAATGCAAAAACTTTGCAATTATTACGGATTAACTTTCAATCCTTTCTTGAACGAATAAAATTAATTTCATTTCATAATTTTTCGTAGTTTTCAAATAAGAGACGTTTACTTTTCATCATGTTATTTCGGACACACTGTATATGAACATATCTGTATTTTCTAAAAAATAGTTTCTCGACAAATTTCATGTGCATTTTCGTGTTTAGTACCTTAAAATTAGTCAGGCTTCGCTATTTTCGTTTTAATGCTTTTTTTGTGTGTCGCCAGTGTCATTAGAACTTGCAATTATGCATGGTGGTCCAAAGAAACTTTTGATTTTTTAACTAGATTATGACGTAATTTTTTATTCAGATTCCCATAATTTTTCTATTCCAACAACTCACTAAGGTATCTCACATAATTATATTCTGGATCCGCTTGGCTTTATTATTTTTGAGAATTATGCCTTTTTTATTCATACACCTTAAACTAATCAAACTGAGATATTTTTCTAATGACTTAAGAATATTTTTTTTAATAATGAAAGTAAAAATTTACTTAACTTAGTGAAGATCTAAGCAGGAAATATGAATAGTTTTTTAAAAATTATATTCTATTCCGAATTAAATTTATAGTTCCGGAAAACATTCTATGATTAGATTCGTAACGTACGCTCACATACACGCGCACATTCAAAATTAATACCATTTACTCTAAAATTGATCGAAATTAAGTAAAATTCATAGCATTTGGGCTAAAAATTATTGAATCAATCAAAATTCTTCTTTGGTAATTTTGTTTGTAACTCATTGTAGAATTATTTGCGAATATCCAACCATACTTAGCCTTCTACAAATTTTTGTAATTCAGGACTGGTTTCCGCCTCTTTCAAGTTATACAAGGTGTTCGTAAACTCTTTTAACAAAATAAAAGTGATGATCATAGGCCGAACTTGAGGATCAAACATAGCGTAAACTGTGGGGGGGGGGACAAAACCCTAAAATTGGATGGAAAGACTACGATTTTGATCCTGTTCTTAAAAACTGGGGGCATGTGCGCCCTTGCTCCGGCAATATTACGCCTACGGTGTCGATAATATCCATCAACACGAATAATATTTACTATGGAATCTAGGGTCGACTTCCACTCAAAATTCCAGAAAAGAGAGAGTTTGAAAACCGTCCAGCATGCACAAATATTTACGATCTAGTGATTGAGAACGACAAAATATGACGTTTTGATCATCTACGTATTTGATCAACCAACCCGATTTGTATCTTGTGGATTTTATACACTGCTAATAAATACTTGGCATGCTGGATATGTAACTGCTTATGTATACTGTTTCGAAGTTACTTTTTCCTGTCACTCTAAGTGCAATGTGACCCTAGGCTACATAGCAAATAATTATTCGTCTTGATGGGTACTATCACCTTTCTTATCTTGTCAAAACAGTTTACAGATAACTCTGTACTGTTTATAGACTTTAAATTTATTAAAATCTGCAAATTTTTTACCAACGGAAAAAATATAAAATTCAGGTACACCATGACCCTTACTATACTTGCACCACAAAACTCATAAATAACTTAGCATGCATGCTAATTTTAAAAAAACTTATAAACAAACGTATCGTATCTGTCAATTTTGAATAAAACCCATATACAAACGTAACGTATCTGCCAATTTTGATTCGCTATTCAGAAAAACTTTCAGTAACTATTCAGTGCTTGGGATATATGTCAATGATTTTAGATCTAGTAGAAATTGTCGTATTTTTTGTGTGAATAAAATTATAGCGCTATTGTCTCTATAATAGCTTTATAAAAAAAATTGAGCCAACTGTGAAACCAATGATTTATTTGTCTTTAAATTGAATTAAATTCCAATTAGCTTGCTAATAATAAATCTTAGATTACCGACTTCCTTTTAAACTCAGTTTTAGTAAATCTGTTAAAGAATATGTCTGTGCAGAATCTGTTGGAGAATGTGTCTGTATAGAATCTGTTGCAGAATGTGGAAAGGCCTTCGTTTTATTGCACCCTTTACGAACCAAACTCTTCATTTTCTAAGAGAAAAATATTGTCAAAAATCTTCGTTCCTCAGAAACGTCTTTCTAAATTACGTTAGGATCAAAACGCACAAAGGAAGACCATGAACAATGTGAAAGGAGAAATGACGTTAAGAAGTATGTATCAGGAACGGCAGGTCGAAACGAGACAGTAACTTTATGACATCTATTGGAGGACTTCAATAACTCATAATAAAATGAAAGGACGTTTTCCCCAGCCTTTTATTAATTTTAATACACCAGTACCCGAGAGGATAAGTACATTTTGCAACAGTCGAAACCAATTTCACTTTCTTTTGAAGCACTTTTGAGAAAACGTTGGATATTTGCTCACCCAATTCTACATTTAGTTTAGAACCGGCTGTCATCTTCTACATTTCTTTTCTTATATTTTCCTTAGACTCCAAACCTCGTTTGAGAGACTTTTATCAGAAGTATTGTTACTTGTTATGTAAATATTTTAGTTATAATATTTTTACATTATATATAGTCAATGCAATGCATTCAGTGCCAGATTTAGGGTACGAGGCGCCATGGACACAACGATTTGCGATGCCCCCTCCATTGGCCTAATTAGGGGGCTAAGGGCTAAACCTTTTAGATTTCGAAGCTAGTTACATCCATGATCCCCTCCCGCTGTACTAGCAGAAACAAATAAAATTCTGCCATTCCATCCCCTCAAATGCGACGAAAAATAACGGGGGTTGAGAAAGGGGTGACATTTGTGATTACCGTATGTTCATTATTATAAGATATAATAAAGATGTTTTTATAAATAAATTTTGTTTATTTGATGATGAATTTTTTTTATTTATTTTCGATGTTGACGAGGCAGAGCCGTAAGGCCGACCTTTTTTCAGAATTTCGAATCAAGACAAATGGTGTGAAGGGAAGCCACCTTGGGTTGTGCAGATGGACACAAGTGTACCATAGATAGATTGCAAATG
Organism: Dysdera silvatica; assembly: GCA_006491805.2. Lineage (NCBI taxonomy): Eukaryota > Metazoa > Arthropoda > Arachnida > Araneae > Dysderidae > Dysdera > Dysdera silvatica. The sequence continues at coordinate 57,090,720 of QLNU02015003.1, forward strand.
AAAGTAAAAGAAATAGGCTTTAACAACATTTGCTATATTATGGTAACTAGTTTTGCGAAACCCCGCCTGCACTATATATATATATACATGGTGTCGATAAACACTCTTTGCAATTTCAAAAATTAATTAGAAAATCAGATGAAAAGACAAATAAGTGAAAATTATAAGAAAATGAGACGTATATATTTAAGTTGTTTTGCCTCATTTAATACACCTCTGTATGAACACCATTAGTTGCACAAAGCGCATCAAGATGGTACTCGATTTCTTACCGTGTTCGCTGTCGCATAATCCCATCAATGGTGAGAATGTCATCGGTGATCTTCTGCTTTAGATTAGTTATGTTCCGTACCTTTGTTCGATTACTGTATCTTTAACTTAACCTCATGAAAAGAAGTCGAGGGGAGTGATATCTGGTGAACAAAGTATCCATGGAATTGGGCTATCAATCCACAGGTTTGCAAATGTTTTAAATACGATCCCAACACTATGCAGTCCCCAATGTAGTGGGGCACCACCTTATGGGGAAGAGATGGTTGGCTGAAGGTCATGTAGTTGTGGTGCCACGTATTCAGTCCAAAGATCAAGGTAAACATTTACAGTAATTAATGGAAAACGGGCCAATGATTTGACTGCACATCATCCCACACCACACATTTACATTTGAACTACCTCGCTGAAGTTCTTTAGATTCATAGGGGTTTTCTGATCATCAGATTCTCACATTGTGTGTCCAGTTTCTGTGAAATATGAAAGCTTGCCTCATCACTAAAACAAACTCAGGTGAGGAATATTTCATCCTCAGAAATTCGTTCCAGCATGTTAACTTCAAGCTCATATCGTCTTGATTTATCATTTGACTCGAGTGGCTATAATAATTGCGGTTTGTAAACGTATAAACAATTTTTTGTGCAGAGCTTTGTGCACTGTTGAACGTGATAGTTTTAACTGTCTGACAGCAATAGGCGTAGACATTCTGGGAGAACGTTGGAAAGCATTTCTTATACGATCGATGTTTTCATCAGATGCTCTTAGTCGTCCATTCTTCCCTTTATCCAACACAGCCCCTGTCTCCGTAAAATGTTAGTGCCATGCACAAATTGATGCACGCAACGCTGGATCTCTTCCGTACTTAGTTCTGAATTTTTGCTAAGTCTGCAGATCTGGTTTTAATAAACCATGATACACACGGTGCCTTCTTTTGAGGAGTAGCCATTTTGTAAGGGGTTCATTTAACAGTATCTTGTTCATCAATAGAAATGATGAAATATACAAATGATATGAAATATGCAAATGCAATGTGATAAAAACTTTGATAACCACTGAGTACATGGAACAAATCTAATGAAGATATATCATCAATTGCCTTTGTAATAAATTTTTGAAATTTTAAAGAGACTTTATTGACACCCTGTATATTATGTTTTAAAGAAAGGTTTTATTCTGTATGTATATATGAACAAACACGGTGGGAATCGTTTATAACGAATAACTGGATTGACGGATGAAATTACTATAACAAGCAGAGTTTCTTCTCTCCAATGCTTTGATAAATATACTTTTATAACCGTTCTCCCCAAATCATCTCTTTCCTCATTTGTTATCCCTTCTCCTCTCCAATCTGCTGTCCAGCATCCGCTCCTCAAATGCAAAGAAAAATCCGTAGAGGAGAAGAGGGGCATTTATAATCAACTGATGTTGTTGTTATCATTATTGTATGATAGTAAAACGATATTTTTCTATGAATAAATTAATTTTATTTGACGACGATTGTTGGGATTTTTTTGGATATTGGGGAAAGGGGGGAAAAGACAGGATGCAGAACAAAATTTCAGTGAGGGCGCAAAGCTTGAAAATTCACTTGTAAGTTTAGTTTTATTTTTTATTTGAAAATAATCATTTTTAATATAAATTTATTATTCTCAGCGGGGTGTGCGTCATTTGCGGCCCTTGCCTGGATTCACTTTTTTAAACGATTTTTTTCGTGTTGTTAAACGCGATGTTTCAGAATTTCAAATTTAAAACAAAAATGGCGGAGGACGCTTCTTGGGGATAGCCGATCAACAGAATTCTACGGTAAATACATTGCAATTTTAAAAACAAAATCGGCCGCCTTCTACGGCCCTAGAAATTTGGCGCCCTGGGCAAGTGCCCAACGTGCCCATTTATAAATACGGCTCCAAGTGCGTTAGATTATGCATTATATGATAATAAATAATCATATATTCCAATTTTAAATATTCAAGTGTAATTTCTTGCTCGCGTAATCATCCTGGTATAATTTCTTACACCTCTTTTCTTTTCTATGTATCTCCTCACCCACGATCTTATTCAATATATGTAATTTCTTACACATGTATTTATATAAGTGCAATTTTTGTGCTTACCTTGACATATTTAATTTATTATATATGTCTATATTCAAGTGTATTTAACCAATTTATGCCCAATGGGTCGTTTTCGATCCAAGCACAAAATATGCTTTTTGAGAAATACAGATGACAGTACAAGTTTAGTTATGATATAGTTCAACCCTTGCTAGTCCAGTGAATTTAACCGCGTGATGTTTACTGCACTTTCACCGAATTCTCGAAAGCGATATAATCACAAATATAACATGTCGGCACCATGGATATCCGTTTGCTATCGGAGGCAAATATTGTTTCAAAATATTATGTTTTTAAAATATCATATTCTAGTATTTGATTAGACTTCATAAGAGAGTTTGAAGTCATTAGTGTTTACGGCAAACTTTAACAAATTAGAATATGCATGCGTAATGCTAATATGTGTCGTAAAGTACCCGTTGTTCGCGAGCCCTTAGTGGTATTACGGAAGGGATAAAACTGCATTCTGCTGATATCACAAGCTGTTTATACGGCAAACTTGAGCTGTTATATGTCTTACAAAATTTGTTAGCATAGAAAATCAGAAAAAAATGTAATAAAGTTGACACATTTTCTGAAAGAATTCACTTAGTAAGCAAGCATTTACTTCGCTGACGAATTCACTGGGCACAAAACACATCCGCACGACACTATACCACCCTTCCAGTAATGGACCTGTCGAGCGCTTCCACCGTTCACTGAAACAAACCATTAGATGCCATTGCAACCCACAATGGACTGCGGCACTGGCACTGGTGCTCCTGAAGCTACGCACAACATTGAAGGAGGATAAAGTGCACTACAGTCGAATTGGTATACGGCTCAACCATCAGACTCCCAGCCGATTTCTTGTCCATATCAGAAAAACTAACGATTGAGCCGTCAGCATTCCTCCAACACCTACATAACACTACGCAAACATTTTCACCTAAACCAAAATCTGCTCACATTAACCACACACCTTTCATTCCCTCCTCACTGGACTCTGGTTCTCACGTCGTCGTACGACATGACAGGGTTAGGAAATCGCTACAACCACCCTCTGACGGACCATTCAAAATCATCAAACGAGCATAAAAGCACTTCACACTGAAGATCAAAATTAAACCCTCAGTCATTGGTATTGACCGCCTAAAACCGGCATTCATCGCGGATGACTCTGACAAAGCCAAGCCAACCACTCTGATCACAACCCCAGCCACTTCTAATATCCAACAACCATCTCTATTCAAAGCAACCAGCCTACAACCACCCAAGCACCCACCACCACACGTTCGGGACGGCGGGTACGATTTAACCTTCGATACCTCTGAACCTCATACCTTTTGTACTTGGGGGGGTAATACTGTGGGAGACGCATCCACAGATCGACAGAAAAAACTTTAGTAAACGGAACTGGCAAGGGACTCGAAAAGGAGATCGAAAAAGAACAGGTTATGATCATTCGTTCTCTCAACCTCATCTCGAAAGCACGTGTAGAAAACGCTCTCCTGCTGTAAGTAATGTTAATTAAATTATGTTGATGTTTCTCAATTTCGCATTTAATTCTTCACGATTATAGGCGGTAGTAACCTACTGTAACGTGTTATAAGCCAAATGCGTTAGCATCGATAGATCATGCACGTTGCCATGTTTACTATGATGGATATTCAACCATTTCAGAGATTTCCAGTTGCGACAAGAAAGAAATCGAAAAGTCCCGTGAAGCAGAAATTTATCAAATAACAAATAGAAGAAACAACGTTTTTAAGCATAGTTGACAGTTTATTACACAAATTCAACGAATTTCGTATGGACTTTGGCCGGCCCTCTTCAGGACTACACCTCCGTCTTTCACTGAAACAAACAACAAAGTGCTGCGGATTCCCCGATGGGGTTGTGTCGCAGGTTCGATCCCGTCTCTGGTTAAAAATTTGCTAATAAGGTTGACTGCCGCTCCATCTGTCGGCGATAATACGCTACATTAAATCAGATGGGATGGTAGGCGAAGGTTCAAGAGCTGAAAGTACATTTCTCCAAGCGTGACTGAAGTAGGGAGTGGACCCGTAATAACTTACAATGCCACCGGAGTATTTGTGAATAAAAAATGCTTCCAAAAAATATAATTCTGCAGAAGACTTACGTTTAAGAATGGTGGTGGCGTCATTTAGAAGAAATTTATTATTACATTGTACTTGTGTTTGTATATGGAATGCGACAATAAAACGAGATGCAACACGTTCATTCATTAACAATATCGACGCGAAACAAGAAGGGTAAAGTGATATATTTCGAGCTAACTTTGTTTAAGAATGGCCCGACAAAAAACTTAGGAGTAAAAATTAATATGGATACGCTAAACCGGTTTTTTCAACTCAAGGTTTTCAACTTTCTTTATCCCCAACCTTTTGATTGGGCTCTTTATTAATGAGTATTCCTTCCTTAAGACCCCTTGCTTAGGTTTTTTATTGATGAGTACCCTCCCCTTAAAACACCTTGATTAGGCTTTTTATTCATGAGCATCTTCTCCTCAGAACGCCTTGGTTAAGCTTTTTATTGATAAGCATCTTTTTTCTCATAAGTCCCCACCCATCCCTTCCTCCACCCAAAAAAAAAAAGGTTTTAGGTTAGCTAAATAGTAAAACCATTCAAATCAATAACATTTTATTCTTTTACATTTGATTTTACATTTAGCAATTTATTTAAATTTTTTGTAACACATGTACTGCATTTGTTACTTTTAACGCAGTTTATATGTCAATTTTCAGCCCAAGGAGGGGTCCGGGACTTACCTACCTCACACGTTAGTTGGGTCATTGGTTGCAATATGTATGTCATACAATAATTTTCTCACAATAATAAACTCGCCCTGGTGGCTTTGTGTGTTGACCATTATTTGGCAATTGTGTTATCCCTGTGAAGGGTAATAATATCTTACATAATTATGTTCCCCCCAGTTTAGCAAGGTTTCAATTTAATGACTTTCTTTCTTTAATGACTGTCTTTCATGACTTTTTCTTTAATGACATTTTTTCTTTAATGACTTTGTCTTTAATGACATTTTTTCTTTAATGACTTTGTCTTTCATGACTTTGTCTTTAATGACATTTTTTTCTTTAATGACTTTGTCTTTCATGACTTTGTCTTTCATGACTTTGTCTTTCATGACTTTGTCTTTCATGACTTTGTCTTTAATGACATTTTTTCTTTAATGACTTTGTCTTTAATGACTTTGTCTTTAATGACATTTTTTCTTTAATGACTTTGTCTTTAATGACTGTGTCTTTAATGACTGTGTCTTTAATGACTGTGTCTTTAATGACATTTTTTCTTTAATGACTTTCATTCTTTAATGACAGTCTTTCAACTATAGAATCAGAATACGTTACACTATCCCAAGCTTCAAAAGAAGTAATGTGGCTGAAGAACATTTTTGAAGGGTGTGTTACTTTAAACATATATAGATTTACAACTAAATAACGGTGTAACTCATTGTGACAATCAAGCTGCAATTAATTTTGCGAATTCTCCAATTGAAAACAATCGCACCAAACATATTAATGCCAAGTATCATTTTATAAGAAATTTGTTTTATGATAATTTTTTGATCTCAAATATGTGCAAAGTAAGAAAACTTTGGCTGATATTTTTACAGAACCACTCTCTAAAGAGGAACTTTCTAGATTTTGTACTAAAGTATACAAGGGGTCTTGAAGTGAAAACTTTGTGCACGAACAGTCAATTCTGTATCGGTATGATAGAGTTGTAATTGCATTTCATGCTGAAACAATAGTTTTTATTCATTTTCATATATTAATTTTTGAATGTTCATATAAAAGTATGTGTTTATGATAATCAAAGGATATGGGAGGGGCGATTGTTGGAGAATACAGTTATAATTTGTATATTTATATCAATAACAATTTACATATTTCCGTCACAATATGACGTAGTGTTTCTTACTGCGGTCCTATATCAGGTCCCATATTTTTTTTGATTGCAGTTTGTTCACTTCTTGTTGGGATGGTTCTTGCGTAAAGAGCAAGACAAACACGTTAATGTTTTTTTTTTTATCATTTAAAAGCTTGTAGTCCAATAAAGTTTCAAGATGAAACAAAGCAAGAAGTCTCTCATTCATTTTGTCATTTAAAGTTTCGATTAATTTTAAAAAGTCTACTACCAATATTATTAAAATCATTAAATCGAAATTAGACAGTGATTCGTATTTCAATAAATTAATTTCTGTCTCCTATTTTTTAATTTAACTTCATTCTCTTCTATTTATTTTTACCTTTCGCGTTTAAACCAATACAGAACTTCATTTCCTAATGTAAAACTTAAGTCAGTCTCATTATCGTTGTGTTGCGTTAAAACGTTTTTAAGAGCCGCTAACACCGCAAGCACGGCCTTGCATAGGTAAAATCTTTTACCTGAACCTTGATTCCAATTTTTGCTCATAATTTTATTCTTATGAAATGTCATGAAAAATAAGCAGGAGAATTTTCTCATTGATTCATATATTTAAAAGAAAAGAACAAGAAATAAAAGCATCCGACTTGACAGATAAAGCTAAAAACGTAAAAAGGAAATGTTAGTGATAAGAAAATTAAAAGACGATAAGCTTAAGGCTAGGAAGTTAATAGGAAAATAAAATAAAGAGAAAAAGGGAACTGAAATAGGAAAATTGAGAAAATGGAATGAAGAACAAACAACGTATTATAAAATAAGAATTTTTTTTGCAAACGTTTGAAAACCAACTCCTCTCTTTATCAAATAAAATTTACCCTTGATGTTTCTTAAATAAAATTTCTTTCTCGTTTTTTTTGTAAATTTTGTGATTTTTCTGTCCGTTACTTCTTTTATCATATTCTTTTCTTAGATTTAGTCCTTGTCCTTTCATTTTGCTTCCTGTTGTGTCTGTTTTCGACTTTTTATTACACTCTCTGCTTCACATTTTTCTTCTCGATATCGCTTTCCTAGTTTGAATAGTCAACAATAATTCAATTTTAATAAATAAAGGGAAACCCATTTACTTTTGCATTAATTTCAGTTATGAACAGTGTTGTTGCTACTTTATTATAGTAATATCAATAATAAACTCATTGGTATTAAACTAATGGAAAATGATTTTTGATAAAACATTATAGTAAAATCAATAGTATAAGCTACATGCAGAAATATCATTTGTTCTTAATTCATTTTATGTTCAAATTATTTCTTTTAATTTTGGTTATCATGGTAACCCGAAAGGCACAAAAAATTACAGGAGGCGCCTTTTCTCTTCTATTTTTAAGTATTCATTCAAGTTTTGACAGGTTCACACGACGTTTTCTGTTCAGCTTAAATTCGAATGCTATTCTTTCTTCACCTATGAATGTATTGGTTTCTTATGCTGGAAATCGTGATATTATTCTTAAATGAACTACCCAATACAGTCTACTATTTATTCAAGAGAAATCACTGAGCTATTCATCATCATCATTCATCCATCCAACAGGTTATAGAATATATTCATCCTTATATACTGTTTTTCATTGTTGCTGCTATAACGGTACACATGCTGTCACTCCAATTATATATAACAAGTTTTAAAAAATTATATTACATAATTTAAAAAAAAAGCTAAGTCTAAATATTATTCATCATTTCTTAAACTTCTTAGCATATTATAAAATAAAATTGTTTTACCTATATATTTTTAAAAAGTTTAATCGAGCAAAAACTAAACGTAACCTAATTAGGAAATTCGGATTAACGTCCAGAAATAATTTACTTAAATTTCTTTCAATATTTTGCTTTATCATCATGCTCTTCTGATGGCCAGAATTAGATTCCGCTGATATTTAATGCAAGTGTAATTAACGCTCATTAACAATCGAAAAGAAGTATTCAAAAGTTTATTTCCAACATAATTAAACAATGCTAACATACATCTTGAAATAACTTTTACGGTGGTTGAGTAATAAGTAATTACGACATTAGTGCTTTTCAAACTTAAAACTTGTTCAGATTTTTCTTCGGGGCTTTACAATTATTTATCAGTGATGAACTCTTTTCAGAAATACTCATTTTCTGTTTTGAAAAGCTTCAGGGAACTAATTTTGTTTCAGATAAATAGTACATGGATTCTGATTATTTTCCAATATTCTTTCATTTGGTCTTAGTTAAGAACGGGGCGTATAATTTTGTCAACTCTAATCAGTATTTTGCTTAATTAGGTAATCCCGTTGTGTTCTAATAACCGTAACTTGTATGCTTTGTAGTAATATGTACGCGTTTGCCCTTCTGATGTAAAATGCTCTACGTAGGATTACGCAGGAAGGTCCGACGTTAATAGTAATTTGAGCATGGTTTTAAACATAGTAATAAAGACGTATGATTCACACGGGTAAAGATTATATAAAATAAAACACATAATCTCAGTTTAAATAAATAGAACAATTGATAGTAATTTCGGAAGCACTTTCGGCTTCCTTCTTCAGAACCCTAATTACATGCGTGTAAGGTGTAACGATGGTTCTGAAGAAGAAAGCCTAAGTGCTTCCGAAACAGCTATCAATGGTTATATATATACGTAAACTGCGATTATGTGTTTTATTTTATATAATTAAACGTCGTTTAAAATCGACTAAAGGTAGATGAAATCAAACAACAATGTCAATCAATCAACGTTTATTGGCGTAGTGATACCAACGCCGATGGTATGGCGTGATTAGATGGTGAAACGTTCGAAAGAAAATAAATATTTCTGCCTTCGGTGGGACCTGAACCCACGACCTTCCACTTCAGGTCCCACCGAACGCAGAAATATTTATTTTCTTTCGAACGTTTCACCATCTAATCACGCCATACCATCGGCGTTGGTATCACTACGCCAATAAACGTTGATTGATTGACATTGTTGTTTGATTTAATCTGCGTAGTGTTCGATTTATATAAAAATAAATAAATTTAGATGGTTGAGGGATATCTTTCATAAGAAAACTTTTGCAATTTCATTACAGACACATCTTTTTTAAACAATGATTCGGAAACTTTTTATCATGCGGAATCATTCCCTCACCACATATTTAACCACAGAATCTTTTATAAATATTAATCGAAATAAACAAAAACCATCTTTTCTTTGAGCTGCTACAGATTCTTATAATTGTTGATTTAAATATGTAGTTACACAGCGTATCCCTCACAACGGTTATTTCGATACTGGCATAGGGTTTAAAACACGACGTTTCGAATATCAGCTACTACCTCTTTCAAGTGAAGGTTGAGTTCGGCCTTCGCTTGATAAAGAAAGCAGTTGTCTTCTGAAACGTCGTGTTTTTTCATAAAGTTTGATTGAAAGTTTGCATTGTTTTGTTAGTGTATCCCCCATTGATACCCTCTATAAACTAGTTAAGAAAACCCTAAAAAAATATTTATAACTCCTTTGATATAAACGTGTATAAATAAATAACCATAAAAAGGTAAGTGGAACATTTTTCTATTGTTTCGAGTTATTGGTTGCAGTCAGCTAATTTTAACTACAGTTTGGTAAAAATTTCAGAATATTCAGATTTATTTGAAATTTCTGGCAACATTTTCAAATTCTTGGGCAACTCCGGAGGGTTGTGTCGGAATTCCGGAGTTGCCAGGAATACATTTTCAGGAATACTATTTTAAGTGACAGAAAGTTGCATTCCTCCAAAATCTGTGAGTGCTGACAAAGTATAGGCTTCTCGTTCTGTTTTTCATAAAACTTGAACTGAAACATTTTACGGTTTGCCTTTAAGCTTAAAATTAAGCTCATAAATTCTGTTGCTACCTTTAATCCATCTTTTTAAGCTTTCCAATTACGCTGCTTTGAACATAAGTTCTTCTTTGCGTCAAATGGTCACAGATCACCCACAGCACCAGTTCTAAAACCGTCCAGCACACAAATATTTACAACCAGTGCGTGAAGAGCACCAGATACTACTCAGGTCAGCTGATCAAGTGCATAGTTAATTAGGACAACGCATGTTGTTCTTCTCATGCACTGGTTGTAAATATTTGTGCATGCTGGACGATTTTAGAAATGGCGCTGTAGGTGGTTTGAGATCTTAAGTCATATAACGTTTACCATTCACCTTGAAGTTTGACATCCTGTATATTTTACTTATTTGTATGTATTTATATGAATATTTTGTATTCGTACTCATACATTAAATAAATCTGTTTATGCTTTAATCCTATAATAATTTATGAGAACTTAAAAAATATAAACCGTTTTAAGAACCTGGAGCAATTTTTCCAATAATTTTTTACACCTTTTTGATAATAATAATACTTTATTTATTCTTTTTTGTATAGTCGTTGTATAAGGATACAGATAAAGAGCATTTATCGTTCTTGATGATATACTTGTAATCCAGCTCGTTCTTGAATATAATAAGGAACTACCTTTTTTCTTGTCAGCATCACCGCTTTGCAGAAGAGAATCTCGGAACAAGCTTCCGCTTTATATTCTCTTCCATTTCTAACCTCAAAACTTAAAATAATTTAATATAGATCTTCTCTTACATTTCTATAATTTTTATACTGCTCAAGCTATGTATCACGAAATATTGTATATCGGGTTGAATAAAAATTTATTATTATTATGTAATCATTTTTTTCCGCGATTTAACTTACTTGAAAATTACGTTTTCAATCAAGTCTGAATTGAGCCCAGATCAACCTCAAAATATAAAATGTAACATATAAGAATATAGAATTTAAAAAACATTAAATACATAAGAATATAAAGTATAACATGTAAAACTATAAGAATACAGTATATATAAAATAAATATGACATAAAAATATAGCATATAAAAATATGACATAAAAATATAGCATATAAAAATATGACATAAAAATATAGCATATAAAAATATGACATAAAAATATAAAATTTAACATATATAAATAAAAACATTATTATTATAAGTATTTACCATGTTGAGCCTATGAATATTTTGAGACGAAATTATTCAAAGGAACTTAATACATTCAATTTATAGATTCGATATATGAATTTTAGAGCACGTTTTTACAATGGTTCTTTCTACGAAAGATGATTAAATAAACAAAGCTTATGAAGTATAGTAAACTGTATCAATATTATTCGATTTATGGAGAGAGAAAATTTTTGCAGAAGTTAAACAAAATCTGGAGTTTTCAGATCTATTTATTAATAAAATTATCATATTCGGGAAAGCCGCAAATTATCCAAATTCTTCCCCAGTTATCAAAGAAAACTATAAGGAAATGAACCAGTCGTTAAGAATTCCCTAGCCTTCGATTTTACAAAAGTCATTGTGAAACTATTGAATCACAAATTCGTCAATTTCTAATTAGAATGATTTTGGAAAATCATATTTTCCGACTTTGCATAAAGCTAACTTCCACAAGCATGAAAGAACTCACAGGAAAGTTATGGACCTGAAGTCCACAAAAGCTTACTCCATCGCTCGTGGTCTTCAGTAACATTAGGGTTAATCAATTCAGTTAGAATCCCTAGTTACAGCAGCATCACACTTTCGGTCTCGTAGTCACAATTTATCGGCATGCGGTTGTAGGCGATTTGCCATATCAACAATAAGTGGTCCCAGACCACGCAAGAGTCCCTAACTGCTATGACTCGGGGTGCATTAAGAATTCAGTTTCCTCATTGAACTTTGGTATACAAATTGTTCTCACTGGCTTGGTAAAAAAGGAAAGGTTAAGATTATAGTAAGAGTTCCAAGCCAACATTTCATTAAACGTTCTACTGATAGCCAATAAATACAACAGTGCATATCATCCATATTTTGTATACTAGTATAATACTAATGTGCTTGGTTATTTCAGATAATATGTTTAATTTAAAGGAACTGTTAAAGCAACTTTTTGGTACGTCTCCATATCTCTACCAGTGTCGTTTTTAGATATTGCCTTTCTAACACGATCTAAATATTAACTCTTTTAAAAAATGGAAAAATTGAACAGCAATATATTCCATAAAATTTGAAAGGCAAAGTCACTCGGTCCCTCTATGCTCACAGATATGTCTCTGTGTTAAAAAGGAAATTATATATTGACAAGTAATAAAGATGATGGATCATATTTTTAATGGGTAATACTCAAACTCAAAAAACATATATAGTTGTTATTATGTAGTTGTGTATTAGTTGTAGTGTACTAGTAGTAGTGTATTAGTTGTATTAATGAACATCCTTGAATTTGTCTTTATTCCAATATATCTAAAATTCTAGTGATTTTAATTAACATTGACAAATTAAGAAAAATTTTACATGTTCAGATAATTATTTACATTCTTAAAAAAGTATGCTTTAATTGACCAAAATGATTTTATTTGCTTTGCAATACATTTTCGCATTGAACTGCATTTCTTTTTTTTCCATTAGAATCATATTCAGCATTCAGCTTCAGACCTATTAAATCCAGGTTCAAGTTTTATTAAAAAGTAATAATAAATATATTTATTTTTCATAAGATGAGTTTAAACTATTGTGTAAATTTTAAAAAAGTTCAATATGCAGAGTACGTTTATTATGTTGTAGTGCGTTATCCTTCATATTTATATAACCATAATTTTATTTTGCTAATTTTTCGATATTTATTTCAATTTTTCAATTTCCAAGGTTTTGTAATAGGTTATTTACAATTATTTCGAGAAATTTACGTTATCTTAAAATTATGGATATTTGTACTAACAAATGTAACTAAATATAACTTACTCTGCTGAATACACAATACGAGCTTTAATTATTTCATGTGTCGGTTATTTCTAAAACGCATTTGAATATAGGGATGCAATTTTCTAGTGTTTTCTGAACATATGCATATTGAAACTTATTTAATTATGTTTGAAGTACAAAAATATACGTTGCTTCATTTGGGTAATGCTAGTGTTATCTTTAGTAGCTTAAATCTCTCTTTGGCCTTTATGCCTATTACGATAATTTTTCTCCACCATAAAATTTCCACTTTTCAACTCCTTGCACAAACACGTTTGCTGTCCGATTTTTGCATGCCACGGCGTGTGTAATCATCTTATATAGGCTGTTCCTGATGCTGCAAATAAAACGCATAATTTCGGCAGAAGTAATAAAAGATCGGAAAACATGGGGATTTTAAATTTGCTTAAGGAAAACATACGTTATACAATTCTGTTTATGCACGAGTTTTTATTTAAACTGACGATGCATATTTTAAAAAATATAATGAATAATGTCTACAATTCATAATGGCATATGCAAATATTTTTAACATGTGTATTTAGATATTTAATTAGGTCCTTACCAATCCAAAGGAACTTCACGGCGTTGTTTTCCATTATTCGGCGTTTATTTCTCATTACTAAAGTTTAGAATATGGCGGGAACAGGGATTTTTAAAGACTAAATCCTCGTAATATACTAAGTGAAATCAACTTGCCTGTTTGGGATTATTTGTTTTCCATTTTTCATGACGGATTTTGGATTTGACACGCTTTCTCTTCAGGAATTACAAGCTTTCTGTTAAAATGGAAATTGCCCACATAGATATTCTACATTTTTCATCAACTGCAGTATCTAAATTAGCATATAAAGGAACAGAGAGAGAGAGAGAGAGAGAAACAGAAAAGCTAACGTCAAGATGAAAATTAAAATGAGTAAATCAATATCAACTGAACCGTGTTCAAATTTTTTTCACTCCATCGAAAAATTTGTTTTTAAACTTCGAGCACATTTTATGTCATACTTTGCCTTCGGCTCTAGACTGCTCCCTTCTTTAGTGAGAAGCGAATCGATTGCAAAGCCATCTCTACTAGAGCTTTCCCTTTGTTTACCCCTTTTAAAAGCGGAATAAAGGAAATGTTTTTCAAAAATATTCGAAATCAAACGTCTGATATATCGATCTGTTCGAGATACATTAACTGAAAAAAATATTAAAAAGGGGTTGCCTCTGAGCAATAAAAATTTGTTTCGCTCTAAAGACATAATATAAAAAAACAATATGCTGATAGTCTGGGAACCTTTCAGAACGAGTTCGACAGTGTTCGAGGTTGTCATGAAATAAAAATTTTTTATGAAGTAAAATTAAACTTTCACCTAGCGTTTCAAATCTGGTCTTTGAAAAAAAAAACGGACGAAAGTGAAATCGAAATATAATAATTTCAAATCAATTGAAATTAAAGATATAGCGAAAATTATTTCCATCCACCTATCATAAAAAATACGGCTAATTCAATAACGTGTCGGCTATTATTACATATGTTATAAATCAATGAATAAATATTAAGATAATAAACGAATGAAAGAAAACATATTTAGGTTAACTAAGTATATAGATGCAATTTCATTTT
>QLNU02015003.1:57105536-57162440 GCA_006491805.2 Dysdera silvatica
CAACTCAACTCTAGTTACATCCGCGAATCAACCTCGTTTGTTGACGATATTCCACGTGTTCACTCCCGAAGAAGGGCGAACTTCTATCGCCCGAAACGCGTAGCTTGAACTCAATCTTGACATAAATACGCTTCTAAAACGTTGTTTTTTGTGTCTTATTTATATTGCGTATTTCTTTCTTCTTCACTCCACTCTTTTTCCATATTCATATGGGGTTGGCTTTACGCTTTTTTTATTTTTCCTTTCCACAATCTTCTATCGTAGGTGTCTTCTTTATTCCATGCATACACTTCCATGTCTTCCTCCACTCTATCATTCTATCTCAGCCGTAGTCTGCCTCTCTTCCTCTATCCCATTACCACTAGCCTATCCACTGACTTCTCTAGATATTACTCATTTTTTAGCTCCATATATCCAAGGAATCTTGACCTATGTTCCTAAAACTTTTTGCCTATGCGTTCCACCTTGACCGTACTTCTGATTAATTTATTTTGTCCTTACTTGTAACACTATTTATCCATATTGGCATGCTGACCTTAGCCTCTTCCATCTTCTTTTTATGCGTTTATGCAATTGGACAGGTCTCAGTCAGTTCCATACAACATTGAAAGTTTCACCACAATTTCATATAATTTTCCTTTTATTCTAACACTTTCTTATCACATAGCACTCTACTTATCTTTCTCCAATTTAACAACCAATACTGACTTCTATGTTATATCTTGGCGTCCAAATCTCCACATCTATCTATGAATGATGCATGTCTCTTTCTTATGTCTTATGCCACCATCCTTGTGTATGCATCCGATAGCTAAAAATATGTACATATATTTATATAGGTTCGATATCCATAATTTGAATTCTTTTTCCTACGGTCAGAATAAAATCAAAATTAATATGGGCGTCTTTATCGAAACTATTGTGACGAATGTTTACTGAAAAATAATAATTATTATTGAATATAAATACTATAAGCCATTTCGGTTAACTGGTATATTGATTAAGAAAAATTCGGTTAACCAAGATATTGTTTAAGAAAAATTCGGTTAACCAAGATATTGTTTAAGAAAAATTTGAATAATTGAAGTTTTGTTTTGTGTATACAAACTTATTTTTCCTTATGTCCGATATTTTCTATAAGTGAAATTGTACAAAATGCTTCAAATTTCAAACAGGATGGGCAATGTTCCAATTTGCTTTCAACGTAACAATTTTCATTAGCTAACGTAAGTGCTAAAAGATGAAATCTACAATACCAAATCTCGAAAGTAAAAGTCAAAGAAAGTGATAGCATATCATGTAACAATGATAATAGCAGAACTTTCCAGAAGAGCCGTAAAAAATGACCGTCAGCAAATTGCGTACAACCACGGGGGGTTCTTTTGTAAATTGTGTTATTGGATAATGGTGAAGATATTGCGTAGTCATTATTTTATAATCTACATATTATAATATTTACGGCAGAGCTTTAACGAAGACTTTAGATGTAGTGAATCATAGTAGTTTTATTCATATATAAAACAATATTTCTCATTCTGATGAACACACATACACAAGCGTATAATTGCTCATGTGAAAGAGAAAGAGCGAGAAAGGGAGAGAAAGGGAACAGACTCACATACTACTTTCTCTCTCTCTCTCTCTCAATCTAAATGTTTATTATTAATAAATAAAATAATAATATATGTTATCGCAATTAAATTCTAATACCTTTGACAACTGCTTTAATAGCACCTAGTTATTTTCATCAGAATAATAACAACTAATCGATTAGTTATCATTCTTTATAGGCGTACGCAGAAATTTCGTAAGGGGGAGGTTATAGACACAATTGGATGTTATAAAGCTACAACTCACATATTCCTATGCTAAATATACAAAATTCCATTGCAATGGGAGGATTATAACCCCCAACAAAACCCCCTGCCTACACCAATGTCATTCTCATTCTCAGAAACAACAGTTCAGCAACTGGAAATCGCACTTCTGCAGGAATGGAAGAGAATACCTCCCCTTAATAATCTCATTGACTCCATACCTCACAAGTATGTAGGGCAACTCTGCCCCCTTATTAAAACTGATTTTTATCCGAGAAATGACATTTTCTGTTCGTTTTCAGGACATGTACAAAATGTGTATTTTGTTTTTGTTTTCCTACAAAAAACGTGAATAAATTTAATTACTCCTTGTCCTGTAAGTAATTTTCTTTCTTCATAGCTTACAATAGCTATGGATAAAACATCAGCCAACAAAACATTTCTTCATCTGCAGTTTATATCCAAAATCACAATATCCACAAATCGTTTTAAGCAGCGCATTTCCAGTGAATAGTGTGTTTTACGCAAACCTAATGGTTTTTCTATCATCATTATAATAATTTAACTGAGCTTGAAAATTTAAAAAGCAGATTCGTTATGCAATCCAACTTTCAATTCATCTCCAGAAAAGTAGTCCCATTAGAAAAGTCCAGAAACTTACCGATTGAAGTCAAGAGAGAAACGTCATGCATATATTGTAATGACGTATGCCTGTTTGTTTGTTTGGCTTTTTTATGGCGCAAGAGCATCTGGGCTATACTGCGCCAAGATGACGTATGGCAATATCATTTATACATTTTTTACAGAAATATACAAAGCATGAAACATGTCATTATGAAGCGAAATTTTATTCTAATTAAATATGAAGATCTCACTATATAGCATTAATTAAAGAGATTGGACAGAAAATTACGTTTGCATAAAATATTGAAAAGTATTTTCTTCTGAATTTACTTCGCTGTAATGCAATCGAAACCGCATAAGCACACATTGACGCGGTAGTAAAATTTCGTGAGGTTAAGCGGTTTGTACACATAAGAAGACCTGTTTCAAATATTATTTGCAATGTATTTTGCCACAAAATTTTTAAAGTTAATTTTTTTATTAAATTAAATATTCATATTTATAAATTTACAAATTATGGACACAACGTTTATTTTAATAATTGTAGATTCCCATAATTTCTTTCACAAAAACAGAAAGTACTGTATTACTTAGGTTTATGTGTTTAAAGAATTTAAAATCTCAGGCTTTTGATCAAGCATTAAATACACACATTTTGCCTTCATTGTATTTTCCATAACCAAAGTGAATCAGTTATAGATATAACTTAAAATGCTTAACAACCACGGGTATTTCGTGGCAAAAAACTCCTTGCAAATAAATGACGTTATGGGAAATTGTGAGGCAAAACAAATAGTCACGTGGCACCCTGGCCTCGTGATAAACGGAATATGTGGTCAGAGGTTAATTTCGGTGTATGGATGGCGTACAACAATTTTGTGAAAAAAAAGGGTGGATTTTTGGACATTTATGTAATAAGTATTTATTTGTGTAATGCGTATCAGGAAGAATTTCCATAATAAATCAAGTTTGTCTTCAAAAATACATGCAATTACGCGTGCAGACTGCACCGGGGAGAGGTCTACAAAGAAATGGGTTTCATTTCGAGCGACTAATGTCAAGATTTGCCTTTTCCTATTGAGAGACGTTTGCTCAGGAAAACATTGTTCGTATTGTAACCATTAGGGACCAAATGGACTGCTGAACACCAATTCGTATTTTTCTTCTAGTAGCCCTTAAAGACCTTTACCCAGGATTTGTAACCTTACTCATACATAAAGTTAATTGCAGTGTAAATTCAATTGGAGTAGGTTCGCTACACCATTCCAGAACCAGATTCGCTACACCATTTACTCGAATTCGTAACTTATGAAGCCCAACTGCACAAATATGGATCAAATTTTTATCATTGACACAAATTATTGTCCTATAATTTAGGCGCATTTAATATATTTTTTTTTTATTTTCAATTGTATGATGTACTTTTTATGAATCTAGCGCATATGTTTGCCAGAAATAATAAATAAATCGAAAATATTTTTAATATGCATATATTGCATTTATATGATTTTTTCTTATTTTGTCGAGGAGTAAATTCATCTCCTAAATTTGGTATGCATATACGCATGTGTAATTTTTATGTATTGATATAAGTTTATATACATATAGAAAAATACACGTGAGACTGGAAAGGTAAAATAGTAATGAAATTATCAAAAACCAAAAGGCTTGGATAGAAAAATATAAAATTAAAGAGCGCTATATATAATTCAGTTAAAATCTTCAAATAGAAAGCAGCCGCCAAGCATATGCTAAGGAAATTGATTCAATACGTCGATTCTTACCCAGATAATGTAAATCCATACAGAGGACCAAAATACGACAATTGGTGACATATGTGTATTAAATAAGAAAACACGAAAATATATTACCAGATATCTCAGGGCAGATATTTTCAAAAATAACTTGAAAATAAATTTCGTCCCAAAGGAGAAAATATTGGCTGATAATCATGATAATAATGATGCTATTTGAGAAATCTGGCCATTTTAAAATTGTACTACAATCCCGCAATACAACGTGTAGCGTGTTATTAGGAGGCTTCCCTCGTTAAAACGAATTAGTTTGGCCGTTAAAAGTATAATGATGAAATAGCACACGTTATGAGTCACGAACAAGTGACGTTACAACTTTGAATTGGATCAGTGCGAAACGTCAATCAAAAAAGAATTATGTATTTTAGTTATTTATTAAATAAATGTAACACATAGTAATTGTACAGTTTATACAAGTCGAACACTACGCAGATTAAATTAAGAAACAATTTTTATCAACGTTCTTTAGGCGTAGTAATATCAACGCCAAAGTTATATGCATGATTAGATGATGAAACATTCGCAAAGAAACGAAATGTTTTCTGCGTCCGGTGGAGCATGATCCCACGACCTTCAACCAGTGGCGGACTGGGTTCTCTCAAAGGGTACATACCTTGGATTGTCGGAGGGCCCGAGTCCTTTAACCCATGAGGGCCCGAGTCCTTTAACCCATGAGGGCCCGAGTTCTTTAACCCATGAGGGCCCAAGTCCTATCACCCATGAGTGAGCAAGTCCTGTTGCAAATGAGGGCGCACCGGCCGGGGATCGGTTGGCCGGCGGACTAGTCCACCCCTGTCTTTAACAATCCGGGCAGAAGTGTTACCATCTGAGATGCGAACGTATTTAAAACATGTTTTCCGAAACGGGCGATTTGGCAGAATGGGGCAGTACATGGACTGCTTTTTAAACCTAATTGACCATCTAACCATGCCATAACATCGGCGTTAATATTACTACGCCTAAGAAACGTTGATAAAAATTGAACCGACATTTGTAAAAAGAGGATATATTATGTGTTAAATGAATGAAACATATTCCCTTTTTATAAATTCCGATTCAGTTGTTTCTTAACATAATAGTACAGTGTTCAACGTGTATCATTTAGCGGATAATGTAGGCGGTATCGTACTGAATTAGAATCTGAGAGTTTCCACATACCCTCTTTAACGTTAACATTATCAAACACCGTAGAAGAAAGGTTGAAAACTGACCTAGAAAACACCCATGGCGCTCACGCTCTTTTATACAACCCTTACTTCTTCAGTTTATGACACACTTCCCCTTTATCGCTTCTTTCCTTTATTTATTTGCCAATTTATCATTTTGCCTCTCCTAAGCTACCTTTTGACGCCCTATTACTATATTTTGCCCCCTCGTCCGCCCCGTCCCCCCGATTAGTGGTAGGAACATAAAAATTGTTACATTCAATATACGCTACAAAAGTTTATATTAACAGTAAAAATGTTGAAAAACAAACTCATAAAGTAAAACATAAACATTAAACAATATTAACTTATATTGAAGTATTATCTCTTCTTTGTATATAATAAATCAAATTCAATTTTATTGAAATAAATTTTAATTTTAGCAAAAAATAAAAGCCTATCGAACACTGGTATTTAAATGGAAAGCATGACGTCTAGCTTCCTTCTCGCCAAAACATCTGATTATATCATCGTATGATATTGATATTTTTTTTGTATCAGACGCAATAT
Source organism: Dysdera silvatica (assembly GCA_006491805.2). Lineage (NCBI taxonomy): Eukaryota > Metazoa > Arthropoda > Arachnida > Araneae > Dysderidae > Dysdera > Dysdera silvatica. The sequence continues at coordinate 57,111,507 of QLNU02015003.1, forward strand.
ACGAAAATTTACCTCCCTAGTCCATAGCCTATTGGAAAATACGGTACTGTCCCTATTAAATATCGTTTTTAAATCCCTTCCGTCTCTTTTATTTTTATCGTTTCCTTGCGGTGGAGGCTACTTACATCGCCGTTCTGAACCCACAATTTAGAATTCTTTCAGTCCCGGAAAAGGGCTTGTCACCTGTCCATATACTCAACTTAGTACAAAAACGCTGGAAGTCAAGTTGGGCAGTTCGGTCTACATGGTACGCAGATGTGTTTTGTGTCCCCCCAAGGTTTTCTTAATGTAAGGGCCCTTTCCTTCGTGACTGAATTTCAAAACCCGCAACCATTTGTAGAGGTGTCTACTTGCCCAACAGCCGACAAACTGTATTCTCGCTGAGACCTCTTCGTATCTTAGTTTTACAAAAACTCGTTTTGAATGTGCCCAAGTCCATGTTTTGGACCATTAATACTTAACAACATAAAGAAGTTATAGACTTAATGGTCATAACATAACTTATATATTTCTGTGAAATGTTTTTCTATGCCATAGTCACATTTTGAATTTGCTATTCAAATGTACACCATGATTATCATTAGGTATTAATAATCACAACGAGTCTATAAAATCAACAGATTATATAAAACTTACCTAAAGCTTCTCGTGTGACAAGTAGAATTATGCTACTGATAAGCGTACGAAAACCAGGAAAAATAGAAACATGTACAATTAATTTATGGATAAGATGGATAAAGAGAAGAATAAGATAAATAGTAAAATTAAAATTATAGAAATTAGGGAAAATAAAAATGTAAACAAAGAGTAAATCTAAGGGAAACATATAAGAAATAAAAACAAAACAAAAATTAAGAAATATAAAGCAAACTAACTGCACATAATTTTTTACAACGTGTCAAGAAGTAATGAACTATTTACACAGTGAAATATGGAGTAAAAGCACAGATATCCTTTCTTTATATGACAATTTTATAAACTTGACATCAGCAGACCCGTTCCGTTTCTTTCAGCAAATGATGTTAGTTATCAATATTTATGGACAATCAACGATGTGTTGTCCAAATTTTCAGAAATCCTCTACTCCTAATGACGACATAGACATTTGGAATTCACACGTTCAAATTAATATCGTTCTATTGAACGTTTCTATAGAAGTTCCATAATTCCGTAACCATCTCATAGATAATTATTTCATTTCTTATGTGTATTGAAAGAATATCTCAGTCGCATTTCTCATTTTGATTTTTTCTCATGTAACTTTATGATGTATCATTGCATTATCTTTAGCTATGACAGATCCAGATATCTAGCTGTAATGCTTCCTGTTCAGCTATTTTCTTCAGCCTTTATTTAGACAACCTTTTTTTGGCGATAAATGCATCACGTTGAAAGACGCGTTGCCAAAATCATCTTTGGAGATTTCTGGCTACTTATACTAGCTGCCGTAGAAGAGGATTTTATTCTCTAGCAAGCTTTTTCTTACCGTGACATCGTTCTTCTGAGCTTCTTTTTCGATCCGTTGGTTTTACTGGAGAGATCAAGGAAAGATGGAAAACATTCTTTCCAACTTTTTATTCCCATTTTTCCAAACCGTTTGTTTCTGTTTCTTGTTCTTTAAAATTTTTGAGAGATTTAATATAACATTTTTCTTGACTTGTAGCGAGTACCCACTGATTCTGTGAGTACTTGAAAAATAGCTGGATTAAGGCCGGATATAGTCAAGTCGACAGCATTGTGAGAATTATTTCAATTTATGATGAGATTTCGGGCCACCTGTTATAGCAAAGGCACTTTCCACTATATTTTTATATTTTAGAAATGCCTTTAGCAAAATTGAAACTACTGTACCCATATAGATAGTTTTAAGAAAATCGTAAACTATTCCAAATCTTAAAATAATTTTCTTTAAATATTTACCGAAAAATTATAAATATACGTCCTTAAAATAAGTCCTCTTTCCATTTTTATTGCAAGCGAAAACCAGTCTTCAGACGGAGAAAAAAATTGCCCATATAACTCCTTATCTAAAGTGATATCGTCATTCAAACTCCATTTACTAGGCGATCTAAAATGTGGCTTTCGCTTTACTCGGGAAATATTATCAATTTACGAAATTTTAGGAGAAAAAACTGTTCAATTTCCTAAGAGCACAAAATTTGACGAGGTGTTTACTCTCCAAAGAGCGCACTTATACAGTACCTTAGAAACAAAATACATAAAGAAACATCGTGAGTCATGTGACTGGAGAAACGAAGTTAAAGAGTATGTATCATGAGTGACAAGTCGAAATATGGGAGAGTCGTTTTATGACATCTATTGGAGAACGTCAATAAGTTACAATAAAATGGAAGGCCATTTTTCCCAACCTTTTGTTAATTTTATTACACTAGATTTACGGAGAATAAATGCTTTTCACAATCGTCTAACTCATTTTCGCTTTCTGTTGAAAAATTTTTGGAAACGACTGATATTTGCCCATAAAATTCTATATTTATCTTTTCCCTAAATGTCGTTTTCTTCAGTTAGTACCTTATATTTTCCTTGAACTTCGGATACCTGTTAAGAGAAATGGAGCTGTTAGAAGCCTTATTTAAATGTGCTATATAATTTTGATTATGATACTTGTTACATAGTTCTGGTTTATGATATCAACATTTATTTCAGAGATAATTCAGCAACACTTCTTGAAATATCTTCACTAGTTGGATAATCAATCAATAAGTTAATAAGTACGTTATCGGCGTTTCTGAAACTTAAAATTTGTTCCAATTTTTCTTCAGGGGTTTATAATTCCTTATTAGTCCTAAACTAATTATAAATAGGTTCATTTATGGAAGTCAAACTCTACGCACATTAAAGGTAGAGTACCCGCCCGCCAGGTGGGAGATAGTGGGATCGTGTCCCAACGAACGCAAAATCATTTCTTTTCTTTACGAACGTTTCACCATCTAACCACGCCATAACATCGGTGTTAATATTACTACGCCTAAAAAAGTTGATAAACATTATTTCTTTAGGTACATTTTCAATTTTAAAAGAACTGTTCGTATTATTTCGAAGGAATAGGACATGCCTTCTAATTATTTTCAAATGTTTTTCCATTTGATCTTAAATAGGAAATGACTTTTGGTCCTCGCCACAGCCCTAAGAAGTTTCTTATCAAGTTTTTTTATCAAATTTATATCGAGTTTCTTAATCAAGAACCTCTCTTGTGTTACAACATTCCTCTTACTTGTATGCACTTCACAATAACCTCTAAAGGACTACCAGTACGATTTATGTGAAATACACAGGGGCGCATAGAGCCAACGCTGGCCAACGGGCTCCCTTCGAATGGCCCCCATATCACCTTCCTTGGACAGTGGCGTAAGCATTGTTTTTCAGGGTCGAGCTCCCCACAGCATATGTCCTTGCCAGCGCGGGCTCCTAGCCTTCATCCGAACCCCCGGGCTGCCCCTCCTCCCTCTACGTCAGCTCTGGAAATATCCCACGTAATTATACGTGCTTATTCATGTTCACGAATATCTCTGCTATGAAGCTCCTACTAGAAAGTCCGCTCCTTTTTGACAGAAGTTTTTCTGTACCAAAAAACAACTTGAGTTTATCCGTTTGAAACATTTTGAATTCCCTGAACCAATGGTTTCCTTTTCGCTGCGAAAATATTTTGGGAACCTACGAATACGTATGTTCTCAAGAAGTGGTGACACGTAGCTAAGTAGTTTCTTAATCGGACCAATGTGGCTTTTAAACCGGATCATTCATATGTTGTGCGATGATAGTGAGGACATCCAGCAGATAATCACCTTGTAACTTTGAGTTAGCGCTGTGTTGTAACTTTGGACGCTTTGGAAAAACCCTAAGAAATTATGGAAGTTGTGAACAGAAAACGCTTAAGAGCGCAGCTCCGTTTTCCTCCGGGAAATTGTAGTCCTTGTTTCAACCTGTTTGCCATGCTACTCATCGCAATAAAGTACGAACAAACCGACTTACATCGTATTCGACATTTAGGCCTAAGATTACGCTCCTTATACCTATGTTGTTAATTTCACATATTTAAGGGGAATAAAATTTTGTGAAACTCGTTTCACACTGGGGACTTTTTTTTTGTGGGGGAGACATTTTGGTAGTCTTCCGGGCATGACGAAAAATGTCGTCATACCCAGTTAACAGGTTAAGGAGATACTTTTTGTTTAATATGCGTAGTCTTGCGGGCATGACGAAAAATGTCGTCATTCGCATTTTGGTAGTCTTCCGGGCATGACGAAAAATGTCGTCATACCCAGTTAACAGGTTAAGTTTACCTAGTATAGCTAGTTCCAAAATCTGGTATTTTGCCACTAGACCAGTGGTGATAGATTGGGCTGTAAGCAGCGGATTGGGCGATGTTTTAAGTGCCCTCGCTACAAAAATTTCGAATTGGGCGACAAGCTACTTTTTGGGCTACTTTTAATTACCTTCAGGCTATAAATCTGAAAAATATGCTACTTTTTTATTTTCATATATAAAATCACAAAATATTATTAGTATTACATAATACAATAAAAATTTTGTTTTTTGAATATTTCTATTCGCAGTGAATGATAGTTTCACTAAAACATAACATGTTCGATACTCGTTCAATTCATAAAAGATCTATGTGGTCCAATTTTTGTTTTGGTACTTTTAATCACAGAGATCTTATATGTACTAGAGTGGACGTCACGTGACTTCGAAACTCGTTTAACATTGAAGGTCTGTGCAAACCTTCGAGCATATATGCGCTATATAGGCTCGAAATGCAAACCATGGAGACACATTAGTAAGGCCAAATTTTCTATCTTCCTGTGTTATGGTACATTATTATAATCAAACGCGGATACAGGGAGGAGGTCACAGGGGTCATGACCCCCAAAATATATTTTTTCACTGTAAAAAATTCCAACTTTCATGATAAATGAAGGGTGTTATTCCAAGACCATGGCAAATTTTGTCCTTGACCCCGCTTCCCCCAAAATGAAAGTCTGTATCCGCTCTTGATTATAATGGTGCGTGCTTGTTTAAGTGTAGATTGTACACTGCGGGATACTGTGGAAAATAGTTAACTTAGCAGTTCTCTCCTCAGTTAAGCCAATAATTTTAGTTTAACTTGCGTTCCACTCAATTTTCGTTTTATTTTTCGTTCAGCAATGAAAGTATACAAACGAAAACGTTGATCTGCTTATGTTAGTATATCTGTTAGGCTCAAACATCGAAAACGCTCAATAAGCGAAAAAAGACCACAACGCATTGTGGCCGTTTCAAAAATGCCAAATCCAAGGGTTAAAAAAATTTCCAGACATGTCAGGAGTGTATCGGGGAAGACCCGAAGCCCTATCCTTTTCCTAGTCTGCTATTGGAAATACAATTACGTATTCCGTATTCAGAGAGCGGAAGTGAGGGCACTTGAAATGTTGCATATCAGGGACGTATCGGAGGGAACCGGAGCCCCCATCCTTTTTCTAGGCTGCTATTGGAGATACTACTACTAGCTGGGGAGAGTTCAAGTATTATATAAGCAATATTTTGGCCAGTTAATACCTACCCTAGTAAGCAAAAATTAACATTGGCTAACATAGGAAAATAAGTACAACAACTACCCCCTCCCCCAAAGGTGCTTACGCAATAACTGAACGCTTCCTTGCAAAATAATTCATTTTGTGTTTGGGCTACAAATAGTTGAAATCCACTACTTTTGGAGCACAGTTTGCTACTTTTTAATCTTCAGATCTGGCAACACTGCACCAGACTAGCGTCATCTTGTCAGTAACAAAACGAGACAGGAACATTGATCATTTGTTCAAGCAGAACCACGTTCTGTTAAGAATATTGTTAAGAATCTTCTGTTAAGCTGCTACATAATAAGATCACGCATATTATGCTAACTTACGGTGAAATTTCCTTAATGCAGATCGACATAAGCTGTCTATTTTTATCTATACGAACGGAAGTCCGCACTAAGCGGAGGACAAATTTCAGTAGCTAAAACTTCAGGCTATTCAGCAATAACTAATATAATAATGTAGTATAAAATGTAAATGAATAAATTACTAAAGCAAAATAGTGTATTACGAAAGGATGTTCCAGAAAAAATTACTAAGAAACAAACAACTAGTAAGTTCTTACTTATAGTGGACGTCATTTACTTTTATTTAATGTACTTGTATATGTAATGTTATTAATTTAATTAATGTACTTATATATATTTATATAATTACTTATTAAAAATTCAACTTCACACTAGTTATTTTTGATTAAAAAATGTTGCAATATTTTTTACGTTAGTAGGGACAAGGGAATGATACTTTTTCAACACCGTTCTCTGAATTTGGGAAATACCTTCTGTAAAACAGATGACCATACCTGAGGAAAATTCCTGCTGTCTTCGATAGCTGCTGGTTTTTCGTGAAAAGGACTTTTCTTCCTTTGCACTAGAGGCTTTTGTCCGCGTTGTCCGACGAGCCGTAATCATTAAGCGAAATTTGTAATTTTGAATGTACTTGTGCCTCAGAGGAGGGAAAATGTATCTGTCGCCACTAACGTGATATGATATCCATTTTCATTGTCAAGTCAAGCTGTCGGTCGGTAATTACGCTGTTTTATTAGCTCCGGTTGTTTTGTTCATTTTTAATGGACCTGTTGTTTTGCCAAGTTACTTTCAACGACAGTGAAATTCGTGAGTTCTGCAGTTTGTAAATATAAATTTGTTTGTTCAAAAATTAATCTAATTTGACTGTATTACGGCTTTTTATATTTTTCGATTGTCTTATGTTGATATCCGCCATTTTGTTGTTTACTCACATTATGCTACATTATTTTGGCCTGATATAGGGCCATATTACTGCTAAAATGTTGTGTGTAACGTGCAGATCTGAAGTAAAGCATGGTATGCCATTTGTTTCATGTAATGTATGTCAAGATAAGTTTCACATATATTGTGTACAGATCAGTAATTCTAAGTGCACAAAAATGAGCAAAAAGCGACGCAAAATTTGGAAATGTAATGTTTTCTTGGAGTGATCAAATGTCTTACAACACGATAACGAAGTTTTCGAAATTGATCCCACATTATCAATCGTCTCCGAATCAAGCGAACTAGATGATAATGTGCTAGAATTGGGTTCTTCATGTAGGGGATTGCTAGATGAGAATGTTTGTAATGTTATTCGTGATTTAAATAACAGTTTGATTATAAATGAGAAAAATTGCGATTTGATTAAGACAGAATTATCAGAAACTGAGCTTATTTTACAGGAGGCACGCTCATTAAATGAATCAATGTTAAACATGAACGAAACATTTGAATCTACGCGGACATCCTTTCATAATTAATATAAGTGCTGAATTTAAGCAATTGGTGATTGAAAATAAAAAACTGAAATCTCAAAATAAAAAATTAAGCGATGATATTTCAATTTTAAATAACCTAATTTCGGTTAATGAGGTTAAATTGGGTTAATTAGGTTAATTTGGAACAACTGTACACTTACGAAATAAATAAATTTGTAAATAAAATTTGTAAATTTGTAAACATAAAGCAACTCTTTTACTTTTAAAGTGAAATCCGCTGATGCCTAAACTATCGATTTCTTTGGGAATATAGTAAATTTCAGATCTTTTTTCTTGCATTGCTTTTGGCCTAAAGGAATATAAGTTTGAAAACCTACTCTACAAGAACTTTTATAAGTTCCTTGAATTCGGATAGCAACATTCGAAAAATGGGTCATGTGGTGATATATTAATGTAAAATCAAAATAAATATTACCCATATTTCTGGAATATATGTATGATGGACTTCTTGAATTGATCTAGTTTACCTTCTTCAGAAAATCATATTCCTGAACTGCTCCATTTCTGAGGTTGTCTTTGCCACCCTTTACCTTAGTGTGTGCGCTTTTCTTATAAAATGTTTTCAATACTTAATTATAGAATAATTATAATAAACATATACTTAAATCCGCTAACTGTCTTCAATCAGCGCTGGATTTACAGGCCAAGTAGTTTCGGGCCTAGGGCCCCGTAATGTTCGGGCCCCTGCAGAGGCCTTCTAATTAAGTTTAATGGTTACTATAAACCTATTTATTTATAATTGTTCCATAAACTTTCATTGCTGATAAATCTTAATATTAAAACAAGGAACTTTAACTAGAAACTCATGGTTTATTGGGTGAATATTTCTAGGGTCACATTTTTTATGGACCCATCCTATTCTCTTGTGCTAGAGTCCATATAAACTTTAATCTGGCAGTGGCTTAAATAGCTTATTTCTAAATAAATATAATGAAATTAACATTTGTTTTCAGTAGCTAATATATTTTTCAAAATGCTAACATGACACATACGAGTAATTTTATTTCTCTATGATATAAGAAGGTCTTAAGGATCTGTTTGCCAACGTTACATTTCTGTAAAATCCTTTTTATTTAAAAACTTAGTAATAAATTTATCTTCTTTCCCAATGGAGAACATGGCGTCAATTTTATCAAACAAAATTCGATTGTTTCTTTATGGAACGCCACTCTTTACAAGATTCGTTACTTGAATCCTTATATATATATAAATACAAAAGATACATCCATGGGAATAATAACGTGAGAACAAAAGAATAGGCTAGGCCGTATCCAATTCCAAATAATCATAACTTCGGAAGCACAAAATGGCTGACGGCGAAAATAAGCGGTGGGAAGAAAGCCCATGAGACTACCTATACTATCGTGAAACAACTAGATGGGGATGAGCTTAAGTGACTACCAGCTTGAGCAGGATTCAGTGCCAGCAAAGAAAGTTTAAATTAGGATTAGAGACCCAGATAACTTAAGCAGTGTCTTAAGTTGACTCACACTCTGAAAGTAAAACTGTCAGGGGTAATTCCTTAGGGAACGGGATATTTCTGGTATAGATAAAAACAGAAAAGGGAGCTACAATCTTCCTGTTCCTACGAAAAGGTTGTCAAAATATTTTAAAGTGTCAATAAAAATAAATGAATTAAATATTATGACGTAATTTCATGCTTATATCTACGAAAATCTTGGACCAGTTTGCAATGATGGAATGTACATGTCTCGATGACTTTTGCATGCGCAGTTTCTAAAGTTGTTTCGTCACGTTTAAGTGTAGAAGTTAAGTTGCTCGTAAAGAAAAAAGATTTTCCGACAACTGGTAAGACCCGAACCCAGAACCTCTTGATTACCGGTCAAGTGCTCCAACACCAAAATACTTGACAGAAAATAAAGAGATTGTGGGTTGGGATCACACCAGGATCCGGAAGATCTTTCCCCTTTTTTACGAGTAATTTAACATCTATTTGTGCCACAACATCGGTTAATACAAAAAAAAAATTAATTTAATAATACATTTAACACTGTGTTTCATTTAAAAATGTATTTCTTGGCGAAAACTGGAGAAAGGAGTATACAGTGAGAAAAGACCATAAAGCTGCGAATATGGTTTTGTCGTAACTACGGTTTTACGGATTTTAAGAATTTATAAGTTTTGAATAAGTAAACAGAATATATATAAATATAATCTACCTGATAAAATCTTAAATAAAATAATAATAATGATATTTTATTTAACCTTGTATGACACACAGCTTATTTATGTATATTTTGTACATCAGTTGAATTATTTATATTAAATTAATGCAGCAATATTTCGATTTTATTGAATAAGTTTATGACAGAAGACTATAGAAAGCACAACTTGTTAAAAGACCCTCTTTCAGAGATCAAAATATAAAACAGGGATAGTCAGACAAGAAAAAAATAAGAAAATTTGAAGAGAGTGAACAACGGAAATTTCAACTAAATAACACATGGCCAACAGAGAGAAAAAGAGAAGGATATTATAAAAATTATAAACTAATTCGCAGTAGCAATAATTGGACTAGGAAGAGAGAGAGAGAGAGAGAGAGAGAGAGAAAGAAAATAAATAGCATTCTTAAAAAAATAATGCAAATAGTTCATAACAAATATGTTTATACTATTTACTATGAATGTCATCGAACTGTAACTCTTCAATCGTTGATGGACAATGTTTGTAAAAAATGATGCTACACTATACTCATAACCATCGCCATCATATCCGAAAACATGTACTTTAAAATCACATTCTGGATTTTTGTAATATTCATTGCAATGAATAAGAATACTAATTAAATACAGCGAGCAATTAATTATAACTTTGCACAAATTCCAAAGTTTGTAATACCGTGTAACTGCTATGGAAAAATGTCATTTTCTATGAATATGCTGTTTAAGTTTCTTTTGCCTAAGCTGTTTCCAGCAAGCTAGGAGCTCATTGGAATTTCCCAATTAAGCAAAATGGACTGAACTGTAATTGAAGCGCTTCAAAACCACATGTGTCCCCTTTACTATTGATAAAGGAAATATTATTTACAGAGGTTAACAGAAGTATATTTTGGCTATCACGGTATTGTGAAATATCAAGTATTACCTAAACACCTTTGCGGTTAGGGGATTGCTGTTGTGCTTATTTTCCTGTTAGCCCATGTTAATTTTTGCTTAGGAGGGAGAGGGGTATAAAATGGCCAAAATATTGCTTATGTAATACTTGAACTCTGTTTTATCTATGAAGTAAGTGCATTTGTTACTTCTTACTTTTCTAACTATAAAACTAAAAATTATCAGAAATACTATTATTAATAATAATAATAAAATAGTGTATTTTATTTACTCTCGTAACATATAAATTTTATTTTAAACCGCGACTGTTAAATACAAAAACTAATTTTCATTTAAAATCAGTCAAGGTACAAGCAAACTGATAAAAAATTCTCCTTTTTGTAAAATAAATCCTCATAATAGAATATTATTATATATTTCTCATAATAAAATAGAATAGTTTGCAAAATATGCCCTTATTAAAATATTTTACGAGAGCAACAGAACGCTAATGTGAGTTATATTTTCCAGAAGTCCACTTAATCTGGCTAAGTTGTGTTTACGCTTGTTCCAGAGGTATCGGTTTGGAAAGGTGAGATAAAAGACATGCCTTCAGCAGTATTAGGAGGTAATTGATCGCATCTACTCACCAGCTATAACACAAAATATGAAATGTAATAAAAATGATGATATTTACCACAAATATTGATAATGTGGCGAGAGTTGTACTTCTGTTTTTATCCTTGTAATTTAATCGATGTTACAATAAAATATTATTTAAAATAATCAGCGTTTAAAGTAAACAGTAATGCTGTTTCAAATTATTTAAAACAGTCGCGTTTAATTAAATCTGTAGGGGAAAGCATATTAAATACTCCGAGTGCCGCAATAACGTTGCTTACTCTATGATTGTTTCAGATTTATAAAGTTACAGCAATGAGGAATCTTTAACGAAATCTAAATTTGAAAAAGAAATCTAGAGTTGATAGATTTTACAAAGGCCAAGTAATTCTTAGCCATTTTTATGTGAAAACTGAACAAAGTGGTAAGCAATCGGACAAGATATGTATAGTCAAAAATTATGTGGTATGCAAAAGAACAAGGTACATAAAACATAGACAAAATATACCAAATGAACAAAATGAACACAATATACACATTTCCAAAACATACCGCAAGGTAAAAAAATTGTAATTACAAAGAGAATGTAGACTTTATTAAAAGAAATATATAAATATCAGCATGTGACACATTTCACCAAATCCTTTACATATCAAGCACATTTTAAAACGCGTTTTCTGTCGACTGACATATTTAAAATTTCTAGAAATTTAAGAAAAATTCAATTTAAATTTCACTTTCCATATTATTAGTTTTTACCCTCAAAAACCCTTATCCTTAATTTAAAATTATGCCTAATCGTTCTCCTACTCTCTCTCTCTCTCTCTCTCTCTCATTCTTACCTTTTATTTCCTTTATCTATATGGCTTCTTTAAACTTTTATTTCCTTTGCTATCACTAATGAACACTTATTATGATATTAATACAATAGTAAAAATAATAATATTTATAAAACAAAAAATAAAATTATTTATCATTGCAATAATAAAAATTAAACCGATAAATAATATATGAAAAAAAATATAAATAAAAATACGTCTCTCAAATAAATATTTGCTTTGTAGATTAAACCATACGCAGTATCATATACCACAATATATTAAAACAGTTGGAAATATAAAGAAAAGACAATATTTGTCCATGGTCGCAACTGAAGTGGAGAATGCTACACATAAAATTCCGATGAATTTAAAAAATTATTATGAAATCATTAAAAAATACGAAATTTATAAAAATCACAATTCAAATGTATACTGGTAGTAGTGAAGTGCGAATTTATTAATGAACTTATGCTTAGAAAATAGAAATGATTAATATTTTTAATATGTATTTATTAATAATATATTTTAAACAAAAACAGCCTCCAAATCTCGAAAAATAAGAAATCGTGTCATGTCATAAAAATTTAAAATTTTTCTCCGAGACTTCAGAAAGTTAACAATAATAGGCCTTGGGATGAAATGGATATCCTTTAGAAAGTGTGAAATATTGACTTTGAAATTTCCTTAAAATTGATTTTTGTGACAGAAATTTATGATTTTAGTAAAATATTGGCAGCTTAAAAGCATATTCTCCTATTCTTATTTTAAAGCCAATTCAGTGTGTTAAAATGTTGCCCGAAAATTTTAAAGTAAACAGAATAATGTAAGAAATCGCATATAAGAAATCATTTTAGGTATTCTATTCTACTTATAATCTCTAAAACAGCAATTTTATCAACTTTTTTAGGCATAGTAATATTAACGCCGGTGTAACGGCGTGGTTAGATGGTGAAACGTTCGCAAAGAAAAGGAATGTTTTTGAGTTCAATAGGACACGATCAAACGACCTCCTACTTACTGGGCGAATACTCTACCAACAGAGTTACAAACGACGAACATTAATAATAATAATAATAAATTTTTATTCAACCCGATATACAATATTTCGTGATACATAGCTTGAGCAGTATAAAAATTATAGAAATGTAAGAGAAGATCTATATTAAATTATTTTAAGTTTTGAGGTTAGAAATGGAAGAGAATATAAAGCCGAAGCTTGTTCCGAGATTCTCTTCCAGAATGCGGTGATGTTGACAAGAGAGAGGGTAAATTTTCATATTTCTGAATTATGCTTATTTTAAAGAGTTCAGTTGTTGTATATCTTTAGCAGAGGGACGTGGAAAACTTGTAATAACTTAAGAACTGACTGAGCGTCGTTTTTACGAATTAATGAATATAAAGTATTATTATTATTTGGGATTTTTCATGGGCCTCATTTGAGAAAATTGCGGCACACATCTGGATAAAGCTTACGAAATTATGTTTATCAAGATTCAAGACAGAAGTGTATCTGAGAGTCAACATATCTTATCTGAAATTTTGATTCAAAAAATGTTAAAATGTTAGTACAACAAATATTAATTAATAAGTTAGTTGTACTATTAAGAGTTACATATATGAAATTATACTATTGTATAAGAGATTATAGTTTAAAAACTGTATAAAACTTGGGTCCAAAATACAGAATAGCTTAAGGAGGAAAAAGAGAGTTTCTATCCAGCAGGTGTCACAATTTTTCTTTAGGGAAAAAACGCAAATGCCATCGATTCTTTATGACGCACGTTTTGGAATATGTTTTAACGATAAAAGTCTCAGAAAAAAGCAAAAGCAATTATTGTGAGGATAAGAAAAACCTAAAGAGCCCAAATTGCCGTTTTGGAGTTCAGATGGTGCTTGAAAGGTTTATGTCTCTGCTTTTGTATCTGCGCAGATATTGAAGAACGTTCCTTTTTTATATATTGGAGTGATAAGTACCTGATAGAGGGAAAAGATGTTCAGGTGTTCAAGTAGGAGTTCCCAGGTTGAAAAAAAATGTTATATAATCAGTTTATCTTTGTAATGAGATGTATTCGTAGAAAGTGTCCGTAGGAAGATCCGGGGAAATGCTTGGAGGCCCTGCTGGAACAATCGACTTTGGTTTCTTTTTGTACAGCGATTGCTTCCTAGGTTGCAAATTCAGTTCTTCCCTGTGTCCTCTCCCGACACTGCTAAATGTTATTGTAGCAACTCACTTCAGCCCCAACAGCCACTCTCCCTTTGTGAAACTTCTCTAAAAAGACAAAATCATAAACTATGGATAAACTAATAGTTAAACAAAAAAAAAAAAGACACTGCACAGTGTGGATGGGTTCCAGAGAGTATTATCCACATGGCTAGAAATAGGCGACCCGAGGGCAGAGATGTTTAGATTTTGCCGCGACTTTTGTGAAAGGCCATGATTCAGCATATATATCTAGTGGTGAACAATTTGTCTAAACCCCCTGGTGACGGCGGGACAGGGGTCAGCTCCATGAAAACCATCGCTCAAAGTATTTACATATACACGGCCCATGGAGCACACGTGTACCACATAATGACAGTACAGTGCCCTCCCCATAGTCGCATCAACTACGCCTATTATACCAAGATCAGCGCGTTAGCTGAGAGAGATAGAGGAAGATTCCGCATCGGTACAAAGAAATAGAGGGAATTTCAGGGAAAAAAGGGGCTCTGAAAGGCAGAGTTATCAGCAACCACTTTACCAAAATTTGCAAATGACCCCACGTCACGACGTCGACTCGAGGAAAAGTACAAGAGGAGAGAAAACAAATCAGAGTATGCTAGCTTTTCACCTAAGAGGTTAACGCGATTTGTGAAAGTAAAAGACGAGAATAGATGGTGAGGGGGGGTGGCATTGCTAACCGTGAACAGACTCAATCAATAGAAAAGGAAGAATAAGCATTTTAACATGTAATAATTCTGTTAGAGGGAAGTTAGAAATTGAAAGAAAAATAAAGTGTTTTGCATGTAGTGTATGTATTTTCATTTATTTTCATTCCCTACCCTCCCCAACGCCTACCAAATTTATATAAAAGCAAGACAGTGTAATGACAAAGCAAATAAATGAATGTACATTTAAACGTAAATTTACCCTGAATCAAATATTCATAAAGAAAAACATTTATTATTTATATAAAAAAGCAACTCTGTAGGAAAAAAATGAAGAAATTATAAGATGAACATAGTTCTAAGGTAATAAATAAAATAAAAAATAAACTATCTCAGTTTTCATTTGGCTACAACATTCAAACTGCGACAATCCGTGTCCCATACCCAAAATATCAGTTTTGCGCAGCGTGTCACCAGTTGTCTTATAATCCAAAGGCTGAACAAAAAAAATTAAGTTCCTTATATATCGTATTACAAAATTACTAAAAATTATGTTTTTATTAAAAAATATCATATTTAAAAAAAATAATTATATTAAAAAACATATTATAAAATTAATACTAAAAATTTAAATTTATATAATTATAACATGGCAATAAAATGTAATCCAGATATTTTTAAAGAGTAGAGTGTAGTGAGGAGAAGGGAAGGAATAAGCAAATTACGCAACACCAGTAAACAGTAAGAAAGAAAGGGGGTTGGGTGGGAGTGTGCGACGACTTTTTAATCCTGATTACATAGGGCACATGTCACACAGATTTCTTCAAGAAGCTGCGTGAACATATTTTGTTTGAAAAGTTGATAGGATAAATGTTTAATTTTAGGACTTAAAAAATTCCAAATTTTTGTGCCAAAAAAAAAAGATAAACTAGATTTCAGAAAATTTATGCGGGCTGGAGGAATGATTATGACGAATTGAATCGGTCATTTTGAAAAGGGGTCGACTCAATATTAAAACAATAAGACATAACCCCTTTTCAAAATGACCTATTCAATTAAGCCGAAACCTACTAGAATAGGTGTGGTCAGGAGCTGAAAAAGTTCCTGAAACGTTAAAATTGTTATGAACTATTTTGTGCATAAGTAGAGCTGTCTTTAATGTAATAATTTGTTGAATTGGAAGAAGGTTACAGAGCTTGAAGAGTGGTCCCGTGTGGGTAGAATAGCTTACAAAAGTCATTATTCGAATGATTTTGTTTTGTACATTAACAAGGTGGTGGTGATATCAACCGTTCCAAATTCTTCAATGGCACATGTAAGTTTTGAATAGAATAGTGTATAGTATAGTAGACGCATTATATGTGGTGGAGTGAAATACCTTATTTTTGCAAAAATTTAAACGAGGGAGTATAGTTCTCTTTAAAGGGCAGAAATATGTGAGACTCATGTAAGATGTGCATCGATTGTAACGACTAAATAGCTAATACAGTCTTTGATATCAATAGGTTTATCTTGGAAAAGAAGAGGAGCGGGGTCGAAAAAAGTTTTTGTCTTAAACGGAAAACTGTGTAAACCGTACTAGTGTTAACAGAAGTAATATCGTAATTATCCGAGTTCAGATCGTTATCTATTAAGACGAAAAAGTCATTTAGGGTGTCAGCAGTGTCCCTGTCAAGTGTGTGCTCCGTAAATATATTATTGCTATAGGTTATAAGCCGTTTAGGAATAGTTGTAGTTTGTTCTGTTTATTTATAGCAATGTTTATGATTTTCCAAATAAGCTGTGTATTATCATTTGATAGCAGAAATTGATTTTCAAAGTAAATTTTTTTATCATTCCTAATAACGTTTGTAAGTATATTTGTTAAACTTAGTTTTGAGCTTTAAATTCGAAGGATTATTCATAGTTTGAGTAAAAAGTTTATTCTTTTTTACAAATGGATTTTAGAATGGCAATTGAAATCCAAGGATTGTGCGGAGTAATATGCTTACATTTTTGCTTATTCTTATTTTCCGCTGATTTTAACGTATTTAGTACGTTGTGTATAAAAAAAATTTGTAAGCTTCATTAGGATCGTTAACCATGTAAAACTGCTGCAACCACGAAGGGTTCGTTAAGAGATATTTGATTTTATCATAATTGTACCTTATTTTATAATAAGGGGCCTTCGATCCCTTACGAACGTATTAAAAAGCTATTTTCCGAAACCTGTTATTTCGCGGAATAGCGCAGTGCAGGGACTGTTTTTGAAACAAAATTCCGATGGGACCAGTATTAAATTCATCGAAAAGCTCGTTGCAGCAGATATATTTATACACTAATTTACGAACACTAAGAAGAATAAATAAAGCAACAATTTTTATCAACGTTTTTCAAGCAGAATAATATTAGTGTCGATATTATGGCGTGTTGATATGGTGAAACGTTCGCAAAGAAAAGAAATAAAAAACGTGAGATGGTGCACCATCGAACGCAAAAAACATAAATCTCAACACAACTTCTTGCTAACGGTTTTATTGCCTGCCCCTCTCATCACTAATTTTGGAATTAATTGTAGATAAAATATAGATATTCTTATTCCTACGGTTTTATTCCAAGATCCTCATTACGATTCGACATACTAATTTTTATATTTTATTAAACTTCGAGTGAAATAGAAAAATATAAAAATAAATACAAAACGAACCAACACATTTACATACGAATGCACAAGCGAATTTTCAAACGTTTGCTGAAATGCATTTGCTGCTTGCATTTGGCAGCAGGATTTAGGCTATGCTTTTTCTGAACTATGCTTTCTGATGAAGCTAGAAATTTTCACTTTGGTCCGAATCATAAAATATTATAGATACGACGTTTT
Source organism: Dysdera silvatica (assembly GCA_006491805.2). Classification (NCBI taxonomy): domain Eukaryota; kingdom Metazoa; phylum Arthropoda; class Arachnida; order Araneae; family Dysderidae; genus Dysdera; species Dysdera silvatica. The sequence continues at coordinate 57,129,098 of QLNU02015003.1, forward strand.
AAAAATATCCGATACTTAATTTCCATTGTCCGTAACAAAACTGATGGTGCGCGTTTGAAAAGCCCATGACAAAAGTTTCAGCTAATAATAATACAAATGACACTCTTCCTCATGTACGTATTCAGATATTTTTGACAGGTTCTTACTGCAGCCATAAAGATTAATGCATTTTTTTGCTAATCTATCATTATTGGAATTCAAAAAATGTCAGAAACAGGGATTCAAAACCAAAATAATAATGTAATACACAAAGTACATTTACCTTGTCTGCTGCCATTAAAAATATTTTTTTTCTTTTTTCCTATTTTGGAATTGACTGCTTGACAGGCTCTCAATTCAAGTATTCCAAGCTTGCTGTTGAAATAAAAATGTCAAAGCGTAGCTATCTCAGATATTCTCGTCTCACAAATTCTCTAAATTGATGTGCAATAGAACAGAGCGAAGGAGAAAGTGATGTACGTTAGTGCGAGGAAGGGAGTGAAAATATGTAAATCAATTTCAATTTAGCAGTGATCATGTTTTTTCAAGCCTTATGTGAAAATTTGCTTTTAAGCTTTTAGCATTTGTTATGTCTCTTGCCTGATTTTTTCACCCGCTTTACTGACAAGCGTACAGACTGCAAACTCATTTCCACCATTCCCCCCCCTTTTTTTTTTCTTTAAAAATGATAAAAACGAGCACCATTTTTTTTCAAAATCTTTGAAATAAAATCTCGGATATGTCGAAGTACTTGAGACATATTGAAGGGGAAATATAAACAAAGGTTTTGCCTCCATGAAATAAAAATTTTTACGACTTATAAATATAAAAAATAATGTAAAAAATGTAAATATCTCGGTTGATGTGAGAAACTTGGGTAACAAGCGAAAGAGTGTCCGAGGTTGTGATGAAACTGTCACTTTCTTGTAAAAATTTTGTAAGAAGAGAACGAAGCATTTAAGGAATAGTATGATAAAATGTTTACAGCTGTTTCCATAGCCATTGGCTTTTATCAATTGCTGTTCTGATGATAATTGCCAAGAGCTATTGAAACAGTTTTAAGCGTTTAATTACACCATTTCAACTGTATTGATTTGTTGTCCCCCATTTATTTTAAACAGATGGAGGAAAATATATTCAGTGTATTTTAGCACATAGATAATTTTCATTTCTTGTAAATCTAAAGGTAATTTATTCAAAAAACATTTTCTACTTGATATTGTCTCCCATTTTATTATAGTTTCTTTCATTCGCGTTTTATAGATGTTATTTATAATGTTTTATCTATTCAATTTTTAATGTGAATAAGAGATGCAAAACACTGGTTCATTCATAGAATTTGAATATCATTTAAATAAGACGATTACTTTTCTACTAACTCAAAAATTGCATATTGTGTAACATTGGTAATTGGCAAAAATTCGACATTTTTTATATCTTTAAGTGAAAATATGTCATAAAAGTAAGTTGCTTTATATTCTACAATTTGTATTTTAACGAACTGCTTATTAAATATATTTTAATATTAAATATTAAGTAATATTATTTCAAAAATACTTAAGATTAAAATTCAAACTGATGGTGACAAACATTGCTTAAATGTTTGTGAGCAGAAAAAATTTCGGAAAATGTACGGTGTATTTAATGAAATTGGCAAGTGGACAACCGGAAAAAAATGAAATTTACCATACGTAGAATGATTTAGAGCCTATGACATAAATAAAGGAAAGAAGACTTAAAAGGTTGTTTGTGGTTTTACAGCTCAAAGACTACAATGGTCATGCTGCACTGGGACCTACTGTTTTCCGAGGAATCCGAACCTCTTAAGGCCTAGGGAACCAAACCCCGGACTACAGTGAGCAGTGCGATCTTTATGAGATCTCTGAGTAAGCGTTCTTTGCACTGTTGGGAGTCGAACCCGGATAAAAGGCGCACTAGGCGAACGCGTTACCATGCTTCGCTACTGCAGGGCAAGACTTAAAATGCTCAGATATATTGAAAGAAAGGGAGAGGATAAATAAGAAAATTGTGAAAATAAACTAAAAAAAAAAAATTTTGAATCATTCCTGGGAAATAAAACTGAATGGAATGGAGAATCTCACTAAATCCAGTTTTATCTGGTCGGAAAATCTCAGAAATAAAAAGATAAAATAATTTTTAAGGAAACTGTAGGAAAAAGAAGAATGGGCGATTTTCTTTAAAGGAGCTAAGATCCTTTAGAAATTATAGCTCCAGTAGAAGAACATATAAGGGTTAAACCGAACAATGATAGTTATTGTTAGAAGTTCGATTGTTGCAAATGGTTTAATGAATTTGAAGCAATTTTAGTTAAAACAACACACAATTTCATTTGATTTTACAAGGTGTCCATAAAGTCTCTTTACAATTTCAAAAATTTATTAGAAAGGCAAATGAAAAGACAGGTAAGTAAAAATTATAATGAAATGAGATGTATATATTTATTTATTATTTTGCCTCATTTAGTACAAGTCTATATGCGCACCGTTAGATAAACACATTAGATAAAACATAGATAAAACATAGGCACCATTAGATAAAACATAGGCACCATTAGATAAAACACACCATTAAATAAACACATTAAGAAGGTACTCAATTTTTTGCCATGTTCGCTGTAGCAGGACCTTATCAATGGTGGTAATGACATCAGTGATCCACTGCTTTAGATTAGTGATGCCTCATACCTTTGTTCGATATACGATATCTTTAATATAACCCCATTGAAAGAAGTCCAGGGGAGTGATATCTTGTGAACGAGGGATCCAGGGTATTGGACCACCCCTTTCAATTCACTGGTCTGGAAATTTTTCATTTAGGAACCCATGTACATGCAGTCCCCAATGTGGTGGTACACCATCTTGCTGGAAATGGTGGTTTGTTGAAGGTCATGTAGTTGTGGTGCCACGTATTCAGTCCAAAGATCAAGGTAAACATTTGCCGTAATTGATGTCTCCTGGAAGAAAAACGGACCGATGATTTGATTACACATCATTCCACACCACACATTCATTTTTGGACTATTTCGCTGAAGTTTCCTAGCCATATGGGAGAATTCGATCCCCAGGTTCTGTTCTGTGTGTGTCTTCAGTTTCTGTGAAATATGAAAGCTTGCCTCATCACTAAAACAAACTCAGGTGAGGAATATTTCATCCTCAGAAATTCGTTCCAGCATGTTAACTGCAATCTCTTTTCGTCTTGGTTTATCATTTGGCTCGAGTGCCTGTAATAATTGCACTTTGTAAGCGCACAATCACAAGTTTTTGTGCAGAACTTAGTGCACTGTTGAACATGGTAGCACTGTCTGACAGCAGTAAGCGTAGACATTCTGTGAGAATGGTCGAAGGTTTTTCTTACACGATCGATGTTTTCTTCAGCTGTTTTTAGTCGTCCAGTTCTCCCTTTATCCAACATTGTCTCTTTCTCCATAAATTTTTTGTGCCATGTACGAATTGACCCACTTGATGGCGGATCTCTTCTATACATAGTTCTGAAGTTTCGATGAGTCTGCAGATCCGATTTGGTTTCAACAAACCATGATACAAACTGCGCCTTTTCTTTATGAGTAGCTATTTTGTAATGGGTTCATTTAACAGCATCTTATTTATCAACAGAATACCTGAAGTTTGAAAATGCAATGTGAGAAAAACTTTGATAACCACTGGGTATACAGAACAAATCTGATGAAGATGTCTCATCAATTGCCTTTGTAAAAAATTTTTGAAACTGTAAAGAGACTTTATGGACACCCTGTATATTTGTTCATATCATAATAGAAATTGCGATATTCCGCTGAACTAAGTGGAAAAAGGAAAATTTAACAAATGCCGTCGTGATAAAATATTAAGATGATTAGACATATTCGAATATATTTTAAATTTGATTTATTCTTAGACGCACTAACACCAAATAACCACTCGATCTAGTTGACCTGATCGACGCGATCTAAAGGCATGAGTATTTGTTTTCCTTTCCAAGACTCTTATAAGCAGTAGCACAGCAATTCAAACATTATGAGCGGCCAATTAGCTTTGAAGACCTTTATGTTATGAGGCCTTAGAGAAAATAATGTTGTTTAATAGCCAATGAAGGGCTTGAGTCCACAAGTCACATTGTCCTACGCAACTAGTAGTTTTGAGCCTGTAATAAACTTTCAGTTTAAATCAAAGAGTTCGGATGATAAATAGATCTCATAATTATTTATTCCACATCGTCATCATCATAGGTGGAAATTTGTCTACACGCCTCTCAACACCAACAATTAAAATTGAACAGAATTTAGTGATTTAATATACAGCAATTTTCAGCACCCACGTATAAATAGCTCAAACTAGAGCTTTTTTGTTTTTAGAGAAAAAGGACATCCCCAGACTGGATTCAAACAAGTGTCCCTCCGTTGAGCCCAGAGCATCATGACCGCTAGACGAATAAAGACAAGACCAACGCTCCCTTTTTCCGTTCATAAAGATGTATGATATCATTACCCTTCTTAGAGATAACACAGTTGCCAAATAATAATGATCAACACATAAAGCCGCCTAGGAGAGTTTTTTTTTTTTAGTGTTTAGTGATTTAATTTTAAAAATTTATATGTGATAATATCAAACGACAACTAGTTTCAGTTAGACATAGACGCATATTCAATTTCCTTTCTCCTCAAAACTCTTATAATTTACAAACTTGGTTAGAGTTTGAGTCTAAAAATTGAACATTGGTAAAAATCATTTTTAATAATTAATTCATTTATAACTACGTCTTCTTAATTAAAGTGAGTTTACTCCCTCGACATATTAAACTTAACTAGTCAAGAAAAACATCTTCTACCCTAAAAGTTATATTTGCGCCACCTTAATTTCCGCCAAAAAATAAGTTTTGAGGTTTACTGTATGAACTTCTGTAATTTATGCATAAATTTCAGGCACTTTAAATGTTGTTTAGTAATTAAAGCCACACCTGTTGCCTCACGTTTTTAAAAATCTGCCTCGCTTTAATGACTTTGTTTTTACATTCACCCAGCGGACTTAATTATCAAATCCCTTAATTTTGGAATAGGATAAAATAACCTTCTCTTTCAAAGAAACTATTTTCATTAGATTGTCGCTAAAAGGTGGAATCCATATTATAAATTCCGGCAGATTTTAATACTACTAATAGTAGTAGTAGTAGAAGAAGTAATAGTAGAAAGTTTAATGAGTTATTATGATGTAGTTATTATGATGAGTTATTATGATGAGTTATAATGAATTATTATACAATTTAAGTGAAATACTTACATACAAGAGATTTCATCGCAAGCTGTGTAATTAAATATGCTTGGAGATTTCTGGAGTGGTATTTATTTTTGCAAAAATATAGCGTTTAACTGGGAAAGTACGCTACATGTTGCACTAAATTAGAATTAATTTAATTACGCAATGTATTTTATAGCGAGTTAATTATATTATTTCCATCATCGAGATAATAATTTAATTGTACCGAAAAGTTGAATAAGCACTATGCGTTCAATTTTCGCAATACCACATTTATAAGGAAAAATCCATTATAAAATTACAGGAATTTATGGATTTAAATTTCGTTGGGATCTTATAAATCCTATCTACGCATTATATGAATTGAAATAGCCTAAAACGATGATTTTTCTTTTATTTCTCTTGTTGATGATTGACATAATAACGTTATTGTGCAATAATAACTAAATCAAAGAATGAAGGATAATGTGCAAAACTTTATTTTGCTTCATTGTATTATCATTAAGCGTGCCTTTTTCACTTTACGTTGGAAAATTTTCTATTATTTTTCCAATTTTTTCAAATAATTATTCTTATACAAAAAAAATATTTTTTTAATACAAAAAAAATTAGAAAAAGATCATTTTTATTAAATAAATAAAAACTTAATTTTATAATGCAACGAAACCATTGGGAGCATTTAAATATGTGTGGATTATGTAAGGGCCGTTTATCCGTAATAAAGTAAACAAACAACGTTTTTCGTGCGCATAAAGAAATTTAATATATAAAAATAGTTAAAAACTCTATTTTAGTTATTATTTCTTTATATATATATATATTGTGATTTTCTATTCTTTACTTCATTTTATTTGTTTTCACTTGTTTTTATTTTCTTTATTTTACAAATTCCTTGACAAGTATAATATTTTGCCGAAACTCAACATCAATGGGTGTTTAATCAATACCGCATTTCTTACAATTTGGTGACATCATCTATTTTTAACGATTATATGAATATATGGAACAAACGTAATCAAATTTATTTTATTGCATGAAGCACGTATGTGTGCGACAAAAATCGTTGTCACCATGCCGTTGCAAATAATTTCATTTTGTATAATAATATGCCATTCTCGCCAAGATTAAGGATTTTACATTACTTTCAGCAGAAAGCATTGAGATGGTTTTAGCTACGACAGATGATATTTCTAGCTGTGATGCTTCTGAAACTATTTACTCTTTTTCTTTAGACAGCACCTTTAGTGTCAAATACATCACGTTGAAAAACGCGTTGCCAAAGCGATCTTTGAAGTATTTTGGCTACTTACTATCTACTTTAGATGGGGATTTTATTCTCTAGCAAGTTTTTCTTACCGTTACATCGTTCCTACGGATTTTTCTGTCGATCCATGGTTTTTACGAGAGAGATCAAGAAAAGATGGAAGATAGCCTTTTGGCGATTTCATTGTCATTTTGCTCTAGACCGTTTACCTTTTTTTTTGTTCTTTAAACTTCTTTAGAGATTTAATGTCGAATTTTTCATAACTCATGGCGATTTTCCATTGATTCTTTGAGTACTTGAAAAATAGCTAGATTAGATTTGAATGCAGTCAAATCGACAGTTTTTGAGGAAATCCTTTCTAACTTCTGATGAGATTCTGAGCCACATATTTGCAAAAAATCCATTATATTCTTATTATTAAAAGGTGACTTTGGTATCAACGTACTTGCTGAATTAATTTGCATCTTTTTAAAAAATCGTGAACTATTATGGTTCTTTACGTAGATTTTTATTTAATTGTTTATAGAAAAATGATACAAAAGCGCCCTAAACATTATTCGTTATCTCTATCCCTCTGTCTTTGTTTCAAATAAAAATTTTAACTAGTTACCACGCTTATTTTAATAGCAATAGATTATAAAGAAAAAGAACACAATTACATGGAGGCGCAGTTATTATTTCATAACCCTCGCCTCTCCAATTTTCTGCCACTGATTTACAACAAATATTTAAAAATTCATTTGTTTGTATTAGATATCAGGTATTACCGAGTAATACCCTGTAATATCTAGCATATGTTGAAGATATACAATTCAAAATTTTCAGATGACCTTGGTGCAGCAAGCAGAAGTTTAATATAACTAACATTCTAGAGATAAGCGTCAAACATTTGAGTAAAAAACATGGACATTTATAAATACAAATAAGACAATAACGTATTAATTACAAATTGTGGAAATAATCTTAAATATTATTTATGAATTTATTTTATTTTCCTGGCTTGTCATATGTTTATCTCCAGTGCAAAATATGGTATTCAAACCAATGGATATAGAAGTCCAGCTTCCCTAATAAAGTATCCACATAATTTAGCATTTCACTAAGTAACAATAGAAATATAATGGCATCTGATAAACAATGGTCCACAAACCTTTTACGCCACTATAACCTTTTCTTACCACACGCCAAACATCAAATACGTCGATAAACATTTAAGGAAAATTTAAAAGGCTATTGTTTGTCATTGCTTGGTGGCAAACACAAAAATAAGCAATACGTGTATGATCATAAAAATAATTAATACTTTTCTGTTGTTACTGGATGTTCGCAATGAGCAGTGCCGGATTACCGTACGGACTTTACGGGTCTCCGCCAGCTAGAAGCCCTCCAGAGACGTATTCTCTTGTAGACAGTCCTTTTGAATTATTTGACGGGGGGGCTCACAATATCAGTAACAAAGGGGCCTCAAAAATTTAATCCGCCACTGGTTATGAATTAATTATATGTGTTATTTATTACCGTTAATTCTATCTAAGAGCTTGCCGTGAGAGAAATATACAAGATTTATGGATTTTCTTATAGATGTCTGCGACATTCTACAAATTTCTTGCGGAAACCCTGTAGGGTCAAAGTTAACCTGGTGTTGAGCAAAACGCACTTTGAAAACCATTGTAATAAAAGATACTGGTGCATTAATTTCTTATATCTCAATTTCAGAATTAATCACAATTTTTTAATTTGGTTCTTTAACACCGACTTGCCTTTGTAAAGACGGTCGAGGCTATTTTCTAGGTGCCTAGAAAAGTTTAAACAACGAAGTCTCCGATAACTAAATGCGCTCTGCATATTTGCTTAAAGTATACGTAACGCTTGAAGTATATAATTCATGTGCTTTATATTTAGCACATAGATTTTATAATCAGATCGTAGAGTAAGTACCCTCCATTTTCCTGTGCATATGGTTTAGCTTGGTGTTACTTCTAGGAAATTTGTAATACCATGACGTGTATTTAAATAGAACAATTATTCTACTTTGCTAGAGAATTGACCTATTTTATTAAATATTAATGCTAGTCTCGCTTCTCAGGCGTTTGGCTTTTTTGAATTGTTGCTCCCGTCTGAAAAATCGTCCATGCACTGCTCCACTAATTGCAAACTTAGTTACAGTAACGCCTTACATGTTCTCGAAATGGAAAGAATATCTAATGCCTGTGGAACTTGGCTGCTAATTAATGGATTGTGGGTTCTTAGCCCACCAGAGGCCGATAAAGCAGTTCTTCCCTTTGCGAGTAATTTATCGCCATAAATGTAATTAAATAAAACAATAACCGTAAATGTAATTATGTTAATTAATGATAATTAATTATGTAATGAATAGCAATAGCAACCCTAAATGCAGTTAATTGCAATAATAACCATGAATGTAATTAATTACAACAATAACCATAAATGTAATTAATTGTAATAATAACCATAAGTGTTATTAATTGTAATAATAAACCTAAGTGCAATTATTGTAATAATTACCATAAATGTAATTAATTATAACAATAACCATAAATGTAGTTAATTGTAATAATAACCATAAATGCAATTAAACGAAATTGCATTATAACGGTAAGTGTATTTGTAATTGTAATTGATTCTCCCAAATAATATTTGTATTGTATTATAATATTTGTTTAGAAACCGTATATTACAGTTTGGCAACGTAATGTGTGTCCATGATTAGTATGTTTAAACTTTTGGAGCTGCGTGTAATGTATACCAATTGCTCAAAATGACGAGTTGATACATGTCAATTATATCTGAGAAAACTCTTCAATGTGATAGTTGAAAAATTTGTATTTAGTCACTCTGACTGATCATTTTCTTAGCACTGGGCCTCGCTTAGTACTTATAATTTTTGTCGATTAATTGTGTGGTTTGTTCCGCTTCTGTGCAGTATTATCAGGTCCTGGGAGAGGATGAGAGAGGGGCCCCGGCTACATTCTTTTGGGACCCCCCCCCTACTTTTGACGGGGCCGGGAACAATATTTATAGACCCGTGGACGATTTAGCAAATCGGTCACGTTCATTCGACGGTCTGTTCATTTACCCTTAGTTTAATTTTTCCTGTTGCGTTTAGAAATATTTACTATAATAATAATTTTAAAAAAAGGAAAAATTAAGTAGTTTTGCGCTGGGCCCCCTTATGATAAAGGAGCCCCTGGGCTTTTGCTCCCCCCCCCCCACTTTCCATGGGCCTGCCCTTTGAGCCAAAATTGAGAAAAAATTACTAAAGACAAATTTAAACAGTATACAAGTACTGTAATTTGAACATATAGGGTAATTGCTGAAAATGTATATGATGAAAATATAATAAATGAAAATATGATCTGTCACGCAAACCAATATTGACTGTTTTCAGTTTTTTGAAGAAATAAAAGCTTTTCTAGCTTTTTTTCTACAAATGCATTGATAATTGAAGAAAAGTTGAACTTTCGTGCTACATCATAATTTATGTTGAGCATAGCCAGTCCATTCAATCTATTTTGACGGATGATTTATCTGTGATAATTTCTAACTTATTTGAGCATATTAAATGCTCTTTCACCTGAATGAAGCCACTGACACTGGAAACATCAGATAAATCTGCAATGCAAAACTTATATTGGGTAACAATTTTTTTAAAGGCGAAATTTGAGACACTCCGATAAAGTTAGGCCCTGGCCAGATGGCCCAGCTGCTCCCCTTCTTGGAGGCCCTGAGTATTACTAATACTTCAACTCTCGTATCGAAAACCCACGCTTGACATGAAATGACTTCTGCTGTCCGTATGCCACAAAAATACACCAACCAACAAAATCTCAGACTTAAGGAAAATATCATCAATTTTACACATGCTTTTCCTTTTCTTCTTTTTATTTGTGTTTTCCGATATGACGTCCCAGCTAATTATAAAATTTTATTAAAGAAGTTTCTATTTTTTTTACCGGAACAGATGTCGTAATGTTCTTTGCTATGTCTATTTGTTCCATTTTGCCGGTTATATGAATACGCGCATAGTCCTTTATCAGTTCCAAAATTGAATTATACTTCTATAATTCTTCAACAAAAGTAGACTTGCCTATCATTTTTCTATTTTTTTTTTCTAATCTTCTCAGAATATAGTATCCAATAAAAATTGTCTTGTTTTTTTTTTCTATAAGATTTTAATCTTGTTGAGAGAAAAAAATTCAACCTTGTTATGAAATTTTGATTAACTTTTAAAAACTAATTTACTTATATGATATGCCAGGTCTTCCTTTATTATCATGCTATTTTGAACGTTTGAATTGGTGAAATTACTTTCGCTGATATTCAATTAACTTGTAATTGAAATCCAATTTCGATAATAGAAGGAAATTATTTTGCGTAAGTTTATTTCAAAAATAATTTAGCGAAACTCAGGTACATCTTGAAAACTCTCCAACAGTGGTTGGACAATTAATAAAGAATTATGGTATCTGCGCTTTTCAATTTCATTTCTATGTTTCTCCGGGGCTTTGCCATTCCTTATCAGTCATGAACGCTTTACAGAAATGTTCAATTTCTATTTTAAAAAGTGCTGCAGGGAATTCGTTTTGTTTCGAAGAAATGTAGGGACTTTGATTGTTTTCCAATATTATTCCATTTGATCTTAGTTATTAAAATTTTGGTGTTGTTACAGAACTAATCGAAGTCCCCCTTAATTAAGCAAGCTTATTATGTTCTAATAATTGTTGTTTATATACTAAACTACAAAGAATAAAGCCTAATATACCGACATACAATTTTTAACGTATCAGGTCGCAGGACTCTCTTAAAATAGCAACAACATTCATGGGGGTAGCTCTTGACGTGAAGGTAAAATTCGACACACACACTGAATATATAGATATACAATTTCTCTTCAGAAAACGGATAGGGATTTGTCTTTTTGAAACGCCTTGACTCCTCAAATCGACGTAGTTTCGAATTCCTTGGAAAATTGCACTTTTCGGCACTTGCTTACCCAAGAAGGCGATGGGGCGATTGCCTTCCTAAGCTGGGATTGTATTATGGAAAATGAAATCAAAAGTACCGGATATTTGGCTAAAATAGGAATCGAAAACAAATCGTACCCCCACCTTGAAATATTTGTTGCTCCGCCATTGTTTCTTGGCGTCAGGGTTGTAGTGACACTGGGATTAGAGCGGGCTGATACGCCTGAAAATATAATCGGCCTTTCTGAAAAATAAGTTTATTTAAAAATAAATAATTGTAAAATTTTTTTTCAAATTTTGGTTTTTTTTATAAAATTGTTCACGAGAATAGAAATAGTTATCGGACTTTAAAAAAGCATTCAGAACAGATTTTCATTGTATACATCACATTTTTTTACAGAGGGTTGGGTCGTTATCTACTATGTAGCAAGGAGAATCGAAATTACAAATTTTTGTATACCTCTGTAAGTTTTCAATGTAAAATTTATATGAAGAAATTCATTCACTATTGTTAAATATATTAGTCTGTAAAAATATTTGTTGCTCTTAAATATATTGATCAAATGTATCAAAATCTTTATAAACTTAAGTTCCTTCTGCCGTTTTCTTGGTCTCCTTTGTAACTTTCAGAGTTCCCATTATAAAAAGCATCTAGCTACTTCCCCGCTTGGCACAGTCCAAATTTATTTGCCCTTACGCAATAAAACGCAAAAAATATACCAAAACATACCGGATTTCGTTTTGCCCTCAAAATGTCGCATCAAATTTTATTTTGTTTTACCTACTGGCAGCCTAATGGCTTTAACTCGAAACGTTTGACTTGCATGGTCTCGTGGGGATCAATCAATATCTTGTTAATCGTAAAATATGAAAAGACATGGATTTTTTTATTGCGTATCCGCTATTGTCAGGCACCCTACAACAGACTGTGTTATATTTTATTATATCCTAATATATGCACCTATTACCATAATTTATATGTATCTACTTATAGGAAGGTTCCTTGTTCACAGTTGAACATGGGTAACTTTAGTATTATATCACATTAAGTAAGTTTAAAAGTATGATTCGCGTTTTGAGTATAACGCTAACATTCGGGTTAATCGTCGACATATTTATCACATCTCAATTGAATGGCATTTTAATTGGCTGAACAGCAGCATGAAGATAATCCCAATAATTCAGGAAATTCGGGTTTTAAACCCAGTTACTATAAAGCGCTTGCCTTTTATCGTGCTAATCCTTGTTTCCGAATTGGATTCTGAGCACAACATTCAACCGAGTATCCATTGGGAAACTATAGACTTTGGCGCAATATGGTTTTAATAGTTTTCGCATCCAGTGGCGAATTTGGCAATGGATTATGTAGGCTAAAACCCATGGAGAAGAATTTTTGACGGCAGCAAATTTTCGACAGAGAAAAATTTTTGAAGACGCGGATAAATTTTTTGTCAGATTGGATAATTAATGTCCCAGAAATGTGTACTACATATCAAAATAAGGTACAATTCCTCCATTCGCCTTACTTCCTATTTAAATTAAAATAAGGGGAGAGTAGGCCTATCTTTTCTGTTATTAAAAATTGCTGAACATTATACAAAAATTTTCAGAACCCACGTGTACGTAGTTTAAGCTAGAGCTTTTTTTTTCGTTTTAGGAGAAAAAGAGATGCCGTTCCCATCCCAGATCTGCTACAGCCCCCCCCACCCCCCACCACCGTTGAGCCCGAAGTGTCTTGGCCGCTAGACGGACGAGGACAGCAGACCGCTATCTTTCTCCGTATATAAGGATGTAAGATATTATTACCCTTCTCAGGGATAACACAATTGCCAAATAATGGTCAACACACAAAGCCACCGGGGCTAGCTGCTTGTGAGTATTCTTATGGGAATTTATTATACATTAGTTTCAAATTGAAAATTATTGTGTGATTTTGAACTGATAACCGGAAACCTCCTTTTATGCCCAAGGCTAAACAATATGATGGATGGTAATTCTGCGGAAAATGCTTATTGTGTTTTTTCAGCCTGTCAAAACGAGCTTGAACCGCTAGAATACTAGAATGACCGAAAGGTTAGAAAGTAACATTTGATAAAATAGATATTTTTCAAGTTGTTAGTCATTATTTTATTGTATAATAGTAAAAACATGAATTGGTTTCCAAATTTTAAAATGGTCCAATTTGAATCTAAAATTTTCCCAATTAATGTCACTTAAAATTTAAACTAAATAGAACTTTAAGTGTCGTTTTCTGAAAATGTCAATTATGTATATGCATTCCTCTATGCTTTTATTCATTTTTTTTATACTTTTCTTTTCTCATACGGCCGAAAATATTTTCACCAACATAGGTCCTAAACCCAATGACAGCATCATTAGCGATGCAGGTATTTTAGACATTTAAATATGTAAAATGTCAAGTTTTATTTTATTCCAAATGACATATTTCTCCCAAATTTCAGAGAAATGAGCAACTTACTTAATTACTTAAACAGAAACAAAAAAGGTAAAGTAAGACAAAATATTTGGGAACAAATTCAAAGCAGATATTTTAAATTCACAATGTGTTATCAATATGGATATGATATCTAAAACTGTTTGTGCAGTTATAAAACTAAAATTGTCGCTTAACATCCAAAAATGATGGTGAAGTCCAAGAAATTCAAATTTTTGTTTGCATTAGAACATGCGGAGAACTTGGGAAGGTTTCGCGGATCACCAAATGCTCAGCAGAACACGGTTGAAAACCGCTGCACCCGGATATTCTATAACAAACAGTTATTTCGACACTGGCGTAAGGTTTAAAAAACACGACGTTTCGGGAGCCAACTGCTCCCTTTGTCAGATGAAGGTACAATGCCTTCCAAAAAAAGCATTAAACTTCATTTGCTTAAAACTTTGCTTAAAACTTCCATTCTGCCTTTACTTGACAAAGGGAAAAGTTGACTCCCGAAATGTCGTGTTCATTTTTACGCCAGTGTCGAAATAACTGTTATATAAATTGTGTTTATTGTTAAAAATTATGACAAAATATATGAAAGAAACATACTAAATATTTAATCTTTTCCTATTTACTTAACTTTTATGCCCAGTTTTAGATGTGTTCAGCGGCAAAACTAGACATCGATAAAGGGAAAGCTGCCAAGAGGGTTCCGTCAAGAGATGCATCAAATTCGTAAATATTTGCGAAAAGACGAATTTGCAGGAATCGTGATGGAAGCCAAATTTTCAGTTACGTCATTGTTTTTGTTTAGTAAGAAAAAGCGGCAAAGAAAATTAGCCAATTGGTGGCAAAATATATCAGCCTACTCGAGGCGCAGCCAGGATATTTTACCAGGGTGAGCTTGATGTCAAAAGGGCGAATTATAATTTCCCTTGAATTCCTTTATCACATACATAAAAAAAATATATATGTATATATATATATAAAGCATATAAAGAGCATAACTTACCTTGGATTTTGCTTAAAATTTTATGATAAATCCCTATGTTTGTGTTTCTCAAAGTGTAGTCGGCGGCAGTTTGTCAAGTGGTCTGCAAGATCATCACCAAATTTCAGAAAAAAGCGAACTAGAACTATACCGGCTTAGCTAGTATTTATGTTCTTGCGAGATTACAAAGAATTTCTCATAAATATTTATTACCCATTATAGATTTTACATTATGGCATTTCGTGAATAATTTGAATCTTCTGAATGAACCCTTGCTGCCTACATTTCTTTTCATTATTTGCTTAAATTAATGATATCATTTATATTATAAATTTGAAAACCGTAACTCGCATTCTCTTTATCAAATAGCGTTACCCTAAAAGCCATTTTGTTTCAGGTGAGTTTGGCAACCAACCCATGTTTTAAGAACATGGTCGGATATTTTAGAGAATTTTTGCCAAAAGCTGATGCTATTTTTAAAGTGAAAAAAAAAAAAAAATATTTAAAATGTACCACAAAAGGACTTAAAATTAACTACAAATTATATTTCAAGGGATAAATAGCTCTCTTTGTCGAAGCTCTTATATACGTGTGTGTATAATCCTGCCAATAAATTACATAAGTCGAGGGTTACTTTGGATATGTCTTTCCTTGGAAGAGGCTGATGGGGGGATTACTATGACGGTAGCTATGTAGGGCTTAATATCATTAGCCATAGTTTCAAACTTTAATTTCAGGTAATATATTTTTTAATGGTGGAGGGAGAAACACGCCCCCTTTGTTCCGTGATAAATATAGGAATGCTTAAAATGGACCGTGAGCGAACAAAGTTTGAGAAACACTGCCCTATGTTATTGGGAGCTATGGAAATGTTTGTTTATTCTGGGAGTAATTCTGAGGTTTGAGATCTGACAAGGCTTCAACAGATCTCTGGGTGGCTCGGTATCCGCTCAACCCACTCTTAGCAGAGTTCCTGCAGCCTACGGGCATCAAAATCGCAAATCCAAACACACAAAATCGCCTCTTCTCACTTCATGAAAGGTAAATAAGCTAATATAATGAATAGCAGTTGATTTTGTAAAAGTTGATATTTCTCAAGAGGATTTATAAGCATTTTGGAGTGAAATCCACAGAAATGCATTCCTAATTAGAAGTAGAATTTGTAAATAGCAGTTTTCCTAAACTTTTTTGAATATATATGCAGTTATATATGTATTAGATTTCTTTTAATACCGTATGTTTCCTGATTGCTATATATTTTATGCTTTTTAGTTTTAGGTATCTCAGTTGTCCAATGCTTATATTCGCCGCCTTTGAATCAGCAGGGTTTGTGTTCAATACCCAAGTAATCTGAGTGTGTTTTAAATCTATATCGGGGTTGTGTCAGTAAGTCACCTGTTCTGGTGTTCCTATGTCAAAACGATAGAAAATTATCTTTTATTTTCAATTTAAAAACTGCCAAATCCCCAAAATCATGGGCATTTGATAAAAAAGTATTTGTCATGCATTTATTTAATCAAATCCCAAATGCCCTTTTCTTAAATTTTGATGATTTTATCTATTTTCGAATAGTGTTATTTATAGTTATATTTGTTCTGTACTTAATCTTTTATGGAAAGGAGTATAAATTATTTTCAATAGATTTTTTACGGCACAATTCATCACAATGTGGTACACACACGTCTCGTCATGTCAGGATATGTGACATATACACGATGCGATATATACGCGTCTAACGAGACAGAAATTGGATAGAGTGATCTTAGAGTAAACTTTTATAGTATCTCTGCGACAACAGATTAAATAATGTATGCTATTATTACCATTCACGGGAATAAAACCTTTGCCATATATGCTCAACACATAAAAGCGAAATTTTTGGGAGTCTTTCGTGTGGGGAATTTTATTGTACAATAATTTTTGTCTCAAACGTATATGTAGCTCAAACTAGAGCTTTTTGTTTTTGGAGAAAAAGAGACGCCGTCCTCATCCTGGATTCGAACCAGGGTCCTTCCCCTCGAACGGAGGTCCGCGAATGGAGGGACACTGGTTCGAATTCAGGATAGGGATAGCGTCTCATTTTCTCCAAAAACAAAAAGCTCTAGTTTGAGATACATATACGTGGTAGGCAAAAATTATTGTAGATTAAGTAATTGGAGACTATGTACCTTAATATTTTAATTTTCATCGATGTATGATACGAATTACCCAAAATATCGATGTTAAACTAAATGTAGATATTTTTTTAATATTTTACACTTAATAGCAATAATTATCATTAGTAGACCGGCAATCCAGCAGGCCTCTTCCCTAATTGTCGAAGAAATCTATGGAAATGAATCATTTGTTGAGAATTCCCTGGCCTTCTATTTCGCAAAAGTCATTCCAGGACGAAACTATTCGAATTATGAGTCGTTAATCTCTAATTAGAATGATTTTCGAAAATGGTGTCTTCCTGCTTTGCATAAAGTTAACTTCCGCTAGCATAAAGAAAATCATAGGAAATTTATGGAGCTGGTCTCAAAAGCTCATCTTCATTCCCTGAGGTCTCCAACGACATTAGCGTTTATCAGGAACGTTACGCAACGGTCACTGGAGCATCACTTTTGGTATCGCATTCAAAATTTATCAGAGTGCGGTTTCAGGCGATTTATGACATCGGCGATAAGTGGACCCGGGCCCTATGGGCCCTTGACTACTGAGACCGGAAACCCATTAACAATTCAATTATTTCCGTTGGTTCGTGATATCGTTTTCATTACTGGCTTTACGAAGAGGGAGAGATTAACACTGGTCTAGAATCACCACAAACTACCTTCTCATTAAATTTGCCACTGATGTCCGATAGAGATGCATATTTGTCACACTTTATATAAAAGAATACAGGCCATGTTTATTTAAACGATATTTGTTAACAAGCTACATTTTTAATTGAAGTTTATAATAGAGTAACTTTAACATTTCGCTACAAGGCTATGAGTGCAATTTTACCTCTATGGCCTTTCAAACGCAATCTAAATATTAATTATAACAAAAACTACTTTCAAAACTATATCATCGTTTATTGTAAAGCAGATAAACAAGTATGTACAATATTCTGACTGAATTGAGGTTGTTCTCTTAATTTAAAACAAGTTCATTCACCTATGCATATATTTTTTTAAGTTTATTAACATTATTTTCAATGGTGATGAAGAATAATTAAAAGTATTTAAGATATAATTGAGGTTAAAAAAATGTTTAATATCGTAACTTATGAATATATATATATACAAACTTGTGTTTGTTTATGTTACATTATAAAATAATTATTATTTTAAATAGTTCATAATATCAGCTTTTGTAGTTTCGTAAGAACTGTACGGCTGGTATCAAACTTAAAAAAATGAGTCTGGCTGCTGATATGCACAGGTAATGATGACATAAGCAGTATTCCTAACATCATCGAATCAAAGAAAGGCCTTATATGTGTAGTGTTGTTCACCAATAAGCACATTTTTAATTTTAAGTGAATACACACTTTTCTCGTGTTTGAATTTTGCACGAAATGCGTCCGCAATAACTGATTTAACAAAACGCAAAATTTAATATAATTAAAATTTTGAATTTTCACTATGTTTCTCAAAACTATCAGGTTAATTTCTTTCGAAATAGAGTATTTTAAGGTCCTCTTTTTCTATTGTCTTATTTAGCATAGTCTTATTTTAATTGTGAAATATATACAAGCAGTTAATCATGAATAAATTTTACAAAACATGTTTTTTACATAATTCTAAGTGTGTGTTTCAAATTATTTGATTTTAAATTAGTGATATGAAATTCGGTTTTCAGCTTTAAAAACTTAAAATGATCTCTAAAATGTCAGTATGACAGATTATAAGCATAATTTATTCTACGTTGATTTAGAAATGAGTTGAGGATTCTAACTGCGCCTATTAGGTTTCCGTTACAGAAATTTACACGTTAAAGAAAACAACAATACCTAGTACTGAATTCTTGCTTTCTTCAATGGGGAACATATCGTCAACCTTCTCGAGTTTAACTCGAGGTTTGTTTTAGCGAAAGCTACTCTTTAAGAGATTCGCCACTTGAATCCTGATGTATAAATTCAGCAAATGTATCCATGGGAATAATAACCTAAGGACAAAAGGATCTACTATGCTATTTCCAATTTCCTCCGGCCATAACTATGAGAGCAAAAAAGCAAACTTGGCGAAAATAAGCGGTAGAAAAATGGCCCCATGGGTCCACTCTCGCCAGCGTGAGCCAACTTGATGAGGATGAGCCAAACTGTCTATCCTCTTAGACCGAAGTCAGTGTCTGCGAATGAAGTTTAAATTGAGATTAGAGACCCAGATGACCTAAGCAATGACTTATCTTGGCTAGCACTGTGAGGATATAAATGCCAGAAACAATTCTCTAGAGAACAGGGTTTCTGATTTAAAAAGAAAATATAGAAGGAAGACCCAATCCGCCAATTCCCAAATGTGGTTTTAAAGTATTTTTGAAGTTGTTAGTAAATACAAACGAAAATAACTTCTTGAACGTATTCAAACTTATGTATAAATATATAGATTTTTATATAATTTTTTTTGTGCTGAAATAGAATGACTCTTGGACGTTTTCTTCCAATATTATATTATGCAGATGGCTATAAATGATAGTTGTTAATTTATTTAATACTATTTGATTGCATTTACATAGATTGACCTCTACAGATGAAAATCGTAGAGAAGAACAGAAAAATTGTACGAATGTAAATATGAGAACATCACTTTCAAATCATCTTCGTTCTGTTTCTCTTTTTTATAGAAATAATACGATTACTCAATTTAAACGAAGTATAATGAATTACTAATCAAATTTTCACGCTAATTTCAAAGTTCTTAACTCTGTGTCACTGCCTGTGAAAGATGAAGCTTTTTAAATATGTCCTTTAATTTATATTTGCCTAAGCCCTTTCGAACAAGAAATTTACTAATTAAAATTTTCTATTGAATCAAAGTGGGCTAATCAATAATTGAAGTTTTAAAACTACATGCTGTATATCTTTACTACTATTGAAAGAAATAATTTCTCCTATGAATTCTGGAAGATTACTTCTGTTACTCTTCAATTATTTTGTCCGTCTTGTTGTGTTTTAAACATTTAATTAATGCTTATACAAAATATAATGGCTATGTCCAAAAAGTAGTCCATTTACTTTATTCACATAACGTTTATTATATAAAATTTAGATTATTTATTTGCCAGATACAAAAACCAGTTTCCTTGAAAAATTAACTCGTTTAGAAATAAAATGGAGAAAAATAATTAAAATTCCCCTTTTTTTTGTAAGGTAGATAAATTAACCCGAGTACTAAAATGTACTTCAGACGTTGAAGGATAGGTAGCGTGCGTTAAGAAACTGAACAGAAAACCAGTTAACTAGATGAGTTCTGTTTATACGTGCTTGAGGGAAATAGATGAGGAAATCCGAAATAAATGACCTGTCTTCGGCGGTATTGGGAGAAAATTGATCATCGCTGCTCACAAAGCATTACAAAGAATTATCTATTATAATAATGTTGATGATATTTATCACAAATATTGACGACATGATGAGAATTAGTGCACCTATTTGTATTATAATTCAATATTCAAAACCATCAGCCACTAAAGCAAACAATAATATAAGATAATTTGTATTAACTGTTAATATTTCAAATGGCCCTGCGGTGGCGCAGTGTGGTAACGCGTTCTCCTATTGCGCGGCTAATCCGGGTTCGACTCCCAGCAGTGCAAAAAGAACGCTTACTCAGAGATCTCATAAAGATCGCACTGCTCACTGTAGTCCGGGGTTTGGTTCCCTAGGCCTTAAGAGGTTCGGATTCCTCGGAAAACAGTAGGTCCCGGCGCAGCATGACCACTGTAGTCTTTGAGCCGTAAAACCAAAAAGAAAGCGAAAGTAATATTTCAAATGATGCAAGTCCATTCCTTTTTTTTTAATTAAACGAAATATAAATCTAGTATTCACAAACTTGATGAATAATCGCTTATTTATTAAATAAGTTTTTAAATACATTTTTTCCTAACTAATATATTTAAAAATTCTAATAATTCAAAAATTACAAAATTATCTTCAAACTAGGGAGTGTTTATATGACTACCTTTAATGAATTTCATTCACAAAAATGAACACAAGACCGAGGCTCTAAACACTGACCCACCATGGCTCGCACACACAAATATATTTTTAATTATTAGGCACTTAACATTATTGTCAATTTCATCTATTAAAAGGCAAAGCTGCTATCGATTAAGCTTCTGTAGATTTCGTTTTCATAAACAAGCGATTCAGTAATACATGCAATTATACCATGATCGGTTTCTTCTTAAAATTATTCGCGAACTTCAACGAATTGTTTGTACACTTTCTGTCAAATTTTTATGCAGATGAAATTTTATTTTACTATGCCGAAAATAACAAGTATCTTCGTCTCTTTCCCCATGGAACCCTCAATACTAAGGTTTTGCTTTAATTTCCCAAGCACTTAGATGCCTGTATTTTTTATCAAGGATACTTTACTTCGTACATTTTTTTAAAATTTTTTTACAAAAGAAATTTTTATTACAGCTCAAATATTAAACCAATATAAATATTATATGTTTCAAAAGTACTTGGAAAAAACATGCGACGTAATTTTCTTCCTTCACTGACAATACTTTTCCTACACCCTCGCTTACACGCTCGAACTAGAGCTATAATACATTATAAGGGAAGAAAAAGACCCACTGTCCCGCGAACCCGCAGTATGGACCTAAACGCCTTAAACGATTGAGCTACCGGAACACGGAAGCAAGGATCCTTTCCTTCATATGTAAACTTTTAAAAATTGCCCCTTCTCATGGATAACGTGAGTTTATTGGTCAACGCACAAAACCAAATAGGCATTTTTTTTTAGTGAGTTTCGTTGGAGATTAAAATAGGCAATAGTTTTTCTGAACTCGCGCTTATAAGCTAGAGTTGAACATACCTAGACGAAAAACAAAGAAGAAACTGTTCCGGCGCAGACTCGCGCTGGATACCCTCCTTGTGAACTGCAGTGTCTTAACCAATTAGGCCACTAGGGTTCTTAAGCGTTGCACCTTTTCTATGTAAGGTTTTGAAGGTTATTATAACCTTTCGCAGGAATGATTGATCGGTTTATTTAATAACTGTCGATGTATGCGTGAAAATACATAACAAATGTTTTCGCTAATTTCTAAAGACAAATGACACTATTATCCGGACCCAGATATTTTTGACAGGTCGTTATTGTACCATCATAATGAACTTTAGTGTACCCCTTTCATAATTCACCATCATTGGAATTCGAAAAATGTCAGAAACTAGGATTTTTTGGAAACAAAATTGTCATTGTGTAAAATGGGACCTCTCCTTCGCTGATTTAAAAATATTTTTCACTTTCTCCTGATAGATTTTGGACTTGACGGCTTGACAGGCTTTCTATTCAGGAATTTCAAGGTTGCTGTTAATCCGAAAACGTCGCAAAGTAACCATTTCACTCATTCATGTCTCGTGCATTTCCCAAATTGGAATGCAAGAGAATAGTACGAAAAAGAAACGGACAAACACTAGCGTGAGGAAGAAAGTGAACGTGCGTAAATCGATATCAATTTAGTGCTCTTCAGACTTTTTCAACCCCATCGAAAAATTGGTTTTTAAACCTCGGGCATTTCTTTCGTCGCATTTTTCCCTCGCATCCCGACTTTTTTCCTTTTCATGGAGGAGCCTATTGATTGCCAAGCCATTTCTACTGGCCTTTTCCCCTCTTTTAACCCCTTTTTAACAATAGATAAAAAAACTTTCAAAATATTCGAATTAAAAAGCTCTGATATGTCGAACTATTCGAGACTCAGAAAAGGGAAAACTCAGAAAGAAAGTTTACGTCTGAGCAATAAACCGTTCTTTTATTTTAAACAAAAAGTATAAGAGAAGGGTTACGTGAATGATATGAGAATCTTTGTGAAAGAGTCAAGAAATATCTGAGGGTATGTCATGAAACAATCTTTTTTTAATGAAAAAAATATACATCCAATGTTTAAAAACTAGTCATTGAAAAGAGTGAATTGAAGAACAGACAAGCCAAAGCTCCAAATCTGTTGACATTCATTATATCCAGAAACATTGCAAAATTTTATTAAAGTAAAATTACTAATTTGACACCATCCAAACTACCAATTCCTATGTCATGAATTGATAACTAAATAATGGGATATTAAAAAATGCTATAAATATGTTTGGAATATTTGCTACATATAGATTCAAATTTATGTGGATTAACTCTCAAAAGTTTTATTTAGCGAAGTTGTTACGGTTTTTTTAACTGAAATAGTTATGTTTCTTTTGATCCTCTTTTAAGCAGATTTTGTCCTGTTTAAATTCTAATTTTTTTTTTCCACCGCTTAAATTTTTAAAATTTAAGTGATAGATTTGAATTTAAATTATACATTGTTGTCGATGCGTTTTAAGTATTTAAGGTTTTAAGGGGGTCTGGTACCACTTTTGATTCAAAAAGTCGGTTTTCATATTTTCCATAAAAAAACTGTATGGTGTTGTTTCGATTTTTATTGAGGCACTTAAATCCCAAAATGGCAATTAATGTAAAGTTATGGCATGAGTCTATGTTATACTCGACAAACTTCAAATGCGTTTTTCTCAAATGAAGTTTTTTAAAATGTTATGATTTCAATTTGATATATGTTCAAGATCGTTTAAACAAAAGTTGAAAACTTTTAAAGGTGTGTTGTCGATTTAGTTTTTTTTAATTTGTCTGTGCAGAAATATATATATATATATGTATGTATGTATGTGTGTTACAACCTCAAATATGAATTTTGGTAACTACAGTTACAGAAAGTTCGAAAACTGTCAATTTTTAAATTTTTATAGATTTAATACTTTTTCTAAACAACGTACCAATATTTTCTGAAACCAATCTTTTTTTCATATTCTTATTTATAAGAGTATATTTTTATCTTTTCAGCAACCAAATAATGTCTTGAGTTATATCAAAACTGCCGGAAGTAGGAGGAAACTGAGGATCCTGCTCCAGTGGCACGGGTGAGAAGATTTGCAGAAGGCGGGTTTTTGCGATAATGGTACGGTTGCATGGATGCATGTTTCGCCTAGCAGCAAAATTTGGAACTTATTTCGAATTTTATTGTTTTCAGGGATATTTTTATCGATCGTTGTGTGTATGTATATGAGGGAAACGTGATCCCTTTCTGAATGATCCTAGCTCCCCTTAGCGGCGAAAATTTGACATTTTGTCATTCATTTGTTTTCTATTTGTGGATTTGGAATCTTTTTGCGAATTTTTCTCTTTAGTTGTCGATGTTTTGGGCTTTTGCCTGCGTGTGAAAACGCATGATACCTAGGGCTTCATTGTGGTCTCGTCATTTGGGGGGTTTAGAGTTCCTCGTGAGAGGAGAATTTTCACCAAACTTGAAGTTTCCAGGTGCCAGCTCCTCCCCAGACTCGACACACAAATCGCAGGCCAGTACAAATATTCTACCCCCTCCCCCACATCCCATTGAGGTAGTGGCTATGGGCCCTTGTGTCACATCCATTCGTTAAAATATACCGCTTATCGTCAAGAGGACAGAGCGCAACCTTATTCTGCGATATGTTGAGAATTATGTGGTTCTTGGTAGAAAATTTTCAAGAGGTTTCTCTCGTTCTTTTCCTCAGGAGGAGGCACTCCTTATATTTTTGGTGCATTAGTTTATTTATGATAACTCCATCTACCCCTTTAGCTGTCTTCTTTTCCCCGCCGCGCTCATCAGACTACATATTTTGCTGCGAAGTCCGACAAACGAGGAAGCTGGAATAGAAGAGAGCTCATCCTTCATCTTACCCAGCACTTTTTTGTTGGTTGTGCTGAATAGGGGGTGGTCGGGGGGTAGTCAGAGGTGTCGTAGTCGACTATTGTCTGCCCCATGTCTGCGTAAATGTCGTTAGTAGTCGCAGACTGTCGGTATCTGTGAATAAGAGCTTCGCCCTTTCTCCATACTAGACAAGGATTTTGATGTAATGGAACTCATACATGAGAGATTTTCTTATGTTGAGTATGGAGAACCCAACATAAATGTGCCTGTTCAGAAGAAGATTCGTCTTTAATTTCTGAATTGCCTCCAGATCCTCTGCAATCACTGAGAAATTGTGGTACGCTGGCGAAACGATCAACTTTTTGGCTGTGGCCTCCTTCTGCACAAGGCACACATCCGCACGATTCTCGAGATTTTCCATGGTTTTACCTAACGAGAAAAGACATTTTTCAAAAACAAAAATCCCGCAACTTATTTCTCATTCAATCTGAAAGCTCTCCCGAAAGAATAACTCACCGAACAGCGCATTGCTCATCAACTTTAAGAAGTCTTTTTTTCAAAAGCGTTTGCGGCGTTCTTCCTCTTCTCCGTATTGAGTGTTACGAAGATTTAATCCATGGAGTCTGACGAAATTGAAGACATCTAAAAAAGTATGAAATCTTTTAGATTTTCATTTTTTAACCTCTATCTATCACGTGAGTTTGTAACAATTCAGCTTCATATTTTCTTCATAACCAGTGGACTCGCCGCAGCTTCATCCCTACGGTAAGGTACAATTTCAAATTGCGATAGTGAACGATGTATCGTTCCTTGTTCCGCAACTTCGGAATCAACTTACAAGTGGCCCCATGAAGTGGCAAAGTTGGTCTTTGCAGCAATACTTTGCGAGTATGGGGAGAGCATCTCTTTGGTCGCCTTCATCTTCTCGGAATCCAGTTGGTAATCGCTATGGAGATTATGAAGCTCTCGTGGATATTCCACGTCAACCTGAAAATAGCAATAATATTTTTCATATTCCATATCTTGTCTCAAATTAATGGTAATTCCAACCCGCTAGTTCTTAGGCACGGTATCTACCTCGAAGATGCATCCCATCTCGTCATCATCTGGAAGAGGCGGTATTTCATCCTTTGCCCAGTCATCGCATTTCCTCCATCTAAAGTCATGTGTTGGGAGATGCTGGATCATGGTCCACCCATACAAGTTATTCAGGTCCAAGTACATGATACACTTGGGAGGTACCCGGGAGGTAGCGGTGGTTTGCCTGGCTGTAAATGGTAAGAATGGTGTAAGTGATTGAAATGAGGATATTTTTCCTAGAGAGTAATCGCTTAAGTTGTTGATTTACCTAAATCTGTTAGCGATCATGGAAACTTCTAACCGGATTCCCGACTCTACAAAGAGATGCATCTCGGGGTTTGTGAGAAGCTCGAGGCGGACCCCTGTCAAGCACAAACAGGCTTGCCACGCCAATCTCGGTACTGTATACACATGGCAGGGGTCGATTTGGTAATAAGTCAGGCATAGACGTCTAAAGTTTTCGAAGACCTCAACGAGTTGGAGAGTATCACTCAACACATATAGATCATGATACTCTCCTAACGTCGACATCCCGAAGATTCTCCAGACATTCTGGGCGTAACGATAATCCTCGGGTGATAACTCCTCCTCTGTCAGCTTGTTATAGAACTGATGTCTTGAAGGCAGCTCTCTCTCGTCGAATTTGGAAAAGTAGCATGCGGTTATAGGGATATACCCCTTCCTCAATAGCAGGGGAGACATTTTATCCTCCTCTAACACCTACCCGTATCATGCATATATCGAAACCTTACTCAATTATGGAGAAGATGCGAAGAATACAACGCTTACAACCGAATGTTTCTAGAAAGATACAACCGGGTATCTTCACAAGACGAACCCTCTAAAGCCTGGTGAGAAAAATGGTGGACAATTGAAGCATTATCAACTATCTAAAAATAGTCATACGCTGGATTTGATCAGAAACCTTCATTCACACATGTTCCACCAAAGCCAATTACTTCTTAATTTGGTAGATGTGAAAATCAGGCTCAACCGTAGTAAACCAGCCTTTTGCCTCGTATTTGATACAGAAGATAAGGAGTACAATATCTCCATAGAGCATGCTTTCTGGTTTGTGAGAAAAACTAAAGTGAGTCCAGGGATTCCCCTAGGACATTCAGAAGCTTTAGAAACGACGTCGGCCAAGTAACCCATCGACTGAGTGTTATATAAAGTATACTCAGCTGCTCAAGGAAGCATGTCTTTCGTTCAAGATAATGTATTCATCGGTCAAATTAATAAAAAGATTATATTAGCCATTATTAGCAATGACGCCTCCAACGAAACTTATACTTCTAACCCGTTAAAAATCA
This sequence comes from Dysdera silvatica, assembly GCA_006491805.2. Lineage (NCBI taxonomy): Eukaryota > Metazoa > Arthropoda > Arachnida > Araneae > Dysderidae > Dysdera > Dysdera silvatica. The sequence continues at coordinate 57,156,290 of QLNU02015003.1, forward strand.
ATCACTATCACGCTAACTCGGTATCAGTGTACATAGATAGGAACCCACTCCCTTACCGGCCATCAGAACCTGACTTTGCACGAAATTCAACTATCTGCGCTTACCACAGCCTATTTGCAGGCACCGAGATATTGAATCAAGACCTAGAAATACACATCGATTGAGACGATTACTCGAAAAAGTATACTCTGTACGCATTTATTACCAGATTTATTCGATGGGGGATACTTGCATCTCATGCAACAAGGAAATTTACGAATTGAAATAAAATTCGCCACTGCTGTACCAAACACCTCATCGATTCTGATATATTCAGATTCCAAAATATGGTTGAAATAAAACAATCGAGAAATATCATATGTGATTTCTCAAACTAAAAAATGGATACCACACAAATAAATTGAATATTACAACAGGATAATTTTACTCGGTACTCGTTCGTAGGAGTTTTCGCCAGCGACCAGTTGCCTAGAAAAATATCTACCTTCCCAGCTTCACTGATTGTAAACGTGGAACCCCAACCGATGGGGGTAGCCATTGGCTGGCTATCTATGTGGAAAATCAAGCATTCGCAGTATTTGTCGATTCCCACAGGAACTTACCGCATTTTTTTGGAGGACCGATATTACAAATGTATACAAAATATACATATATAAAATATAATGATGTACCCCTACAATGCAGCAATGCATCCGTATGCGGACAATATTCTAGATGTAGCGGGCAAAACCTCGAGACAATTGTAAACACATTTCAGGCAAAATGTTCAGCCAATGACGTGCGAGTATACAATTTTGAAAAACAGAAGTTCCGGATTATTGTAAAATTTCATACTTTTTGAAAAAATAAAATTTGCTATAAAAATCAATTCTACATGGCTGTCTCAATTATTTCTAGTTATGGAGCCCATCCAAATACAACACGCGTCCAGGATTTTAATTTGTGGACCCACAGGAAGTGGAAAAAGCGTGTTTGTACGCGATTTCCTTAAACATTAAAAGGAGTTCTTTGATGAGCAACCAACCAACTTAGTATAGTTTTACGGTACTTAGCAAAAACTTTACGATGAAATTGCTGACGTCATGTTTGTGGAAGGATTAGTTTCAGATTTTTAAGAAATTCTAAATGGTCCTACTCTATTCGTTATCGATGATTTAATGGGAGAATGTGGAAATGATAAGGGGATTGCGAATTTGTTTACAAGGGGAAGTCACCATCATAACCTAAGAGTGATGTTCATTTCTCAGAACATATTTCACAAGGGATCTTAAATGAGAGATCTCAATACACATTACATGTTCTTATTTAAGTCGCGTCGCCATCTAACCCAAATTATGCGTTTATGTCGCAAGCTGTCTCCAGGAGAGACAAAATTATTCCAGTAAGCGTTTCAGGACGTTACAAAGACACCATTTTCATAATTCCTCGTAGATTTGCGAACAGAAACCCTAGAAGATATGCGGATGCGCACGAATATTCTCCCCCACCAAGTGCAAACCGTCTATCAAAGCCGTTCCTGATAAAGTACTTAACAACAAAATTTAGGAGAAGAGGAAATATTTGGAAAAATGACGCTGAAGAGGTCGGAGCTTGAACAACTACGTCTCCTCTGTGTACGTTCAGAAAAATCTCGAGTTAGCTTATTGAAACAAATTCCCATTACTGTCATAAATGCAATCTGTGAGTGTGTTTTGAACACTATGAAGGGAAATGTACCATTAACCAAAGGACAGAAAGAAAAGTTACGAAAACATAGAATCACGCTTCGCAAAATCGCTGATAAAAATACCACTATTCAAGAAACGACGTATATTAGTACAAAAAAGTGGTTTTCTAGAACTAACTATTCCTGCGGCTCTAAATGTGTTGACGACGCTTCTATCCAAATAGTATGGAATGTACTCGGAAAATGATATTCATACCACAGGAAAGATTTTCACGACATACTCCGAGAGACCAACAATTGTCTTTATTGGATAGGGAGATGAAGAAAATTCTTGAAAGCACGGACGAGGATCATGTGAAAATCCAACGTTATAACCAAGTGCTACAGAAAAGGTTCAATGTGGATATGTTTAACCCGCCCGAACTTGTTCGAGAGGAGAAAAGTGACACACTCGAACGTGCTGTAGAAGCGCGAACATTGGATATAGAAGAAATAGTGGTACGTAGCGTCCCGAAGGCTACTCGCGGCACTGCACTGAACATCGTTGATTATTTGAAGAAACACAACGATGTCATTTCATGGGCAGAAAATGGAGAACTTATTTACAACATGTAATACCCTCTTCAAACATGATACATTTAATCGATAGTTTGTTAAGAAATAAGAAGTTATATAAACCTCTTCCCGCGATAGACAAATTTGTAGATGCTATTAAGGAAATTAATCTACCCCTTAATTATATTAGCAATGAAAAATTTCTGTCGAATATCAGAAATGTTAAAAAGGATGGCTCGTTACATAAAAAGAGACTATCTTTTACACAGATAGAAAAATCTCTACCGATTCGTAAGAAATCTGTATGACAATGGCTTAAATATTGAATAAAAGATTTTTTGTTAAATCCCTGCTTCATGGATTATTTTTTATGCATGCAAACTAAAAATCGATTACATAAAACAAAAATACAGAAAAAGATCATTTACCGATTCTTCATACTCCCAGGGGGACAACTCTACATCGGAAAAATCTATCATTCCACGCTCAATCTGGGAGGCGGTGAGGTGGGGTAAAGGAGAATTCCTAAAAAAGGAATAGAAAAATGTAATAAGAAACTTCTTAAAAAAATAGAAATTTTATTCTAAAGAATTAAAATAGAAACAAGCTTTTAAAACAACTTAGAAATTTTATTCGAAAGAATCAAAATAGAAACAAGCTTTTAAAAAAAAATTATAAACTTTATTTGGAAGGATTAATAGAAATGTTATAAAGAAATTTAAAAAATTAGAAATTTTATTCGAAAGGATTAAAATTAGTAAAAATGTTATAACAAGCGTTTAAAACATTATTTGAAAGAATTAATAGAAACGTTACAAAATTAGAAAATTTATTCCAAATGATAAAAATAGAATCGTTAAAACGAACTTTAAAAAAAAGAAGAGAAATTTTATTTGGTAGGAGAAAATTAATAGAAGCGCAAACTTTAAAAAATCGATAAAAATAGAATAATTATGTTTGAGGAATAAATCGCTTGATTGAGATATATGTATATATATATATATATATATATATAAAAGTTTTCCTCGCCCATTCTTGGCGGAAACAGGCTTTGGGACGGGCAGAGCGCCATGTTCCCAAGCCTCTTTTTACATCACTTCTTAATGTGCCATGTCTAGAAACTTCCTGACAATGTGACACGTGTTTAGGATTGTGGCTTTTTGTATTTCAATGTAGGTGTTTGGGTCAATGTTGAGTATCTCCAAATTCGTCGCAAGCGTTTTTGGTACTATCCCTGTTGCTGAGATGACTAACGGGATGATGAGGATCTTTTCCATACCCCATATATCTCGTACTTCATGTCTGAGATCTTGGTACTTGGTGATTTTCGTTGTGTAGGTTGTCTGTATGTTATTGGTGTTGGGTACTGCTATGTCGATTAAGTACGTGGTCTTATTCGATTTATCGACGAGGGTTATGTCAGGACGGTTATGTGGGACTGTCTTGTCTGTTATGATTGCTCTATCCCAGTAAAGCTTGTGTGTTTCGTTCTCATGCACGGTCTCTGGCTCATATTTGTAGTACGGGCATTTTTCTGTCAGAAAGCCAGCATTCGCTGCCAATTTCTGGTGGACTATTTTCGCTACTTGATCGTGTCTATGTTTGTAGTCTGACTGCGCAAGGATCTTGCATCCTGCCATCACGTGTTGGATTGTCTCCGATGCCGCATGACAGTGTCTGCATTTGTCGCTTTCTATGTCTTTTCTCTGGATGAATTTCTGATTGTTCCTTGTTGCGATCACTTGGTCTTGGATGGCTAGCATGAATCCTTCTGTCTCTGGCTGGAGAGTGCCTTTGGCCAGCCAAGAATTTGATGCCTTTTTGTCAACGTGTGGTTGTTGCAGGTCATTGTAGTGCCTGCCATGTAATGGTTTTCCGGCCCAAGTTCTCAGTTTCTGTTCGTTGGCTGTTTCCAGGACACGCTCTTCGGTACTACACAGGTTTAGTGGCGTGTAATTTGCATCTGCTTGTATTATGGCTTGGATGAGTGGCGATCGGGGACTCTTCAACTGGAAGTATTGCCTCATGCTCTGGATCTGCTTGTCATGTAAGTCTTTGAGGTCCGCTTGTCCGCGTCCTCCTTCTTCCCGGGGTAGTGTTTGCCGTTCAATTGCCGTTGCAGGGTGTAGTTGTCCGGCTCTTCTCTGGATGGTTCTCATTTTCCGCTGGAGTTGTTCTAGTTCAGTGTTGGACCATTTGATGATCCCGAAGGAGTAGGTGAGCACTGGTACCGCATATGCGTTAATTGCTTGCGTGGTGTTCTTCCCGCTCAGTTTCGTCTTCACAATGCTTCTAAGTCTTTCTTGGAATGCTTGCGTGAGCTGGACTTTGACTTTCTTGTGCTCCTGCTGCCGTTTTTGCATTATCCCTAGGTATTTGTAGGTTTCGCCCTCGTCCAAGGTCTTCAGTAGTCTCCCGTCTTCGAGTTCGATGCCTGGTAAATCTTCTTTGCTATTCTTCTGTATTTTGCACTTATCGAGGCCGAATTCCATTCCTATGTCCTTGGAGAATGTCTCTGTTATACTGATGAGTTGTCGGAGTTGGGTGATTGTTGGCGCGTATAGCTTGATGTCATCTACGTACATGAGGTGGGAGACTTTATGTAGGTTTCTCTTGTCTTTCTTCAGCATGTATCCGTATTTACTTGTGTTCAGCATCCTTGACAAGGGGTTTAACGCCAAGCAGAACCACTGGGGGCTTAGTGCGTCTCCTTGAAAGATTCCGCGGCGGATGGGGATCTCGGCCGTTTCTATTTTACTGTCTGGCGTGTTTAGCTGTAACCGGGTTCTCCATTGTTTCATGCTGCTCTGTAGGAATCGGATGATTGAGGGATGCACTTTGTATATGCTGAGTATTTCAAGGAGCCACGAGTGCGGAACAGAGTCGAAAGCCTTCTTGTAGTCTATGTATGCGGTGTTGAGTTTTCGCTTTTGTTTTCTTGCTTGTTCCAGGATAACTGAGTCGATGGTAAGCTGCTCTTTACATCCCAGAGTCCCTTTCTGGCATCCCTTTTGTTCTTCCGTCATTAAGTTGTTGCTTTCGCTGTGCCGGCTTATTTTTTCAGAGATGCACCCCGTGAGTATCTTGTACAGGGTGTTAAGGCACGTAATGGGTCGGTATTTCGCTGGGTTACTGGTATCCTGGTCCTTCGGTAGGAGGTAAGTTATTCCCTTGCAGAGGAATTCAGGCATTTTGCTGGGGTCTTCAATTATCGCCGTAAGTTCCTTGGCTAATGGGCCATGGGCGCTGGTAAATTTCTTGTACCAGAAGTTGTGTATGCCGTCAATACCGGGTGCTTTCCAGTTGTGCGTACGTTGGATTACCTGCTGGAGTTCCTCTATCGTGATGCCCGTGTACCCACTTCCTCCCCTATACTGTGGGGATGCCCCTAGATTGGCCTTTGTTCGGTCTTACTACTGCTGGTACAGTAGTGCGGCCCGCGGGCCATCAGGAATAAGCAAAATTGGCCTCTGGACTGAAAAAGGTTGAAGACCCCGGGGTATGGGATGTGGTAATTCAGACATTTCTGCATAATATCTTAAATATTCTCAATAGGATTAAGGTTAGGAGACCATGCTGGCAGCTGTAAGGATTCAGTTCTACTGTTTTTACGCTCCTGAAACACCTTCTTAGCACGGTGACTGGGGCTGTATCGTATCGAGAAAATGGATTGCATGCCCAATAGTGGTGTAAATTGCCAATTGTAGTAGCCCGTTTTTAATTTGCATAAAAAAAGTAGTGTATTTGTTGACGCGATCCTAGTTCTATCACTAAATTTGGATTATGCTCAAACAAGATAAGTTTTTTAAATCCAATTACACACTCATATTTCTAGTAGAAATAGCGGCATAGGAGTAGCCTAAAATGTTGATTTTTAAACGACTTTTGCAATGAAACGGGTAATCAAGTTTTACTGCAATAGGCTAGATC
>QLNU02015003.1:57164692-57175401 GCA_006491805.2 Dysdera silvatica
ACAGTCATATCCCATTTGATTTCGCTTGATTAAAATTGCTGAGGTTTTTTTAAACGAATTAAAATTTGTGGCAAGCTTTCACACAATATTTCATCTGCACTGTTGTTCCAACATTATGGGCTCACTTCATATATCTCAGTGTTTTAACAACCTTTTCTAAACCGCAACCCACTTTTATAGTAACCAAAAGATCTGCGACCCCTCTGTCCGCCGCCGCCACATTTGCATAATAAAAGCATTTTTAACAGAGTAAAGAAAACACATTAAATATAGAATTACACATATATATTACATCACCAGTATTATATATATATATATATATATATATATATATTTGAGGTTCAGTAGAATATTGCAATGTGTGTAGCCATGTTGAAATATAAAAGCGTTGGAAACATTTGATACAACCCTCTTATAAAAATAATCTAACTAATACTAATTACGTCGACTCCTCAGATTGGACACCACTGATACATCTGAATCACAGTTTGGTTAATTAATCAATAAATTATTAATGCTACTTCCTATATAACATGATAAAATATAATGTAAATATAGATTCCATATGCACCTGGAAACGAAAATATTCATGCGTTTGACTTTAGTGCCAAAGTCTGGAATCTAAACTCCCAATATATGCGAGACATTCTTATATTTCAATAATATTAACGTTTTAGAATTCATCATATTTATCTCAATCCCATACTTGCTGGGCTGTATTTAAATGTACTTTAGTTCATAACCGGAAAGAGGCCTGTAGTAGGTTTACTAAAGGCATATTTTGTATTAATATTAACAAATATTAATGAAAATAATTATCGTGTAAGTTTATTTTATTGCTTAAGTTTATTTTATTATCCATATAATCACAGTAGTCTAATTTTGTAAAGGTGATCTTACAAAGAATCCAATACTGACTGAATCAAAGTACATAAGCAACACAACATTTAAAACTCTCTAAGAAGAAATAATTTTATTCATAAAGCAATTTCAATAGATTGAATTCTAGGATAATAGTGTTTATTTGAAAGCACGGAATTTAAGAATAACATGTTTATGGACTTTAAACCAGGATGCGTGTTCGAAAAATTATTTTTTCATTATTGAGCTTGTACGTTAAGAGATTATTTATCCGTCTTCCAAAATCACTCGTACGATTTTCTACTTCGGAGAAAAAGTGCAAATGTTTCAATTTTTAAATTTTAAAAGGAACTTTTTTCGCAATTATATGCAAATTTATTCGTCATTCATCAAAAATTATCAAATATTATATAACTCAGTTCTACGATCTAAATATGTGATTCGAATACGATAACACACATAAAATAATTATTAGAGGTAAAGAGAATTTTATACAAAACATATCGAGAAGAAATATAAAATAACAGCCAAAACTAATATACAGAACTTATATTAATATGAGATTAATGGACTTATTCTTCTACTATAATAATTATAATAACTGCTTATCAATGCCTGTGAAACTGCCGAATAATCATTAATCTAGTTAGCAATACTTCTTTCATCTTTGTGACTGTGAATAATTATTATGTCACATGTGTAAAAATAAAGTAAAATGTAAATTAGGTGGCAGGAATTCTTTATATTGTGTCGCTTACCCATGAATTGTTAGCGTTTTTAAAAAATAATGAGTTTATTTAATATACTGTGGGTTGAGAAAACCTATCTATCGCAAAAATGGAGAATTTTATTTCAAGTAAAAATTCATGAAGCTATCTGCTTTCATCGTCTTTTTTATAAATTCCACGTTTATCAAACCTTAGAAAAATTTGCTTCTTGTTCGTTTCCAATTGTGGATCTTCTGGCACAAAATTCGATTGTGTTTCACATGTATTTGAAGCTTTGTGCAATATTTCACAATTTTGATAATTCATTTATGCCTCATCCTTTAAACAATCATTTGCACGATAATGGTAAAACCCAGGTTAATTATCAAAGATGTAATAACGGAGACGGATAGCTTTATTGCCCTGCTCATTTTCAACCTAACATCTGTAAAATTTCCACAATCACGAGTACGGAATGTAAGAAATTCCTACATGCTGTCTATTTCATAATTATCCCAGAGAAAAATCCTTTGTCAAATAGCTCATCTTATTTTACGATCACTTTTTTAGATCATTTGTTCCACTCGCCGAAATTTTATATTTGCATCTGTTTTAATTAAACCGCAACGCCAACTTACCAAATGAATAACATATCAATGGCTAGACAATGTATCTAAGTATATACAAGGTCTGTCCGGAAAGTAATGTCACCAAGTTTGCAAGTATGAAAAACACCCATTTATTTGCACCATAATAAGAATAATAAAACCTGTATATTAAAATTCTTCAAAATATTGTCCTCCTGCGTCGATACACCTTTGCCAGCGGGATTTCCAATCTGCTGGGCATCCTAGAAGGCCTGTTCAGGAAGTGCGTTTAAAGCCATTTCACAAGCTGCTTTCACGTCGTCAATTGTTCTCTAACGATATCTTTTCAGGGGGATTTCAAACGGGGAAACAAAACGAAGTCTACGGGAGACAAGTCTGAACTGTAGGGTGGCTGGGGCAGCGTTGCCACATTAGATTTGGCCAGATAGCTGGTGACGGCGAAGGCAATGTTTGCTGGCGCGTTGTCATGGTGAAGTTTCCAATCGCCGCTGATGTCTGGTCTGATTATATATATATATATATTGAATTGTTTTTTTTTCATACTTGTAGACTTGGTGACATTACTTGTATGAATGAACTGTGATTATCACTGCTATAATTATTATTAAATATTATTTTTTAATTACATGAACTTGTTTTATGGTAAGTTTACAACTATTGTACAAGGCAATACTAATTTCCCATATTAAAAGTGTTTAATAGGTCATATGATGAAATACCTCTGAAATTAGCAGAGATTAACATTGTTGAAAATAACATTATATTTAATTAAGAAATCATTGAACTTTCATAAACAAAAACATTCCCTTCCTAAAGATTATTTGGGTATGAAGAAGTAAATGAACTTTTAAATCCCGTTTGTTTTAGATATAAATATATTTTATTAGATTTAGTAAAAAAAAGATAGACAAAAGAATAAATACGGTCATTCTATTTATTTTGTTTCTTAGTTCGATAGTTAAGGTGTGTTTTCCTGCTTCGTCTGTTGTTGAATATGTATTGAGGCAGTCTAATTACTAAAACGTAAGTTATATTAAGTAGGGTGTTAAATCAACATGCAAGTCCTTGTCTCATTACCTGTAATTGCCATCAAGTCAAAACTAACGACAGATTCCTTAATTGCCGGATTCAAGAGCTAATCAATACCACTATACGCACTTGCGAATAAGAAATTATAACCATGTGCTTGTAATGCCGATAAGCGGTTAAAATCATCAGACTCAAGAGCGCGTCATTTGGTTGAATTTCCCTCATTATGACTTACTTCAAGGAGCCCTCGTTTGATAAGTAACCTTCAGCACCTTAATTATGCTAAGGCCATCCATTCTGGAATCCTCCTTAAGGATTAGCGAAGAACGTTTATCTTATTAGTAACGTAAAAGGGTAATCTTTATCTTTTTCCGATGACACGACCACCTTCCTCTTCATTTTTCAAACTTAAATTGATACCCCTTTTGTATCTCCGCGCTGTAAAATCCATTCACAATATTATACTTCCCTATCTCCTACCGTTTCGGCGGAGAGTTGTCAGTGATTTTTGAAAGAAAATCTTTTTATTTGCCGAGAATATTATTTTACACACGATTTGGCAATGTCAAATTATGTTTCTTTTTAACTTCCCTTGGAAATTCTGAAAAGAATGGTAAATGCTGTCCATGGAATCCCGCTTTTCTCAGCTGCGTTGAACGAAGAAAAATTGAATCAAGACAAACCGGCCTTTCTCCCAGAAAATAAATCATCTTTGGCCGATGATCCATGGTAAGAAAAATTTCCTGCAACTTCGATTATCTTCTAACTGCCGGCCTTTTCTTATTTATTAACAAGCGAGGCGACAAGCGAAACTCAAAAACAACACATGATCGATGTTTGAAACACCGAACTATGACGAAAAGGGAACTTTTTTTTATATATAAATGAAAAAATGAGATCGAGTGAAGCAAAAATTTTTTCGACATTGCAAGGGTGAGCGAAAACGATACTCCGCATTTTTCTTTTTGTGATTTTCGAAAGAGCGATTTCTCCGACATCGATAGTTGACGTCAGAAGGCGTCATCGATTCTCAATTTTGCTATAAAACAGAATCCCAATTTACTGTCCGCAGAATATTGTCCCGTTACTGCGGAGAGAAAGTTTATCTTGCAAAATATAAAGCAACAAGGAAAAAACCACTTACAGGATATCTCTTCCGATAACATATGTTATTCTGCCTTACACATAAAGAGGAGGGAATAGCAAATTCTCCTAATCATTCCTATTATTAATAAACAAGTTCTTTTTTCCGTAATCCACACAATTAAAGCCTAAAGCGTACTTTCAAAAAGTGTTTTAAATTATATTGAGTTTTGCCAGAAAACAATATCTTAAGCAATTCAAACTTATTATGTCATCTCTTTGTTTTTCGACCTTCCCTCCTTCCCTCCCTCCCTTCCTTCCTTCATTCCTTCCTTCGTTCCTTTTGCAAGAATATATGGATTTTTAATAAAGTACCCCACAACTTGTTATTTTTGTCTGAGACTAATGAATAAAAAATAAAGTTAGGAAGACTTATTGCTAAATTGTAGTAAATGAAATTATAGGACACGTGAATTTCCTTCTCAAGTGAGCGTCCGACCCTGCTGTTAAAGAACTTTTAAAAGAATTTAATTTATATCAATTTATGGAGATATAGTAACAGTATCTATATATTTTATAAAATATTACAATGGTACTTTAAAAAAAAAAAAGATTTGAAAAATTTGCCACTTTTATAGAAAAAAGGACTATGTCCAAAATACCAAGTAAAAATTCAAAAAATTAAATAGTTCTTACTGACCTGCCATCAACAAATAACTTTATACAATAACTCTGAAAATAATACAAATTTGTGACATTGAAATGGGCAAGGAAAAGTACAAAACTTGCAAATACAAGTAGTTTTATTATCCTTTGAAAACGCATTTTTGTGCTCCAGGATACACTTTAATATTTAGGAAAATCCATTCCCCTTAATTTTGAAGTAGCTATCGACCTGGCCTTTACTTTTCCCAGAGTTTTCAAACAAACAACACTCCAAACTTTTGTCATTAATAAAGCACCACGCTCTTATCAATTTGTTTAATTTTAAACAATATTGTGGTTGCAGGTAATTTTCCAAATTTCCCTCAACGGATAATAATACTTGGCTAGGTTCCCTCTGGCCAGTAAATTCATCATACAAAATTGGGCTACTCCTATCCCAAGCGTTACACTTCGCAAGCATTATCAGCTGAAAGTAAGCACATTCAACATGTTAATTTCTACCTTTACAACGAAACTGCATCGTTTTAATATCGTTGTGGAGAATTTCCTTTTCTATATAACAAATTCTATGGGGAATTTTTATAACAACGTTTGTAACGTATTAAAACTATTTATTCATAAATATGTTTGATACGTTATTAACGTTGTTATAAAAATTCCCTGCATATTACTTGTATCGAATCATCATTTTTTACCACTAACTTCTATGGATATTTAATTTAATTGGATCCTACTTTGCATTGGTGTGATAACGGATTCTGGTTCAAAAATGCAAAAGCATTTAAGATATGTCGACTGTTACATATTAAATCCTTTTGATATCATTTATTAGAGTTTAGATGAACATGCAATATATGTTTATAATTTGAACACTTTGAACAACTTTTAAACAATTGGGAAAGAATTGTAGCACGCCCAAGCTAAGAATAGTATTTTAATGCAGAAAATACAAAGAGCTTGTGTTGGTTATACAAGTATCATAATTGTATTATAATTATATATTTAAATAAGATTTTGCTATAAATTCTACTAATTTTTTTCTTTTTGCCAATACCACTTTAATAATGTCATAATTATAAATGCAATTAAGAGAAATAAATGTTCATGTCTGGCGATTTAGGTGGCCAATGGAAGTGTCTAAAGTCAGAAGAGTGTTCCTGGAGCCACTCGGTAGCAACTCTCGATGTGTGGGGTGTCGCATTATCATGCTGAAATTGTCCAAGTCCGTCGGAATGCACAATGGACATGAATGGGTGTAGGTGATCGGACATGATGCTTACGTACCTGTCACCTGTCAGAGTTGTCTCTAGACGTATCAGGGGTCCCATATCACGCCAACTGCACACGCCCCATACCATCACAGAAGCTCCACCAGCTTGAACAGTCCCCTGTTGACATGTAGGGTCCATGGATTCATGAGGTTGTCTCCATACCCGTACACGTCCATCCGCCTGATGTAAGTGCTTCGCATATTTTGTGTACCAGATCTACGGTGGTTATGTTTATTTACCATGCATGTATTGAAATGTTGTATTTCACATGACCTTTTTTCTTTGCTTGGCGTAGAATGGCTATTATTTTCCTTGCGCCATAAAACACAACTAACCATTGCTTTTTAAAATCAAATTGTTAATTTCATTACATTTTATGGACTATGGCTAAAACAATTATGATTTTAAATCATATACCTTAATGAGTATTCTAATGATATAATTGTTTGATTGTTCATTGCCTGAAATACAGAAATTGACGGTTTGAAATCATTTATACTAAATGTTGTTATTTGTGTTATATATATAAATAGTTTTGACTGTTTTTTGAATGGTTATATTATTGTAGCTCTATCCGATTCTCAGAGTTTGAAATAGTGAATTACTTGCTTTACATTTGAATTTATTTATTTACTTTTTCTCATAATTTGAAATGATTGGATTTCCTAATGGATGTGCAATATACACTATTGCCCAGTCGTTGTATATTTGAGTATGCAATTTATGTCAGTCTCTGATTATATTGATTTGAATGATGTCACTGGTAGATTGGGTTTTGCTGGTCGTGGTTATTTTAATGTATTGTCCTTTAATGTGCAGGGTCTTAATCCAAAAGTTCATATACTTGAACATCTCCTTGACTAAATGAATTGCCCTGTTCGTTTGATCATGTCTCTGAGACTTGGACTATTTCCAGTTTAGCTCTTGAAATTGAAAGATACCATTCCTACCATTTAAATAGAGAGGTTGGTAAGGGAGTGGTGTTGCTATTTTTGTAATGGGTCAATTGATGATTATCATCCAAATTTAAATTTTACTTTTTCTGATAGTGACCTTGAGGTAGTATCAATTGAAAATCCTACTTATATTATTATTTCATGTTTTTATAGACCTCCAAATGGGAATTATAAAACTTGCTTTACATTCCTTGAGGATTTATTATTCCATATTAGTTCCGTTGGAAATAAATGGATAATACAGGGTGATTTTAAATATTGATTTACTTAGAGCAGATCATAAAGCTCGATCTTTTACAGATCTTATTACCGCCCATGGTTTTACTAATTTTGTATTATCACCAACCAGAATTACCAATACATCACGCACTCTTTTAGATTTATCAATCTCTAATTACCCACATGGTCTCACCTTTATTTTAAATTACGGTCTTGGAGACCATCTTTCTGTCTTTTCTTCATTTACTTTAGTAGATGATTTACCCCCCGATTTCTTCTATGAGTTTAGATATAGACTTAAGGGGAAAAACAGATGCAATCATTTTGTGATAGACTAAATCAATTAAATTGGGAGGAGGTTTTTACCTCTACATCTGTTGTGTCGTTTGATGTTTTTTACTGAAAGTATTGTATGGTATATTATAATTACTTTCCATGATTACTGTAAAAAATATTAGTAAATCTAAGAAATTTCGGCATCCATGTATGTCCAATTATATTCTTAATTTAATTAGAAAAAGGAATAGGCTCTTTTCTCGATTTATCAGAACTATAGTGAGAGATGATTTTATATCTTTTAAGCAATTACAAAACAAAATTATTTCCAAGATCAGGAGGGCTACGAGGGAGCATTTCTTTTCTCTTTTCCAGTTTACTGATTCTTAAAAACATGGCGAAACATAAATGACCTTATACAATAATTTCTGCCACCCACGTATTAATTACAGCTCAAACTAGAGCTTTATTCGTTTTGGAGAAAAAGAGACGCTTTCCCCATCCTGGATTCGAACCAGGGTCCCTCCGTTTAGCCCGGAGTGTCTTGGACCGCTAGACGAATGAGGACAGGAAACAACGCTCTCTTTCTCCGTATGTAAAGATGTAAGGTATTATCTTTCTGGACTTATCAAAAGCCTTTGACACTATTGATCATAACATACTAACAAACAACAATTGGGTATTATGGGTCTCCAGCTGGGGTTGCTTGTGGACTTTTGGTCTGGACGATCTCAGGTTGTTCAACATCGTAAATCAATTTCATCAAGTCAACCAATTTTATTTTGAGTACCTCAGGGCTAAATTATTGCCCCCCTGTTATTTTGACATATATAAATGACCTTTATGAAATTGATTCAGCATTTCGTAGAATTTACTTGAAGATGACACCAGTTTATTTTTTAAGTGCCCTTCTGATCTTGATCTTTCTGTGTCTCTAATTCATGCTAGTCAGGAACTTAAATATTTCAGTAATTGGTTCTCTCGTAACAGACTTATTTTAAATGTTGACAAATCTAGAGCAGTACTTTTAATCGTCTTTTCCTTGATCTTAGCATTCTACCAAAGATTGTAATGAATAATAGAGTTATACCATTTGCTGAAAGTGTATATTTTCTCGGGGTAAAATCTGAATCTCGACTTCGATGGAATTTGCATATTGACTCGGTTTATGATAGCGTTCGAAGGAGCCTTGGAATTGTTATCAGAGCTGCTACATTTATACCCACCAGGGTAAAATTGATGCTTTAGTATTCACTTATTTATTCCAGAATTCAATATTGTATTGCAATTTGGGGTGGTCCCTAATTTATCTCTTTAACTAATAACATATATAATTCACGAATTTATAAATTGCAGAAAATCTTCATTGGATTGATTAGCTCTCTTGGTACTGATGTTGTCTATAATTTAAAGCACTATCATATTCTTCCTATTCATCGTATTTATAAATTGCGTATATTAATATTGATGTTGAAAAGGATTAATATGAACTTGAATAATAATATCATAACTATTACCCAGTTTACTTATAATACTAGAACTTCATCCACATTGTTGCCAGCCAGACCTTATACTAATCTCATGAAATCTAACATAAATTATATTGGAGTAATGTTTTGAAATAGCATCCATCTTTCTTTAAGGATATTAATGATCTTAATTTTTTTAAGAAAAAGTTGATGAATTTTTACTCACCATGATGTAGGTTAAAAAGACTATCTCAATATATATCAATATTAAGACTTATTTTCACTATCTTTATTTGTTTATTTCCCCCTTTGACTGTATATTTTCTGTATCCCATTTGTTTGTATGGGGGGGAGCCAGAAATTTCAGAACTTTTTGTAAGTCCTTTGCTAGCTCCTTTCCAGTAAGATAAAATATTGCAATTATTATATATTTATGTATGGCAATATAGTTTCCCATCCTTGTATCCTTTTAAATCATGAAAATAAAATATGATTTGATATGATTTGATTTGGAACGAGACTCGTCAGACCAGGCAACGTGTTTCCAGTCATCAACAGTCCAATGGCGATGTTGGCGGACCTAGACGAGGCATAAAGCTTTGTGCCGTGCAGTCAACAATAGTACACAAGTGGGCCTTCGGCTCCGAAAGCCCATATTAATGATGGTTCGTTGAACAGTTCGCACGCTGACACTTGTTGATGCCCCAGCATTGAAATCCGCGGCAATTTGAGGAAGTGTTGCACGTCTATCTCGTTTAACGATTCTCGTCAGTCGTCGAATGTCCCGTTCTTTCAAGGTCTTTTTCCGGCCGCACCGCTGTCGGAGATTTGATGTTTTACCGGATTCCTGATATTCACGGTATACCCGTGAAATGGTCGTACGCGAAAATCCAAATTTTGTCGCTATCTCGGAGATGCTATGTCCCATCTCTCTTGTGCCGACTATAACGCCACGTTCAAAATCACTTAAATCTTGATAACCTGCCATTGTAGCGGCAAGAACCGATCTAATAGCTTTGCCAGACATCTCTTGTCTTATATAGGCGCTGCCGACCGCATCGCGTTACGCTGATTGGTTGCAAAGCTCCGTTATTTGCATACGCACGCCTGTACCAGTTTTTCTGGCACTTCAGTGCATAATATATGTATACATAAATAGTGTACTGATGTACATGACAAAGCACATTTATTATTTGTTTATTGCTTTCGGTAACAAGTAACTATTTTTAAAGACAATTTGATTTTGTCATTAGTCCCTAGGCTTTAGAAGGTTCCGATTCCTCGGAAAATTGTAGTTCCCAGCACAGCATGACCATTGCTGCCCTTTCGCCGTAAATTTCACACACACAAACAAAATATTTCATCCCTTGTAAATTACAAAGCCAAATTGCATTTGTTCGCATTGCAAAAATTGCAATTTTTGTCATAACTCTTAAAATGAAAAAAATGCGTTTTCACGATTCCGAAATTTAATATTAAATAATCTCGTCTATTCACCTCTGACCTACAGATATCGGAAAAGAAAATCAAAGACAGAAAAAAAAAGAAAGTGAGATGCTGCTGC
>QLNU02015003.1:57175501-57188607 GCA_006491805.2 Dysdera silvatica
AAAGAGCAAGGCGTACGCAGAAAGTTCATAAGTGGGGGTTATAAGCTCAATGGGGGTTATAAATCTGTAACTCATATATTCATTAAATATACAAAATTTTATTGCAATGGGAGTTACAACCCCCATCAACACCTTCCTGCATACGCCAGTGGTAATAAGTGTATATGAAAAAGAGGACAGCGAACTCTAAGCGGCCCAAATTGCTTCACTGCCCCCAAAAATATCTATAGGCAGTAGCGTAGCAAGTAAAAACTCATGGGAGCTCAAATGAATATGGGGGGGGATCTCAAGCACGTTTAAAGAAGATTTTGTGAGGTGGCCTAGGATCAAATAATGTGTTTTGATATTCAGTGGGGGTCTTGAACCCCCTAGCTCCTCCGTTTTCTACATTATGGTGTATGGGGGTCCAAGCCCCCAAAACTTGATGGACAATAAACAAATGGAAAAATCCCAAGTTGTGGGCGGAAAGAGACATAAAGTACATTAACAATTGTTAATGTTCAAGGTTTTCCTATCGATGTAAAGATGTAAATAAATTTTATTTAGGTAAAAATTTGTCTATAATGTATTACACTAACTTAGGCCTGCAGTGTTATAATAATTATATCAAGCACAATTTGTAAATAAATAGATATTTTTATTTCTTGTTCTGTTTTTTCTTGGTGCGTTTCTTTTTTTTTTATAAAATTATAAGTGTGAGGGCGAAAACCTCGGTGGCGACTTAAAACCAGGCATGAGAAAGTAGATAAGATTGGATCTACCTGGACTTCCCCTTCGATATTTCCTTCCTGTTGGCGTCCCTAATAAGAATCTATTTGTCTTAGAGATAATAAGGATTGTACTTCTCCATTCTCCTTCATTAAATGAATGGCTTAAAATAATTGAAATGAATCCAAAGTATGCGCTTTTTTTATGAGAATGAGGATGTAGGACTACATTTACCAAAAATAATAAGTTTATCCGCCTTTAACTTCCACAAATACACCTGTTACATGTTAATGTGATTCATTGCATTGAAATTATATAGGAATTAAATATAATGAATTACAATACCAGCGGAATCTTACAGGACCTAAACTGTCTATTACACTCTCAAAAAATTTCTTCCCCCTTCGATTAACTCTGCTTGAATCCCCTTCATTCCAGAATTACCCACCAATATCAATTCTATCCTCAATAAATTTAATTTTGGCGTAGTTTTCAATCCAACCAATAAATAAAGTTTTCACAAAATCAAAGATACTATTTCAGATTTTGACAGCTGGGGTGTATACCTCATCCCGCACCAACAACACAGAGTGTACATTGGTCAAGCCCGCAAAGCCCATCCAATAAAGTAAAAATAGAGCATGAAATGTATGTCCAGAAAAAATAATTACGTAAATATGTTTTAGCTACATACGGGATAAAAATTACCATTTTCCAAGACGCGATTAATCAAAATAATGTTTTCGATATTTTACCTCAATTGTTTTCAGGCTTCCTAATGTTGATACCACAGTCACTGACCAACTATCAGTCAATATTATATACAAGTTTGAATAACTTTCCTTCGCTCTTTAATAAGAGTCGCCCCTAATGACGCGGATGTCTTCTATTTTCGAAACCCAGCGGTTCTTTAACTTTCCTAGACCGCGGACCCTCTTCAGAGATCACTCGCCCTTGCGGACCCCCCAAGAATTAACTCAAAGTTTAAAGCCCGGAATTTGCATCATACATATTTATTTCTAGTGTTTCATCACTAATTTTCACCATTTAAGGAAAGAATTTTTCGTTCCCTCATAATTTATTCTTAGCATTAAAGAGTAAATGCTCTTGTTTTAGTATTTGCCCGAATCATTGTTTAACACTGCTAGGATCTCGCGGACCCCAGATAGGATCCCGCGGACCTCCCAGAGTCCACGGACCACAGCTAAAGAAACGCTATTCTAGCTAACGGATTTGTAGTCGGCAAGATGACAACGTTAACTAGTATTGTGTATAAACGGGGAAGTTTTGTACTAAAGGTGGTTATCGCGTATACTAGGTGGTTACCGAAATTGCTATTAACATGTTGAAAATATTCTACAGCGCTAATTAGTCGCGTTTGCTCTCTATATTTACACCTTTATAATTGCAGATTTCTAATTATCTTATCATTTCTGCTTCCACAACGTATATTGTAACACTTTCTAAATTCACATGTATATTTAAATCATCGTAAAACTTACCTATACACGTTGAAATGTATATGAATAATGTTCTGTACATAATATAATATAAAACGTATTCTGTGCGTAATGTAATATAAAATGTATAAAATTATTGTTCTGTACGCTGTATTATTACTTAACAGCATTAAGCATGATTAGTCAATGCGTCACATCCTTGAACCAAAAACAAAATATTCTATATATTCATTTCCTCTTATATGGGACAAAATTGTCCCATTATCGTTTTTGCTAAATTTCATGGCTTGCGCCGTAACTGGCATGCGAAACCTAAAAATTAATTAAATAATAATAAACAAAGTATAAAGATCTTCAAAAAGAAATTGAAAGGTTATAGCAAAAATTTTAATTGTAATTCCCATGGTAACAAAAACACTGGGTGTAATCCAATCAGATCTTTTAAATCAACTGGGTAGCATAGAAATTGTCTGATATTGCAATAAACAAACTTTGGAAGTCCCCTTTATTTGGAAATTCCTTCATCCTAGGAAAATACCGATAATATATCATAAGGGGATTCAGTGGTTTTAAACCACTGAAAATTGAGACAAAATGCCCACCTTTTATAAAAGTGAACATTGAAAAAATATTTGAATGATATACATCAAAATTTTACACTACACACATATTAAATGCTCAACTTCTAGATAACAGCGTTTATATAAAATATACTAGGGATATAAATTTTCAATGTCCAAAAAATCAGACAACTTTAAAAAAAATTGCGCATATTTTCATTTAAACGGCACACAACATAGCAAAAATTATTTTAAAGGAATTACAATAGTCGCATCTATAAATTGAACTAGCATCTTATAAAAATTTCAACCAATTTTGAAAATATGAATTTTTAAATTATGAAATTTGCAAAAATGCAAATGTTCGTGACTTTTTCAACTGTTTTATGAGTACAACTTCGTCAATTTAAGTACTATAAAAACTATTTCAAATTATTTTGTACATAGTGACTATACAAATAAAACTACCAATTTTTATTAGGTTACTAAGAATAGTTTATAAAATATTGTGCGCGGGAAATGTAATTTTTACATTTTGAGAAACTCGTGTTTAAAGTTTAGTTTATAGATAATTTAAAAAACAACTAGTTCCACACCTTTAAAATTCACTAAATCAATAAAGTATACCTTTTTGCTTAAAGGAAGTATAATAGTTGCATCTATGAATTCGAATAACATCATATAAATTACAATAAATTTTTAAATATGACTTACTAAATTGGGATATTTATAAAAATGTGTTAATTCATGATTATTTAACTGTTTTATGGATACAATTTTGTCAAGCTAATTACTATAATAACTATTTTAGTCCTTTCGGTACGAAGTGATTATAGGAATAAAACTGCTAATTTTTATTATGTTACTAAACACATTCGTAAAATATTATGTGCGAATACGTTATTTTTATGTGTTTCAAAAATCGCGTAAAGTAATATTTATAGATAAATTAAATGAAAATTAGTTTCCTACTTTTAAAATTCACCAGAAGAATAACGTATGCCTTCTTGCTTCAACTGCTATTAATGTTTTTGAGAAAGCAGCTTACGCTTTACTATGCGAGCTTCTTTTGTACATGCAGATGCTTGCTTTTCGGCATCCGTAATCCGTTTACAATCTGCTTTCACTGCAGCCCTTGTTGCATTTACACCAGGAAAATTTTTTAACCACTTCATTGTAGAAAGGCGTCCTTGAAATCCATCATTGAAGGTAATTTCTGCTTCAAAAGTTGCAATCTCAGCCACAAGAAGACCACTTCGCGAATTTTTCGAACAATACTTCCATATGACAGAATTTAAACTTTCTTTGTTATTTTGCGTTCGGTTTTGAAAACATCTTTTCAAAAGTATGGGATGCGACAAATCTTCAAAAATTGATTTTATGGCATCCATGACTGCCGTTGGTACTGAATTTTCATGTTTGAAAATGTGTTGCTTGTTTTCTGCAACAGCTTTCTGAAACTTACAATATGACGCAATTCCCTTTGGGCAAAAGTGATGAGTTGGCTCACTATCTGTGGACCGAGAATAATAGTATATAGCCCAAACGGCGCTTCGCATGCTTCCTAGGCGATCTTTGTTTTGCCGTATGGTTTTCCCATAGTAAGATGAAAATCGATTGATGATTTTGTCAGTAAGTTGGCCTTTACCACAAAGTGATTTGTTATCAGAAAGTTTCTGCCCCCCTTCGTTTTTGCTTGAGCTTTCTCAGTCGAGTTCCCATTTTTTTTGTACATGATTTATGCATTCGATTTTCTCTACACTTATATTGTCACCATAGGGTTTCAGTTTTTGAACATCTAAGTATGTCTTCGTATCTCCGTCCCCGATGTACTGCAAATACTTTACTGCAAAACTTACCGAACGGCAAAATATCCGGCACATTCCTTCAACTTCCATGTTTGATGCTGATCGTATGTGATTCTTCGTGCATTTTTAAATATGACTTTTTTTCCAATCATTGTATTTTTTCCTGTTTTTCGTCCCTTATAATTTTGACATCCTTTACAAGCTGACAACAAAACTTCAACATCTATTACCTTTCCCGAATCAGCACCAATATCAGTACATACGCCAATAAGTGGAGAGTGGCCTCTAGTTTTCCAAGTGCTATCTCCACTTATGAATATACCTCCTTCCAACGTTGTCATTGCCTTTTCTTCCTGTACGGCCTGATTCATAGATTCTTCAGCACTTTTAGAAACAGCGTTTTTAATGCTGGCTAAAATTGGCGAACTCGTCTTTTCGGAACTAGGGGAGGCAAATCCATCACCCCATAAAAAGTTCTCTATTACTAAACCCAAATGAATAGTAAACATAACATATATGTTTCTTCGATTTATTTCGAGAAATATTTGCTCTTGGACTTAGCAGTTTGGAATTCCGAAATGATATTTGTATACCACACTTGCTGCAGTTGATAGAAATTTTCTGAAGGAAGTCCATGCTGTAAATCTTCTTTGATCGTCATGGAGTTACCGCATTGTTTACAACATAAACAATCTTCAATGGTAGCAATCAATATGTCTATATCAATTATCCGATAACCATTGCAAACTTGCTGTGATTGGTCTTCATAAGGATTTTCCACAACATCAAGTTTAATTTTTTTGGCAGATGAACATTTGCACTCAATAGACGTATTACCTTTAGAAGTATATATTTCCAGTGAACTTTCGTTTCTTGGGATGTTATCCAGACGTAGATTTCGTTCCAGCCATTCCCGTCGTTACCGGAATAATCACTCACAAACAACAAAATTGAACAAATAACAAAAAAAAGGACAACTTTGTAGCTATAAATATCAAAAGTCGAAGTACTTGATAGAAAAATGCGGCATGCAGAGCGAGGAGAAAGCGTGACAAAAGAGCAATGTTTGTTTACAAAATGTAACAGCAAAAGGAGATGAAAGTTCTCTACTTTCTTTCCGCTGTTGTGTGTGTGTGTGTATTGATGTCTGATCCATATCTAATCATTATAACAAAAAAAATCGATAATTAGTGTACAAAATTAGAAAGATATGTATACACATTGGATTTTGAACACAAGATATCTCAACCGGGTCCCTTTAAATCCTACAATTATTCAAACAGCGTTTGTTGTTTTGTCCATATTTCGGTTTCTAATTGCGCTAGCACCTAGCTGTTGGTTTTAAAATATTCAGACATGTCCATACTTTTAAATAAAAAAAATAGAAAAAATGTGATGTTTTAAAACCATTAAATCCCTTTTTTAATTTTTAAATAATTAATTTTATATGATATTTCAAGCTCTTACAAAAGTTTGGTAGCGAAGGATATTCTTAATCGTCAAGTTCAAAGTAGATTGTGCGATGGTGTCGTAATAATAATAATGCATTTTTTAGAAACATAAAGAGAGTTTCCAAACGTGGCTGACAATGCAAGATTCGAATCTTGCTTGAACGCATAGTCTCGTCCCAAATCTCCAGCGAGTGCAGTGTTTGCACAAAATATCTCCACTTTCCTCGGTTTTACTGAAAGTCTCTCGATATCTCGCCCTACGTCCCCGCTCTTCTTCTTCTGCAAGTTTGTCTGCTGCTAAATGTTTTTCAATCTGCTTTTATAAATGTTTTCTTGGTGGTTTAACTCAAGGGATTATCTATAAACAATATTTAATTCTTTCCTGAGTGTATGCGCTAACACGATTGTTTTTACTTTATTATTTTTCGTAAACAATTTTCACATTAACTATTCCATTATTCTATACTTTTTACTTTTCTTAAGTTACAGTATTTTCACTATTGTGCAGAGGCAGGTATTATTTAAAACCTGAATATCCTTTGTTATTATTTTAATAACTTTCATTGCCTTCAAACATAAAAAGTCATTGATTTCATACCACTTTCAAAAATTTTAGTTTTATTTTTTCCTATGCCCTCATTTAATTACGTGTGGGAATCTCGTTAGTAAATAGAAGAACATTTACCTCACGGCTAATTATATTTTCTAATGAGATATTTCTTAATTCAAATGGACTTTAAGCAAGTGAAGTTCATATAATTATCTAAGCTGACAAATAATAGTCTATTGCGTGAAATTGAAACATGGTGTTTATTTCATCAAAGTTAAAATAGAATTTTATTAAAGAGAATATTTTGATATTGACAACTGATTGCATTAGGAAAATACATGCTCAATAATCTGCTCTAAAATTTACTCAAGAATTTCAAAATAGGAAGAGATAGAAATCCTTGAACTTTGACGTTTCCATCTTATTAAATGAGGAACTACGATGTGAATATTGCATTACATGAGACGATTAAAGGTATATTTATAATATTTAATTTACATTTCACTTCCTCATAATAACCACAAGCGACACTTCAAATGCAACAGGATGTAGATTCGGCTCAATAGAAATTCAAATGTATTTTCATGGGGAAAGTGGAAATTGATCAAGAGCTGTGATTTATTCACCGTTTCTTGGGGGTACGAGAAGTTTTTAAATTAGCACCTCTTCCAAAAAAGGTTATTAATTTTGGTAAAATTTGAACATTTCGGTATACTCAACATTGCATGTGTACTTATTAATGACATGCAATTAATGATGTGAAATTATATGAATATATAATCAATGACATGCAAGGCCGGATTTTCTACAGAGCACATACTACCAGGGTCCTAGGGCCCGCAGAAAACAGGAGCTCACGGCGACAGCCATCAATCTAAAAAATAATACTTGCATTTTTAGAAAACTTCGTTTCCGAAATTCTTTAACAACCAATAAAGAAACTCAGGACTATGCCACAAGTAATTTTATTGACGTTAAATACTACACTCTATAACAAAAAAATCGATGCACCAAGAAGGAGTTGTCCGATTGTAATGAAATTTCGTATGCAAAGACATTTTGACCGAACATGCAAATGATTAAAATTTGGTGTCCAATGAATGAATAGCGGGAACTCCAGCGCATCGGAACTGCGCATTCAGCAGGTGTATATAAGGAGCGATTCTCAATATGTGGTCAAAATTTCTGTTGCATTTTGACTGCGGATATCTTACGTCGACTGTAACAATGCCTCGCCGAAAGATTCGTGCTCATTACGAGCATATGTCAGAGTTTGAAAGAGGTCGTGCTATCGGATTGAAAGAGGCTGGTTGGACGAATCGAAGAATCGCTGGACATGTGGGTCGAAGCGATGCGGCGATTGGACGGTGCTGGCAAGAGTGGGTCAACAACGGCAGATGTCAGCGTCGGGACGGCAGCGGTCGACCTAGGGCCACAACAGAACGGGAAGACAGAGCGATTGTCAGAGCAGCTGTCACAGCACCGGATTCGTCGTTATCAACTATCCAACGTGTGGCCCGCACACATGTGTCCAACATGACCCTCTGCAGACGACTGAGAGAGCGGAATTTACGCTCGCGCCGACCGTTACGCCGCTTACCTCTCACGCCTTTACACCGTCAAGTCCGATTACAGTGGTGCCGGGCTCGATCAACTTGGAACTGCGCTGACTGGGGACGTATAGTCTTTAGTGACGAGTCCCGTTTCCAACTGTGTCCTGACGACAACCGCAGACGTGTCTGGAGACGTCCAGGGCAGCGTGGGGATCCTGCCCTTACTATCGCACGCCACACATGCCCACAACAGGGCGTTATGGTCAGGGGGTGCCATCTCCTTTGATAGCCGGACCCCTTTGGTGGTCATTTCTGGCACACTTACAGCACAGCGGTACGTAGACGACATTCTACGACCGGTTGTGTTACCGTTCCTTTTGCGACACCCTGGACTTACGTTTCAACAAGACAATGCCCGGCCGCACACGGCACGTGTTGCTATGAATTGTCTTCAAGCTTGCCCAACACTTCCTTGGCAAGCTAGGTTTCCTGATCTCTCTCCCATAGAGCACATTTGGGACGCTATGGGAAGGCGATTGCAACCATCCCGGAATGTTGACGATTTAGCCCGACAGTTGGAGACAATTTGGCAAGAAATTCCGCAGGACACCATCCGGGATCTTTATCAGTCTATGCCACGCCGGGTGACAGCTTGCATCCAGGCCAGAGGTGGACCAACGCCTTATTGACTTCCTCCCTTTGTAACGGTCAAACTCTGCAATAAATCATTCAATTGTTCTGAAATTTTAATCATTTCTTTTTCTATGTATGTTCTTCACGTCCACCAATTTTTATCGCAATCGGACAACCCCTTCTTGGTGCGTCGATTTTTTTTTGTTATATGTGTATTTCAACCCACTTTATAATTTTTTTATCTTAAAAAAATGGTGCTATTTCTAACATACTTCATAATTACCAATAATGTAGTCGAGAGCAATTACTTTTATTGCAGACATACTACCCGTAGGCTAAATTGCCTTAACTGACATGAACGTTTAATCAGGTTGTAAATGTTTCTGGAATCCGAGCAATCCTGTACTCAGCGGAAATTAACCATTCTAAAGCGGAACTCACATCTTAGCTAAAGCCGCCAGTCCCAGGAAAAAGGAAGCCGTCCCTCCAAACACAACAAGTTCGCTTAGCGAATAAAATATAAAGTACTTACTCTTTCGACATTAGTTGCACTTAGATAAGCAGATTTCGTTAGCAAATTCGCTGCCACTGTTTTCATTAAAAGTTCAGAAACTTGTTACAGAGTTTATGCAGAAGCAAAATAACTATAATCTATAAAATATATAAATATCTGTGGCACATCACGTTGTTCCGTGTAAGAAGGTGAGTAGGTGCACTTTCCCGCTCTATTAAAAAAGTCAATAACACTCATAGGCGTAGAGTTACATTTGTCCGCGGGGTCCGAGCTGCCAAATAATTTTCAATTTTACATTAGTGTTTCATCTAAAGAGAAATAAAAGGGCATGACGCCCTGCCATACATATTAGCGCCCTGCCCTTCAATTTTTCCGCCCTTGTGCCCATATGTCCCACCCAACCCTCGGAAAATAACGCACCATCCTTCCCCGATGATAATTCAAATTCCCACGTTAGAATCCAAAACGCGTGACGAAATTTGTTGATTTATAAAAATTCTGTAGTCCAGCATTTCATTTCCGTAATAACACTGATGGTTTTGGCAAAACCAGATTGCAGACGAATATTTGTACACAAAACAAAGATTTTAAGATTTGTCGTTAAGCTCTAAACTAAGTATGTTATACAGTCCTATTTTATGAAGCTTACTTGTCATATAGTGTAGGGTATTTGAATAAATAAAATTATTATAAGATATTGTTTAACTAAATTATAGTTATATTAATTTAATTATTATTTTGTGTGAAATTGGGATATTTTAATCTTTCCATCCGGCAACATTGCTTTAGATTGTAATCACGCGCACTTGACCCTCGCTTTTCGCATAAATTTCATTCGTAACTTAAAAAAAACTCCAAAAGCTGCTTACCTGCAAACAAAAACTAAAAAATTTAAAATAAACAACAATAGTAACTAAATAAATGAAGACGTGGAAAGGACTTAGTAAAATAAAGCTGACGTAACCGCGGATATTCATTATGAGGATCTGTATATTTAGAGCGCCAAATAAAATGGCCTTTTTCCAGTCCCTAATTTCTTTCTAGATGAAACACTATTTACATATATTCATGGGCAACCATACGAGTATTTCTAGGTGGGGCTAAGAAACATTAAGAGTGGGGGCGCGGGCTGAGAAAAATTATTACCTCCTTCTCAAAGCTGTCAAAAATTTTAGTGAATGTACAAGATACCAAAACGCTACAAAAATAATTGATACTGCTTGACAATTAGTAATGAGCTAAAAAGTACCTTATTTTAAAATGTGACTGTAAATTTTTTTTAAAGTAAATGCATATCGGAATCGGGGAAATCAAATTTTTGAACAGCTAGGGAGGCTTAAGCCCCTCCTACTCCCCTATATGGTCGCCCATGCATATATTGCAAAGTATAAATATCCACAATATGTGCTTGGGCTCTCCAATAAATTGCAAAACTCTACCCCAAAATGGCAGTAATACATTGAATAATAATGTTTCACACTTATGAGTAACTTTAACTTAAAGCTTTTTCGTAAACAAAGTATAGAATCGCCTTCACATGCTCAGTGAGAAAATTAAGGCATTCTGGTTTATATAAAAGGTCAGTAGTTCGACTCCTTACCAGCGATGCCACATTTTGTCCTTTACGATGAAGCTCTAGTCTGGGTGTGTGCGTGTGTTAAAAATTATTATTTATCTCAATTCCCCACGGCAAATGAAAAAAAGCACGTGTTTAGCAGTTTGGCAATTGTGTTAACTCTGAGAAGGGTAATAATATCTCACGAATTGATACATTACAAACTACGTGTATCTACTTATCCAACGAACCAAATTATTTACTACAATAAACATTTTCCTAATATTATATATTGATCACCACTCGCTTTTTGTTGCACGCGTATTATAATATATAGTTGTATTTAACCACTTACGAAATTAAATCCTGTTAATTTGTTAAGAAATTTCACATTTGCAGTTTTAGTAATATTCATTTTATTGGCGAAGTAGCGCGCTAATCTAATAAAAGAAATATTTTGATAAAATATTTTATGCAGTTTTATAGAGAAAACGTTTCGTTTATAACAATTCTGATAGCTATGTGTTTTTCCCATAAGATGAAGATTTCGCTTTCTAATAAAGGCAACAATGTATCTTCAATATAGCTGCACCAAATACTTTGTTAAATCATTTCTTTTAATGCTTCAAAAACATTTTGTGTAAATTAACTTATGGTTGCAATTTATAAGTGTTTCCCGCAATTAAAGTAATATTTATGCAGTTAAACTACTCATAAAGTTTACTCATTAAATTTTTGAAAACTGGCATGGGTCATTTAAAAACGTAAATTGCAGAGCTGTAAATAATGATTCGTACTTTTATCTAATTATTTGCATTATGCGTTTTAAGCTTAACGGCTGGTTTTACACTAAGTGTATATGAATTGTATTTTCTATGAATTATTTTTAAAAAATGCGCAAACACAAATCGCATAAAAGTATGCTACCTTCATGAATACTTATTTGATGACAGTGCGTTATTTTGTTTTCAGAATGAATAATAAGAAGCAAGTAGAGTTAGTTTAAGGGAACTTAAATAGCATTCAATACAACTTGTTTCCTTTCTTTGATTAAAGATGAATGTGTTTTTTAGCCGCAAAAAAAAGTCTGTGTCTGTATCTTTATGGAAACAGTAAGTCTCATGAAAGTGTAGATGAAAAATTAAAATATAAATTTTCTTTTAAATGTACAATGCAAAAATTTTGTAAACCAAACACCTGTTAGCTTTTGATACAACAGCAGGTGAACAAAGGCCCATAATAAAATTGTAACAAAATGAAGCAATATTGCAATCAACCTAATCACTCTCGCTGGATGTAATAAATATTTCATTGTTAATAATATTTAAGTACTCCAACAAATTGAGTTATTTAAGCAGGAGCACATTTACGATTTATTATTAAAAATCTATTTCACTCTATATATTAAAAGTTCTATGAGGTTCTATTCGTTACAGTATTTCCGAAATTGCCAGTATTTTATATTTATCAGTATTATCTTCAACCTTAGCATTTTTCTTCTTTTGATAGGATAGTATTTATTTATAAATCTTAATCTGAAATTTTTTTACTAAATTTACCGCAAGAGGGCACCTCTCGTCACATATACAATATTTTATATAGTATATTGTATATATATATTTTATATTATATATTTTACAATATTGCGGCCACATTATCTAAGGAAATTTTATATAATTATGTTCTACTCGTTTTCCCTGCTAAATGTATTATATCGTTGTTGACATTGGATAATGTACGGTCGTTGATTGAGGAAAGGTGGCCACAGGTATGGCTCTGTATTCCGATAAAAATATACCTACATATAATTATTTTCACGAGATACCTATTGATAAATTCAATTAAACCTCGTTTTTAACATCAAGAAAAGGAGAAATTGCCCTGAAAAATTGAAACTCTGAGGACAAATATTTCCCTACTCACTATAATAAATTCAAAATTAAGAGAATAAAATTTAAAAACGTACAAACAAAATCAGGTCGCTGATTGAGTGGTTCCGTCACGTAAGCGGAATGCATTTTTAATAAGATAGTTTCAAAGCATTTCTCTCTCTCTCAAGAATTATAGAAAATCGTGATGGTAATAGTGGAGCTTTAAGTCTTCAGTTCTAAGAAGTTGCAGCAGATGGCAGCACTAGAAATAATTTTAACGCGTGAAGTACATTTTTAAGGTAAGAAGATAGATGGCGCCACTATGTTTCAAAGTTAGTAAAGTGAGTTAGTTGTCCAAAGTATGTTTTAAAATTATTGTATAGTTGTATACTTTAGAGGTTTTAAAATTTTTTGATAATAAAAGTATTGAATATTTCAAAATT
>QLNU02015003.1:57199379-57242303 GCA_006491805.2 Dysdera silvatica
TGAAGGAAAGCTACTTCATATAAATGTAAGCAAGCTGTGCTTCTTTTTTCTGGTTATTTGGCTATAACTTTTGATAGAATACAGATAATTGAACAAATGTTATTGCATTACAATCTTTATTAAATTACCTTTCTAATGATATATAATTTTATAGTATTGGTACAAAAAAAAGTGGTGTTATTAGCCATCAAACCTCTAAAATAAACTTTTTTCAAAAGGTTTCCACAATTTTGTCCACTACTGTATTTTCTGAAGCTAAATGAAATCACAGTGACATAAAAATTTAGAATTTTTGTTAGCACAAAAGGCTCTAAAAACTGTGTCATTCGGAATTTAAGAGAAAAACGTGCCTTGATTTTTAAAGAGTAAGGTATAAGCTAGCTGGGGCACACATCATTACGCCACTTAATAAAATACCAACTTTGTGAGTAAACCATGACTAAACTTCCATCACGTTAATATTAAAAACATTTTGACACTTCGTATAAAATGCCCGAATTTCCTCCAGCAGGCCAAATATCCACCTTACGTGGTAACTGTATCACACATTACATATTTATAACGTCACTACTGATTGCTTAAAACGTTTCAAGGGGAAAGTTCGAACGGAATAAAAGAGATTAGATAAAATTCAGATGTCTACTACTTCTATTTTCGCTCATACACTTTTTAAATCCCCCTTTTCAAAATGTGATTTCTCACATTCTACTTTTTTTTCACATTTAGGCTAGAATAGTTACAACTCAAAAGAGTTGTAATAAAGGGCGAATGTCGTAATTAAAATTCAAGGTAAAAAAACTGGATTTCAACCAGCAACCTCAATGTTTCCGTCTGAATACTTTGACCACAATTTGTAACGTAGAAATGTAGACATATGATTGGTCCCTTATACAGCCTATAATAAGCATTAAAGAACCGGTACTTTTGTTTGTTTTGTACAAGCTTTTGTAAAAATCGGAGATTATTATTAAAATAGGAGAAACCCTGACATAAAAGAGGGAAAGAACATCATTATTTATACGTCCATTAGAGTTATATTTAGTGTGATATACATTGCGTATAATATATCTATTATATATGAAGTACAATATGCTATAAAATATTATTTAAGTATGCTTAATTCCACGAGTACATTATGCATCACACATTTAAACATCGGAATTTTGCATTTTTTCCCCACACTTTAATACCAGTATATAAGTCGATGGCGGATCGACGGGCAAGTCTTCATTCCTGTCTGTGTCCGAATCAGGATGTCTTGTAGCTTTCTATCTTACTGATAATATCTTCAGTTGCTTTATTTGCTTACGTAAGGATAGCAAGAGCCATGCTGCGTCGAGATAATATCTTCAGGAGTAGAAATATTGTATCAATATGATAACTTAAAAAAAAATCAAGACTTGTTTTCTTTCTTTTTGGAGGAAAAAGAGAAATCTATTTTCAGACTCGAACTATTCAAATTAAAAGGAAAATTTACTAGTTTTTGGCTCGCTTTAACAGATTTTTCTCGCAATAAAAGATTTTTGTCCTGTATTCTTTTATGAATGTAACCAAACAAATATTATATTTTTCCTCATTATAAATAGGTTTCAGCTATAACAGGGTTGGACGGCATTTGGATTCGCCAAAGCAGAAGTTTGCTTATTGAAAATGAGATATTGTGAAGTGATATATTTCCAGCATTCCGCGTTCTTAGATTCAAATTCTAAATTTGTTCTCCTGAGAGAAAGTTTGTTTGTATGGTTTTAAAGCTTAAGGACTATAATGATCATGCTGCGCCAGGACCTACAGTTTTCTGAGGAATCCGAACCTCTTAAGGCCTAGGGAACCAAACCCCCGACTACAGTGAGATCCTGAGAGAGAGAAAAAGTGTATAAAAAGTATCAGACATATCCGTATCCAGAGTGGGGAATCTTAGGGAACGGTCCACATGAAACTAAATTTTTAATGGGACTTGGCTACGGCCTTGCATGCTGTGATTGTATCGATACATACTGTAACATTTTTAACCCCCCATCCCAAATTAAATTTTGGCTGCGGTCTTAGTGTCAGAGGAGAAAAGGAATTTGATCATATGCTTGATAATGAACAATTCTTTAAGATTATATCAATTCAAATAAGGTTGTAGCAGGGCATTATTTACAAAAATGTTAATTTCTAAATGTCATGCTCGGATAAAATATTTACAAATTACCATATGTAGAACTGTCAGACGAATGTTTTTTTCGGATAACCAAACAAACAACGATGAGAACAATAACGATGACAATCAGCGACAATGCAACTGGAAGAATAATTGTCAAATCCAGGAACGAAAAGAAAAACATCGGAGAAGATTCCGTTTTCCTGTTTACGATAGTTTTGGGATCAATTACATCTAAAAATAGAAGTAAGAATACAAGTAATTAAGTTACTCAAAGTAAAACACAATGAACAAATCATTTTAAATTGTTTTTGGCACATGCTTCGAAATAGTCGAAAAGTTAAATAAATTTGCTTTATTATTATTAAAAATTTATTATTTTATTCACATTAAAATAAAATCCGTAAAAGTAACATTTTAAAGTTCGTGTCTAGAAAATTTGTTAAAAGTCACTCGATGAAAGGTTTTAAATTTTATCACAGCTTGTTGTTTTCCTGTTCTTGTAAGAGAATTTCGCGCCTTCACAATTGGTTGGTTGGTTGTAATTTTTATGGCGCAAGATCAGCAAGGGCCATTTTGAGCCAAACAAAGTAAGACTGTACATTCGGGTTACTTTCACGGAACAACTGGACAATGTTCACGAAACATCGATGAGGAATAACTGCCCTATTTTTTCATGTGAAAATCGCATACAGTGGATCGTGGTAAGGTGACCACCTTGGTAAATTGACCGCTTGTATAAGGTGACCACCTTGGTAAATTGACCAATTGTGTAAGGTGACCATCGCTTGCATAGGGTAACCACCTTGTTAAATTGACCGCTTGGATAAGGTGGTCATATTGGTAAACTGACCGCTTGGATAAGGTGACCACCTTGGTAAATTGACCACTTGGATGAGGTGACCATTCTTTATGAGAACTGGTATGGACTTAGTCTTGCCTATACCAAAGTCTGTCGTGTATTGTGGCCACCTGTCTATGGTGACCACTGTAGTCCAGTCCCAAAGGCGATCGATTTAGGCAGGTTCTACTGTATTTATTCGTCCGTACTTGATAAATATTACGAGGATGCAAATAACACAGGTCTGCAAAATAATACTTTTAAATTTTTTTCTGCAACCTTTTCAGGTGTTTCTAATGCTTTTTGGTACACTTCAGCAGCGTACCAACGTAGGAGGCCGAGGGTGCCATCCCCGCTTGGACAAACAAAGCAGAAAAATAATTCTCAAATAGACACTTGTCTTTTTTTTAAAGTACGATTGAAAATGGTGATGTGCCCAACGATATTTCCCTTCACTCTGGTGATATTGATGATGCTGCTGTTGAGACAAGAAACAGCAGTAGTCCCCGGCTGCCTTCAAACAGGTTCAGCCAACATGAAACTTTTCTCTATCATAAGGAATCGATTCTCAAAGACGATGATTTTTTAAGGGTCATGGAAGGGGGGAAGTTTATGTGAATGAAGTAATGGACAGAGGGCAAGCAAAAGCAAGTTTTGCAGAATAGGGTTATTCTTAAACCTATTATCAAAACGGTAATTTTTTATGGAGGACAAGGGCTGGCCATTGTAAAATTTTATGAACATAATCTGGTACTACTTCTAATGATTTAAGTATCTTGCACTGTAGAATTATTAGTAATTTAATAATGATAAATGTACACAAAATGATAACAAGGACGGGTTCCGAAATCTTTCAAGAGGTGTAATTTTTTTCCGATTCTTATTTTTAGCCAAGTATCCGATAATTTTCATCTCATGTTTCATGATAGTCCCAGGGGGGAGGGGCAATCACCTCATGCCCCCCCTCCTTTAATCCCCGCTTAAAGGACAAATGTAATTGATATGACCTCTGACCACTTTTTCCATCTGGCCCCTTCCTTGCGCTACTGGTACGCTGAGTTCAGAAATGCTGAGATTTTCCCTCTATCACGTAAAGTTTTTCCATAGAGCGAGGATGAAGGTCCAGCAAAATCACGAAGAATATATAGCACAGTTCAAAAATAATTTTATTTAGGAAAAAATTAAAAATAAGATGTACTTTATATTTTATTAATTTGCTGTGTTTGTCATAGTCACCACGAAGTCAAAAACCATTATAATATCTTTTTCCTTCCCCTCGAATCTCCGTTTAGAACCTTTTCTCTTGTGCGTTGCTTGCGCCTCCTCGCTAGTCATCATCCAGCAGTAGTTTGCTGTTATGTTATGATGTATTAATATTATTCCACAGGCCCTAAAACCTCCTTTCCATTTCCTTTATGTCCTGGTGGAATCAACATGTTTCCTACTTGAAGTTGTCAGGGCGATTTATCGCCCGCCAAAAATTTTATTATCTTTACCAAAATAGGTTTACATTATGTAACTAATTATTAATTTGAAACTGGGGACTTATACATAAATTACACACGGTTTTTTGCTATAACAGATGGAAACTATCATGTGAGTTGGTCAACATGTGACAAATACTGTTTCGCCGTTTCTCTCCTTGTTCGTTTGTATTTCAGAAAATCATCCATTGTCCGGTTCAATTGGTCATGCCGAAGCAGAGCGGAGAGTCGCTTTTAGAAGAAATATAAAACACGAACTTTACTATCAATCGATCATCGGACACCAAAGAACAGGAGGGAATAATATATGTTCAACGTTATTTATCTTCAGCTTGAATGAACAGTTTATTTATCATTTTAATGAGGATTTTAATTATTGTGTGTAATTTAGTTATTTAGGCAGTTAGTTTGATTAGCTATATAGTTCATGTTCATGACATCTGTAAACTGGGGATTGGCCTTTATTGCTCATATTCCCCCCTTCCCCTCTTCTTTCTAAGCAAACTGGGCAAAGGGCAAGACAGGGGATTCGAGTTAAAATGAACGTGACGGGGGTCGAATAAATTCTTTCACAATATAGCAGTTTTCAACCACCCGTTGAAAATAGAAGGTCTTATCAGCAAGCGTTGATTGACGTCATCAGAAAGACAGCCTGGACGCCGGTCAATCACGTGGACTGTTTTAACCAATGATTTGTGAACCCTGCGTGACGTGGAGGGGGAGTTTTCATCAGCCAATGAAAAGAAGAAAAAAAAAACAACTCGCGAGACGGAGGTAAACAAGTGAAATCAACAGCAGTTGAGTGCTGGTGTTTTGGTGGAGGAGAGTGTAATGCTTTGCAAAGACAGTTGGTTCCTGAATTTTGTTTAGCGAGGACGGAAGCAGCTAACCATGTAAAAATTAGTTTTTACAATTTTCGTGCCGGGACATGAGTCGCTGGTACTGATAGCGCCGTCATCGATCTACGTCGCAACCTGAAAATTTCTATTAGATTCCAAGCTGAAACAGGAGAATTGCATTCTCCAGGTCAGTCTTAAAGATCAATTTGCAAGTAAGCAATCTCTCCTTTTATTCGTGTGTTTATATGGAATCGTTCATGTCCAATTGCAGCCAAGATCTTGCCAGGCACCTAGCAGATATCCTGGATATTCGTGATTTGAAGAAAGAGCCGATGATGTCTTCCTTTGTCTTCGTGGGACGCTATTCGAAGACGACTTCGGAAAGTAGAGGCCTTCATCGCCGATGGTGTTCAGCGCCGGACAATTAATGCCTCACTCCGCAAGTCCTTCCTTTACCTTCCCTTCTATTAATTCCTCGTGCCTTGCCACAGTGCATTATAAATAATTGTTTTACATGTATATATAGATAATTGTATTGTAGTGCCAGGTTTTGCTACGTTTGTACAAATCCCCTAGTTAATTATTAAATGTTTGTGTTATGTTTAAAAAAAAAGGGTTCCTGTTTTTCTTTTCCTCTGTCCTTGCCTGGGTTTACTAATTTTATATGCGTAATTTAATTAAGTAAAATTAAGTAAGTTAAGTAATTTTGTATGCGGCACAACGTAAATTAAACGGTAAAATTAACTATATGTGTTAAAATCATTTTGGTCTAAGTTTAAATTATTATTCAATGGTCCAAGTTCTTAAAAATTAATTCATGGCTCATTAATATTCTAACCAATTCTTGAATGTTAGTAAAAGCTATTTAACACTGCATGAATAACTAAATTACACACAATAGTAAAAAACCTAATTAGAATTATAAATAAAATGTTCATTCAATATGAAGATAAATAACGTTGAACGTCTGTCATCCCCTCCTGTTCTTTCGTGTCCGATGATCAATTAATCGTTAAGTTCATGTTTTATATTTCTTCGAGAAGGCGCCTCTTCGCTCTGCATCATCATTGCCAATTGAACCGGACAATGGATGAGTTTCTGAAATACAAACGAATAAGGGGAGAAACAGCGAAACAGTATTTGTCACATGTTGACCAACTCACATGATAGTTTCTATCTGGCATAACGAAAGACCCTGTTTAATCCACCTTTGAATCCTAAGTTTTAAATTAATGATTTGTGACATAATGCACGCCTAATTTGGTAAAGATAATTTAATATAATTTTTGGCGAGCGACAAATCGCCCTGACAAAGTCTGGGTCTTTCTGATTACCAAGAAACTTCTTTAAAGGGTTTAAAAGCCAATCCTTCAATGTCTTCCATTTTGGTACCACAGATTTTGTTTGTCATGAGTTTTCGAATGTCAAGACCGAGGAAAATCCTTCAGCTTTGCTTCTGACATCTCTGAAAAATTACTTTCCAGGTGTTTGTAAGTATGATCATTTTTGACAGGGCTTTCCCAAATTTCTTCATACTACCAAGTTTGATGTAAAATGGAGGCAGGGGTACTTTATTGGGTCCACCAAAGATTCGAAGTGCACTTTCTTTTTCCCTCCACGTTCAGCGTCCTGGTCACACCTTCTGAGTCCAGTGCATGGCTTTATCATGAACGCCCCATTCGCAGAGGAAACAGGGATACTTAGTGTAGCCACCCTGTTGACTAATGATCGTGGACAACACTTTCGGATCACCATAAATGATCCATTCGTATTCCTTGTAATTAAGCTTGATCAGGACAAAGTCTAAATTCCCATACATCCCCTACAAGTGAAATGAATGGCCAACCGGTATATAGACATATTTATTGCCGTTGTGAAGGGGGGACAGCTTTCAAGCTTCTTTGTAACGAGTCAATGAAGAGTCTTCAATTTTGGCCTTAAGTCTTGCGTTATTTTTCGATGTATTATGGATTGAAAAACTCTAAGATGCTTGGAATTTATTACATTGAATTATTTTTTTAAACTTTCCTTGATTTATAATATCATTTATGTCTTTAATTTTTGATAATTTGTTTTTACTTTTTATGTTACAATTTATTGTTAATGAGGTAAAATATCCTTTTCCTAAGCAAAAATATTACTTTGACACATTTTTATAGTAGCGCACCTAGTAGGTAGGCAACCAGACAGAAATTCTCGATTTGGGTGGAAATTGCACGTGATAGAATTGAGTATTTTTTTCTGAAATTAGCATTCAAAAATACATAAGAAATATCCTTCATTTTTAAGAAAAAATTTCATCGCAGGTCTGTGTAATTGGCAATATCGTGTTAATGGCAGTTTCGAAAAACAAGATGTACTTTTTATTAAAAAAAATGGCGCAGTATAGCCCAGATGCTCTTGCGCCATAAAAAAGCCAAACAAACAAACAACTTTTTATTAATTGCAAATCGCTCAAAACCAGAAGGTATTTCCTAATATAAATATATAATAATGCACGCATCTCTTAATGCCCTTGCAAAATTTGGCTACTTCACACAATTTTCAACCCTATTTTAATGAAAAATCCAATGGTAATTGCTAAGGTTTACTAAAACACGATTTAACTACTTTTATACAATATTGGATAGATTCAACTCGATTATTTAAAACACTCTAGTGGTAATAGTATCTTTAATAGCGTGTGAAAACTAGGCTGAATTACACATAGAACATTTAAAATCTCGCATTTATCATCACACCCATAGATTTCATTATCTGTTAGTGATACTAACCTAAAGAAGTAACAGCAGCAAAAGCATATTCCGCATCAGTGACTCCAGCAGAATTAGTGGCTGACATTTGTACCTGATACCAAGCTCCTGGACTGAGACCAGCAAGTTCAATTTTGGATATGTCTTGAGAAGGTTGTCCTTCAAATACTACAGTCCAGTCGGGCTCGTGCTGCTGACGGAACCGAACAAGAAGATGCTCTATAGGACATCCACCATCTTCCCATGTGTACAGGTCCAAACTAGCAGCAGTCATATTTGCATCGATTACCATTTTTCTTTCGGGGGCTACAGGTGCTAAAATATTTGGAAGATGTAAAATTCATTTCTAAATCTGCTTATTCTAATACGTTAAACATTTATAAATATTATGATAAATAAAACAACGTGTTTCGAAGAACTGTACTTAATATTCTTTTCGCATTCATGTGTTATAATTATATTCTTATTTGAAAAAAAATTATTATGTGGTCACAATTTTCGACTCTTTGTAAAGTTATTATTACTGTGTGTGTGTGTGTTCACTGGCCAACTTCTAATATTGCGATTGTTTTATTTTCTCTATTGTTTTATCCAAAACCTTATTTTCCAGCTGTCCAACTTCCATTCGGCACACTGAAAAAGTATATTGCCACAAATTGAAGAAGTCAAGAAATTCAATTCCCTTAAAATAATATTTATTAAGACTTTAAATATTTATGTTAATTCATAAATTAGCCAAAAAATGATTAAATTATACGGAACGTTAAAAGAATTTAGTGCGCCTTTTTTTGTGAATGGTAAATTGAAGTCCGATTCGATTTTAGTATTCAGAATGTGTTTTCGTAAGACTTGAAGAAAAGGGAGGTGAGTAGCGTTTGTCAGTTTGATCTGAAATTTTCCCTAAGATTCACTCTGTTCAAAATGGTTACTTATATAGTGATTACTTGAAAATGGCTCACAAAAATGGACAAAATTTGCAGTCTTGTCGGCGCTTAAGACATGTTCCACGCGTGTGCGTGTATGTATGCAAGTAGATAAGTGTGTGTTCCTTGACTCATTAAGGACCACATTTTTAATGTAAAGGGGAAGCAAAATAGGTCTGGCACCTCGGCGGAAACGACCTTGGACGCGGCCCTGGCAGTAATGTCTCGTCGTAAGTATTTCCTAAATGTTGAAGTCGTAATCGTCTCCAGCTTTTCTTGGTGTTTAGTTATTTTATTATAGAATATTTAGAAGATGACGCGAAATTTTCCGGGAATTTTAGCGGAAAAGAACAAATTAATTTAATTTTTTAATTAGTAAAGTAGTTACTGGCTGTATCTGCGAGAACAGGCTATGTGCAGTGAAATTATTTAATTTTACAAAAGGGAGAGAAATTAATTGTAACTGGAAAATCAAACATTACTGTATTCAAGAAGGTAAATAAATATTCCTAATTACTGCTTTAAGTAGCACTTAAACGGATGAAATAATCGAAAACCATGAGAACTTACGTTGCAAAATAAGACAATATATGATTATTCTAAAAAAAGGTTTTCGATAATAGCATTAATATTTCGTAGTTAAGTATTAATGATTGGCCAAGTAAGTAAGCAAGTGGGTTAAAAATTTAGTATGAAGATACTATCCAGATCAAGGGTCTTCAATCTGTCAGCCACTTGTGTCCAGCGGACATGTTTTTTACAGTCCGCCGACTCATGAAAAAATACGAAATATTTCAAACAAAAATAACGCCTCTTGCCCCTTTTGATACTTACATATGTATATTTCATTGTATTCTGTTCATGTTTTCACACTTTTTGTTAAATATTCTAAAGGGATATAGAACTAAAATAACACGCATTCATTTCTCAATCGTGTTTTACTTTAGTTTCTTAACGAAACAATACAGAGTTTCACCATGAGATTCCATAACAAACAGTTATTTCGACACTGGCGTAAGGTTTAAAAACACGACGTTTCGGGAGCCAACTGCTCCCTTTGTCAATTGAAGGCAGAATTTATGCCTTCACTTGACAAAGGGAGCAGTTGGCTCCCGAAACGTCGTGTTTTTAAACCTTACGCCAGTGTCGAAATACTTGTTCGTTCAGTTTTCTAGTATATGGGTATTAGGTGCAGTTATATCGATTTGTAGCGAAATAGCGATTTTAAAAATTTCAACTTAATCATTGAAGTCTATTCTAAATATGTCGACAAGAATATTTTCCCGACCATGCGACTGCATGTTCTGAAACTGATGTCACTAATCGGGAGCACTTATTCCGGCCAACGGGTCTTTTCAAGAATGGGGTTGATAAAATCAAAAGATTGGACCAAAATAACTGATGTCCACCTTGTAAACACTTCTAGGGTTTCGATATCAAAAATAGGACCTTATATCACGGGCGCCGTTAGCGGGGGGGGAACAAGGGGATTCGTCCCCTTCAATGTTGAGATTAAGGCTCCATGTCCCAACCAATTCAAACAAAAATTTTATAATAGATGACGTCCTCCAATTTTTTTTAATCTAAGGAGTGCGGTTATATTTCTCGGCGTAGTGCACTTAATGGTAACAAAAACAAATATAATTTGTCATTTATTTGCGTAATATTGCCTTTTTTTTGGATTGTATTATATAGCTCTCTTTTCTGCATGGCAGCGTTTTCATTGACGTGTTATTATTTCAACTTTCAAACGGAACGTTTTTAATAACGTTACAACTAAAACTATAGTTTCTCTATTTTAATTTTGCAAGTTCAAAGACCATTTTGACCTAGTAAGCTTGTTATCAACGACATAAATTAAAGGGACTGTCTACACCATCACTATTAGCATAATAAATACGAAATTTAGTAAGGAGCATTGCATGTGAAAATGAAACTAGTAATGCAACTACAATATTAATTTTATGGTAAAGTGAACGTCATCAAGCAGAAGCATATTTAAATTAAACACTGCTTTGTTGATGTCTGTTATCCCTGTAAAGAGTTTTTAACAACAAGGCCTTAACGAGAAATTGTTCAAGGGAGACAAAACAATTTACAACCTCGCTAATGAGTAAGTACTGGTAGCAAAAACATTACGGAAGGGGGTGGAGCCATGGAACTACCCGCTGGCTACGGCCCTGGTTAACAACAAGCTGCCTTCTACTGGTATATTGCCGCCCCCAATATTTTTATGCCGTCAGTGCCCATGCCTTATATTAACAAGCTTGTTAAAAATAAGCAGTGCTAAATATATCACAAAAATAATTGATTTAACTTTATATATTGACAACTAAAATAATTGTAAATGTCTTTTACTTCTATATGTATTTTACATTGAAATATATACATTCAATCCCATGGTCGGATCCGAATAATATCTTTTTTTTTTGGGAGGGGGCAATAACAAATCTAAGAAAACAAGGCGACATAGGCGATTCCAGGAGTGCCCACTGGAATCGCCTTTTGTTCAGCCATAATATTGCCGGCACAATAGTGAGGCCCGCGTTCAAAATGAATAGGTAAAATTTGCCCTTATACTGGAAAAGGTGGAAGGCTCCGACTTAGGCATTGCCAAAACTCGCACTTACTATTAAACATTGTGAATTCTAATTTAGGGTCTATTCTTAGTTTTTCGCACTGAACTGTTTCCCCGATAATAAGTTGACAAAAATATGACATTATGATATTAAATACTATTTACACAGGTTAAAAAATATTTCTACTTATGATATAAAAAAGCATAATTGTTTATAATCGATTTAAAAATATTCTGTCGCGAAACGTCATCTTCAAAATTCTGATAATAATATTTCATATTGCATACCAATCAGAAACATTTTCATCACACCACTATATTTATAAACGTCCCGCAATCAATCGATGATATGTAAGGAACAAACTTTTACGTGTCCTTTGAATTCGCTTCTTGTTTTTCTGAATCTTCTGTTTTAAGTCGACTGACGTGCAACTCTGTCGGGTGTACTTATGGCACTC
The DNA here is from genome assembly GCA_006491805.2 of Dysdera silvatica. Taxonomy (NCBI): domain Eukaryota; kingdom Metazoa; phylum Arthropoda; class Arachnida; order Araneae; family Dysderidae; genus Dysdera; species Dysdera silvatica. Next base: position 57,211,399 of record QLNU02015003.1, read on the forward strand.
TCAATTTTTTGCCATTAAAGCTTTCCATTTTTATTTGTCTTTTGATTGAGTAATTTTCTTTCCCATTTCTACATCTATTTCAAGAATCAAAACGATTTCGTTTATTTCTCGCTATTATTATAGTCATTATATAGCTTTCTTAAATATTTTCCCTTAACACTTAGGCGACAGTGAATTTTCCCTCTAATTGTTGTTAGAGCTAAGCAAATTTGCTGATACTATGTGCAGACAATTTTACGAGTGCTGATTATTATAACTGCAGCACTTGTAAGACGAAATTCCCGCTGAGTGGTACAAATTCATACTGCTCAATAGTGTGCTACTTACTGCGAATTCACATCCTCTCACAAAGTGTGTTGGTGATGGTAACAAAAATATATTGGCTAAAATCTTTCCTGACTACCATCAATTAAAATACTCTTTGCGAACACAAACAATATGTGATTTCTTGTGCGTGCATTTTGATGTGTTACTGCACATAAACGACACATAATAATGTACATACAAACTGCATATACCAATGTACGTAAACACTGCACATCTTAATGCAAATACAAATTATACATACTAGTGTATACACTATGGTGCGTATAAAGTGCACATACTAATGTACGCAAAAACTACACAGACTAGTGTACACAGAAACCGCACATAATTATGTCCATGGAAACTGCACATAATATATATAATATTTTGTGTATAAACTGCACATACTAATGTACGTATAAACCACACATGATATTGTACGTACAAACTGCACATACTAGTGTACATCACAACAGCGCATACTAATGTACGCAGGAACTGTACATAATAATGTACATAAATATTGTACTCACCACTGCCTTCCGTCTTTGTTGTTAGAATATCACTGGGTTCTCCTTTTCCTGCTGCATTATATGCCGTTAAAATGAACTGATATCTCATTCCACAGAGTAAACCTCTTGCTTCGTAAAATCCTTGATCTCCAGGTATCTGTTTCTCTTCTTCATCCCAAGACCCACCTTCAACTCGGCCCTGGAGAATGTACCCTAGAATCAGGATACCAAGATTAATGGTTATCACAATAGTAATATATAATAGAACATTATATGAGAACAATAGTCATGACTTCCTTTATCTGCTATTAAATTCGTTTATAATTTTATAATAACTTTTAAGAGGGGTTATTATTAATGGATTTATACAAATAAGGCTATTTATTAAGAATATTGCAACCAATTACTTAACATTTTACGCACTAGCAACTTCGGAGACATTAGGCTATAGAAAAGAATTAAAAATTGGATAAATTCATAAATCAAATTGTTATGAATTATAGCACTCTTAAATGTCTTTTTGTGACCGTATGAAAAACACGACAACCATTGAGATCAAACATTTAGCTGTGTTAGGCAATTAACTGCTCGCAAAGAAAACAATGATTTTACACTTAGCTGTGATCTAATATCCTTTTTGTGTTTGTTATTTGGTCTCTTTTATAGTGTATTTATTATGAAGTATGCAGATGCATTTTGATTACGTGAAAAATGTTTAATAACAGGCATTTTAAAAAAACAAAATTAAAAAGCAAATTTTTTCCTCATATTTTTAAGTCTTGTTGCTTTTCTTGACTCTAAAATAGTCACCAAAAATTAAATATAACATAATTTACAATAAAATTGTATGCTGTTTCCAGTATATTCAAATTTTATGGGGAAAGGTTGATGCTGGCGCCATCTATTGCGATTACTTTGAACATTAATTTCAAATTAAGTTTCGCACTGCAAGGAGATACTGGGAAAATTCTATAAGAACTGCTTTTAAAAAGAAATGCCTACAAAAGCGAATAAATATGAATATTAAATTATCTGAATTATATTGCAGATTTATTAAAGAAAGAACAACAACACTAAATACCAATTCACACAAATAAAAATGGATAGCTCATGTTTTATACACAAAAATATTATTTAAATTGTGATTAAGAGGTGGCGTAAGTTCGAGGTTTAACACTAGATCCGCGGCTGAGGTCAAATCGACCGCTTGTGAAGTTTAAACTCAAATATCTTTTAAACCTTTCGTGTTTGAAAGCTAGAAATTCTTGACTTTTCCTAAAATATGTTCCTAATAGCATATATAAAGTTTTAAAAAAATACATTACAGAGAACCGTAGTTATAAGCATATATACCTATAGTGCGTTCACGCTCAGTTGACGTCCGATATCGTTACCAGACGGGTTGTTCCATTGCAATTTAGGGAAGGGCATGTTGCCCGAACTGGTTTGTCGCGCCGGAAAAACCAGACGCCCTTCCCTAAACTGCAATGGACTAACCCGTCTGCTAACGGTATCAGGCGTCAGGTCTGCGCGAACGGACTATAGAACAGCAAAAGCGGTTAATTTGACCGCGTTGTCGTTTTTTGTGTAAATAATTATTATAATAATCAATTAACAAGAATAATATGATGTATAAAGTAATAATAATAAATATAACATACACATATGTATGACTAATTAATAATGTATAAGAATTATGCGAACATCGTGGAATTATTTAGGGGTTGGTTTTTTTTCCTGATTGAATTTCAATATGTGAAACGCGATAATTTGGCTTGATTATCACTCAATCAGTTTACTTACATGTATGAATGAATTAAATGCATCAGAAACCTTAATTGTTAATTATTAACGTAAATTATTAATGTTAATTGATATTTATTAACGTTATTAATCAAATAGTATCATTATTCTATCAATTCGTGAAATCGAGAGGAACGTAAAATAAAACAGATGACCCTGAAAAACACTTGCCTTCCTGGCGACCAAATATAAACCACAGACGAAATAATTGCAACGGATGAGAAACGTCAGTTTTGATCGATGTCAAATAACAACCTTGAAAAATTGTACATAGCTTTTGTTTACTTATCATTTGGCATTCATTTTAATTTCTGTCCCAGTCATGAGTACCCCCAGAATTGCAAGGGGGGTACATCCAGGAAAAATTCCAATTGAATAATGTTGTTGGACTATAGTTTCTTGTGGATTCAGTCCTTTTCCCCCTTTTTTCATAAGCCAAGGGGGTGCACGTGCACCCCTTGCGCCCCCTCGAGGCGCCCATAGTCCCAGTTTATTTAACTGAAAATTAATAATAGTTTAAATTTTACTTCTGCGGGTTTTTTTTTCTTTTTTGCAATTTTATGATCATAAATTTAAAAGTCCTTTCATTTTTCATGATACAATCCCGGCTCAAGGTGGAATGATGTCCCCATCGATCCCCCTTGGATCCGCAGCGGACGTAAGATTATTTTTAATTGATGTTATGATTTTAAAAAATAATTATTTTTCCATAAATTACAGTTTTCCGGAAAGAAAATATGTGTTAAAATTTTTATGTCGTTGCTAAAATTAACTTAATTATTAAAAATATTAAATGAATATTATTGGGATTTAACCTAAATACGTTAGTACTGTTAAAACGAAAACAAAATTGTATTTATTTATAGTTTTTTCAAGAATATTCAAGGGCAGTCAAAATGACCGCAGCCGCGTTTCTAGGCATAATGAGAGTGCCGCCGTTCTAGTGTCAAGTCCCTACTAAACTAGCATTTTATACATACGAATAAAATGACGCTCCGTAAGAGAATTACTACTTTATCAAAAATTAGCCTTCAAAAGTGAGGAACTTCCACAAAATTATTGGAATTTCACCATGATGATAGTGTTTTGCTAATATAAATTTCCAAGGAATTGAAAAAATGAGTAATATAATAATCTCAAAAGAAGAGTACGCAAGATATAGAAATACCTTAGATTTACGAAGTTTTTGATTTAATATTCGACTTCAGGCACGTTTTAATTAGAAAGTTCCAACTCTTTTTCGTTTTTGCGAAATTTTAATTTTAAAACATCAATATTTACACTTACCGAAAAAAAAAATCATAATATTTTCGAAGTAAAAGAATACTGAGAATTAAAGCAAAATGACTTACTTCCTAATAATTATAACGCGTGAGATTCAGATATGTTGTCCTTTTTTAGGTATGAAGCAGTGGTTCTTAATTAGTTTCCATGGCGGGTTATTTTGAACTTTTTTTCCGTTCAGTGGGCCAGATAATGTGAAAAGGAAATTATCCTACACGTTATATGGACATTGGAGGACTTATCCCCTAGAAATTTTCCGATTCAATAAAATAGCATTGATATAGCAGTATCAGCCCCCCCTCTAAAAAAAAAATGTTACCTCCAAGAAAAAAAAATTCAGTTTATCTTTTGTATCTGGATCAGTTTTTACTGTTCACAGTAAAATTGTGTTTTAAGATATTTATTATGAAATATGAAAATGCCAACAGAATAAAATACATATATTTCAGACTCAGAATGATTAGGGACGTTATTTCTATGCAAAACAATTTGCACTTTTTCATGACTAGCTGGCCGAATATAACATGTCGGCGGGCCGCGGGCTGAAGATCCCTGCCTTACCCTAAGGCCGCTTCTGCACTACTCTTCTGCACTAGTATAAAGGATTTAAATATTACCACGCTCCTTACGAAGTTCATAAAAGGACACAAAGATTCGTTTTATTGAGGACCTGTAATTGAGTGTGCTGCCATCTACATGTAGTTATTAAAACAACACTACCAGCCCATAAGCGCTACTTATAGATCTATTTCATAAGAACTATTTACTTTGAGCGCTGATAAACACATAGAATATATGGCTGATTTATGTATTAATAAAAGACGGAGAGGTTATAATTAAGCTTGTTTGCACGATTTAAACAATATGAGTGTGTTCCTTCATCGGTACTGGATATAAAATACAATTATTAATTATTATACATTAATCCCTTATTTTGCGTTCCAAGTGTTCTATAAAAAATTCCAGACAAACAAAACCAAATCTATTAAAATAAAAATAACATTATTTCATTAAAATGAGAATTACAAGGTAAATTTCAAATAACAACTCATGAACTGAGATGTTTTATTTTCCAAAGTTCAAATAGCAAACTGTATATTAACCCTTCATAAGGCCATTTTTTTCTGGTAATGGTATATTAAACTAATTTTGGGATTGCGATTGATTTAAAAAAAGAAATTCATTTAGCTTATTAGATAAAATTAATTATTATAAAATTAATTATTAATAAAAATAATCAGACATGGTAAAATAGCTTACCATGGACATTCAAAAATTGATGAAATTGGTGGTAAATATTCTTCCCAGGGCCTTATAAAGGGTTAACGGCCCATATATATGTATATACAAAGCCGAAGCTAGGATTTAATTTCGGGGTGTTAACATGTTTTTAAAAATAATGTTGTGTAAAGGTGTGTCATCTTTATCGTAACGAAGAAATATGAACATGTCATACAAAAGTAAGAAGGGGAAAATACCAATTTTTCCAGTTGGGACAACGCATTCATTCTGGCTAAAGGTCAGTTTCCACCGCATAATGGAAGTCTCTGTTGTCGCGCACACCAAAAGTATAGTGAACGAAATATAGCGGAGTCAGTCCTAAGTTCTCCATGTGGGCAAAATATGTTGGCAAGGCGAACTAATAGCTTAACAAGAGTTCGGAACCCCGGACACTACAGTGTAACTTCAATTTAACGATACGTTCGATTTAGTGATTCATCTTATTGGTCCGGATTGAGGCCAGTTTTACACTTCCCTCGATTTAATGACAATTTCTCGTCATTATCGTATAGCAACAAGTAGAACTCCAGTTAGAAAATCAACTTCAGTTGAGTGAACTCAGTTGATGCGAATATTGGTTTACGGTGTGTAAAGAAATATTTACTGCGTTTTGACGTCAACAATGATCTTGTCGATGCATTTGAAAAAATCGAAAAGGCAATGTTAAATGCCAACTCCCAAGAAAAATCAAAACAAACGTCAAATCAAAGATTTCTTTTCGAAGCAGTAATTAAGCACATACTTGTGTTTTATGTTTATTAAAATTAACATGTATTCTTCAGAATGCTGGTAAGCATTTTTATTGTTTTCCTTTTCGATAATTTCTTATTTCAGTTCCGATCCATGGCGCACCTATGATTTTTGCTCAGGGAAGAGCCGAAAATGTAAAAAATATTATTTTTTAATGTAATAGTTGTTACATTTAACGTATTTTACACGTAAATTTTACTCCCAAGGAAAACTCTGGGATCCAGAGCTCCTGTAGCCCCCACCCCCACCGTAAGTGTGACATTGGTCCTGGTAAATGTTTTCCGCTATTTAACAAATTCTTCGATTTAACGATTGTTTTTGCTGGTACCGTGAAAATCGTTAAATCGAGGTTAGACGGTGTGTACATGTATGCAGTGAAACCCCTCTTAACGGATACCTCTCAGGTACGGTTATCCCGCTTTTACGGTCAGATAAAAATTCTACGACAAAAAGTGATTCACAATAATGCATTCCAAACCCCTGCTCAGCGGTCACGCTCAGATATGAACCCGGACACTGTTTTTATGATTCATTCGATTAGACCAGAACCACTGTACGGATAGAATGTGAACAAAATTGAAGTTTTATCTTCACGGCGTTTTTTACAACAGGATAAGATCTATGGAGAATTTTGCCTCCCATTGACAAAGAATAGGAATTGACTCAGCTTCGCCGATTCAAATGCCTACAGGGTGGGTCGAAAATCATCGTTTTCACTTTTTTCGAAATTGATACTGGGCTAATGCGTAGAAGTGGCCAAATGATCTCATTAGTATGCATGCATGCAAAATTTTGTATTGATCGGATAATATTTAGGTCTCCCGCCGGGGCCATTTATTTCCACCTATAGTAGGTATAGGTCTTTTATGCAGTTTTTTGTGCATTTTTATTAAATATGTCGTTTATTCAACAGGCTAAAATTCGGACTAGACTCATCTTTGGAGTCTTTGTGTTCTGTAGTACCCGTATTGTACAATAGTACATAGAAAACTTGCATTTACTCAGTTCAGGACCACATTTTGGAGCCAGAAACTTTAATATAAAAAAATCATTCATTCAAAATGTTGATTTTAAATTGCTTAAACGCTTATTATTCCTAAATGTCGTAGCCTTAGTGTATACGTACATCACTGTTTAATTTTTTGGCATTTATTCCACTGATCGCCGGCATGGCACCTACCGCGTGGCGCCAGTAGGGCTAGCGTGTCCATCGCGAGCCAATATTGTTCGGGAAAGATTATTACTACTTCATTTTTCTGCAGATAGTCTTGGAAGAAAGAAGCATATATTTTAGTGAAACCTCAAGTTTTATTAATTAGTTTGAATTGATGCGGGTTTGAGAATGAATCGTTCTAAGAAGATAAGAAAACGCACAGAATGTCCAATCTTCGGTCAACCGAAAGATGTGAACTGCGTGACATAACCAACTTACAAAGACATGATAGTATATTACCTGTGGGTCAGAAACAACGATCACAAATTAAAGGAATCAAAGGAATCCTCTTCTGTGTCAGAAATAGTTAACAAAGTTGCATGTGGTATCAAACGTGTCTGGAAGAAAGCATCCATTAACACTATTTCTCATAAGAGAGTGAAAGTTATGATTATTGCATACCACAATAAATATTCAAATGTACTTAAAAGTTCTAAGAAAACAACGGGTACAGCAATAGCTAACAGGAAATTATTTCTTGATCACGCGAGAAACACCGTATTTGATATAGCGAAGATTTTGTAGCGGCACACTTTCTGTCAAGGGATGGCAACACCTACGAACTAGAACCAAAACTTTTCTAATTGCAGAACCAAAACTAACGCTAAGTTCGCGGCAAAGTAAGTGATTAGAGAGAGACTTCCTTGTAACGTCGATGACTTTGCATGCGTATGTTCTTCACGATTGTACAAGCTTACGTTAATCTCAGAATCCATATTATTACGAAATCAATTATGAAAAACGTCAATTATGACGAAATCGCCGACGCTCAGGAGGAGTCACGAGAAGAACTTTTAGCTTTGCAGCAAGACTCAAGTCTAGTGCTGGAAAAACTACATTTGCCAATGTCTTCCAAACGTTTGCTTTGTGACACTTCCACGGGACGCATCCGCCTATTCATCCCCCAACAATTCGAGAAGAAAATTTTCGCAGCGACACACGAACTATCTCACCCAGGATTCAAAGCAACAACCAAGCTGATCACAGAGCGTTTCATTTGGAAAGATACCAATAAAGACTGTCAGGCTTGGACTCGCGCATGCCTAGCATGCCAACGCTCCAAAGTCCATCGGCACACACGAGCAGCCCTAGGCGAGTTTAAGGTACCCAATCAAAAATTCAAACACATAGACATTGATATTGTTGGATCCCTACCACCATGTCATGGTTATCGTTATTTATTAACGGCAATAGATCGATTTACCAGGTGGATAGAGGCCACACCCTTAGAGGATCAGTCCGTGGACACTGTCAGCAAAGCACTAATTGGATCATAGTTCGCTCGGTTTGGCATACCGGCAAAGATAACAACAGACCAGGGTCGCCAATCCGAGAGAGAATTATTTCATTCTTTGGGAAAATACCCTGGTTTTCAAAAACATCACACATCAGCTTGTCACCCACAGGCAAAGGGTCTCATCGAGCGACAGCATCGTACACTCAAAACCGCTCTGAAAAGCCATCTTCAAAAATCAACTGCATGGGTAGATGCTCTCCCATTTGTACTTCTTGGGCTTCATTCCGCCATTAAAGAAGACTTGGGGTGTTCATCTGCTCGACTGGTATATGGTTCAGCACTGCACTTGCCGGGTGAATTTTACAATGATTCCGAGAAGACACAACAACACGATTTCTTAAAACAACTTCAAAATTTTGTCAAAGCCTTAATACTAACCCCAACAACAACACACGGGACAAAAAACTTTTTTGTACCCATGGATCTGAAAACGTGTACACACGTCTTTGTGCAAGATAACGCGACACACGCAAACTTGCAGCCAAGTTACCACGGACCATATGCAGTCAAACGACGCACTGGGAAGATTTTTGATATCGAAATCAACGGAACTGTCAAGAGAATCTCCATTGATCGAATCAAACCAGATTTTATGCTTGAAACAGAGAGGACAACAGCTCATGGCAGCAATGCCGTTTAGGACACCAATGAAGCAAACACCACAGAGACCTCAATGATAACAGGGATCACGAGATCGGGTCAGCAAGTTCATTTTCCCACTAGATATGTCACTATATGTTCAATTTAAACGTTGTCGCTGGGAGGGGAGTGTGTAGCGGCACACTTTCCGTCGAGGGATGGCAACACCTACGAACTAGAACCAAAACTTTTCCAATTCCAGAACCAAAACTGACGCTAAGTTCGCGGCAAAGTAAGTGATTAGAGAGAGACTTCCTCGTAACGTCCACGCCTTTGCATGCGTATGTTCTTCACGATTGTACAAGCTTACGTTAATCTCGGAATCCATATTATCGTACGCATGTAATTAAAGTTCAGTTTATTCGGGACATAATGTTTTGATATTCTGTTTGTGAACCGGCCAATTTTATCGTACACCCACAAAACTCACGATAACTTCAACGAAAGCAATTATCGTGGTGACATAATTCGACTTATAGAGGGGGAATTTTTATCCAATCAACGTACTACCAGAATGACGATTATGACAGGAGTGGACACTAAGACCACCAAAATAAATTACCGAAAAGCTGTGAGATATATAAAGTTGTTTCTTTAAATAGAAAGAAAAGGAAAAATTCAGCATTGGTTTCTGCAAACATCGAAGTAAAAGCTTGAACTGAAAGTCATTCGGAAAAAGATGAAGATTTTGTTCCAAAATATAATTTAATGTCACGTTTGATGAAAGTAAAAACGAGAGGAGAGGAAAAAAATGTACGACTACTACTACCATCATGCGCCAGCGCATGTGATAGAACGGGGATATCGGACAGAAAAGCCGCACAACTGGCAAATGCATTAATGATCGATACGCGTTTAGTTATCGAGAGGGATACCTCTAAGTTGGTTCATAAGTGTAGAGTGAGGAGGAAAAGACAGAAGAGGCGAAATGAAATAAGAAATCAGGAAATTGAAGAAGTTGATAACCTGAAAGCAGTTTATTTCAACGAAAGATGAGACACGACTATTATTCAAGAGGAATTGAAATGAAGTATCACAGATGCAAGAGGAAAGAGGAACACGTTTCGTTAGTGCAAGAGCTCGGGTCCAAATACGTCGGGCACTTTACACCAAGCTCTGGTGAAGCAGCTATAAAACTTGAATGCTAAAATCTTTGGCCGATGTTGACATTTCTATGCATAAATGGCTGTTGGCTGCGATGGAACGGCGATAAACATAGGACACCTCAATGGAGTTATTCAACTGATAGAAAAGGAACTTGATAGACCGCTCCAGTGGTGCATATGCCAGCTTCATGCAAATCAATTCCCTCTCTGCCACCTATTACAGAGCTTGGACGGACACACTAAAGGACCAAACATATTTTCGGGCCCAATAGGCGAACAACTAGGTGACTGTGAGAAATTATCTCTAGTCAAGTTTGAGACGGTGGAAAGTGAACGCCCATTAATTGATCCAAGGATACTGAGCACCGATCAGAGGTATTTATATGAAATGTGCCAAGCCGTTGCAAGCAGCTAATGCACATCTGGCTTTGAAAACAAAACCCCTGGCAAACTTAATAATCCGAGATTGCTAACAGTTACGAATAGGAACCTGCGTTTGTACATAAGATTCGCTGAGCCTACGCAAAATCTGGAAATTTTCGTTACTTTCATTATGAAAGTTTACGCGGCCATGTGCTTTGATATCAAACGAAAACCACTCAGTGAACATGGGGCTAAACACCGGAAAACATTTGCGAGGTCACGCTACCTTAGTCAAGATTTAAAGAATATTATAAATCCAGTCATCAGGAGAGCCTCCTAATGTATATGCTCCGATATGAACTGTTCTACGTAAGACAATTAGCACTAAGAATAATATTTGCCTTGGCAAGAGCTAATAAGAATTCCTACGAAGTTCGCACCTTCCGACTACCTTATTTTAATCCCGATGCCTCACATTTCACTGAGCTGATTGACTGGGGCATATGTTCGGAATCAGATTGTCAAGTGATAGAACAACCTTTGACGATGCACATCGAAACCAAGAAAATTTCACGTATGTTAATAGGAGATATACCGCTGAAAGTGGAAATCATAAACATACCATACCACACTCAAGCTGTTGAGCGAACTGTGAAACTTGTAACCGAGGCATCAGCAACCTTATGTGGTCCATTGAACAAAGATGGCGTCATTCGAACAACAATTAAAGATGGGAAAAAATTCCACATGTAGAAACTAAAAAAGGTTTTATGAACAAAACTTCAGATGATTCAGAATAAAAGCCGCGCCCACATGGATGGGTGGTTGGAGTGGGTACGTGTGAAATTCGAAATGCAGCCATCTCCTCGTGGTGAGTTCTGGGTTATTTTAGTTTGAATCTGAAATAAGCTAAGAGCAGCATAAAAGGGCAAATTTTTGTATCAAACATTGTTTTCACAATGAACTACATTTTTGGAGCGAAAATGTGGTCCTAAACTGAGCAAACGCAAGTTTTCTATGTACTAGTGCACAATAAAGATACTACAGGGCAAAAAGCCTCCAAAGATGAGCCTAGTCCGAATTAGCCTGTTGAGTAAACGACTATTTAATAAAAATGCACAAGAAGCTGCATAAAAGGCCTATACCTACTATAGGCGGAAATAAATGGCCCGGGCGGGAGAACTCTATATTATCTGATCGGTACAAGATTTTACATGCATACTATTGAGACCATTTGGCCACTTTTGCGCGCTAGCTCAGTTTCAATTTCGAAAAAAGTGAAAAATGCTGATTTTCGGACTAGGCATTGTCTAATGCTTAGTAAATACTTTGATAATGAATCATATAGTGATACATTGCACGAAACCAATAAACAATTATTGGCACAAAACTGCCGCAGTCCAATTTATTACGTTGGTTTACTGGATAAGCATACATATCCCGCAAGCGTAACAAGGGAAAAATGGTGAATTTAACACTAGGTTAATCAAGGGGTCATTTTGACCCCTCTGAGAAGACTTTTCGTTAATTTTCTTCGAGAAAATACTTGCGTATTTTATGAGAATGTTTTAATTAATTTTTAGGTGCATTTATAAGACATACAGTATAATCGCAAATCTAATCTAAATAGCAGAAGAACTTGCTGCTAATTACACAAGTTCATCTGAATCAGAAAATTTGAATGAGCTGTTGGTGGATGCAGTTGAGAGTTCCGGAACAAGAAAAAAATGCCAAATAGGCCTTTGTAATGAAAATAAAACTCACATTACTTGTGGCAGTTGCAAAAGATACGTTTGTGGAGTATGTATGGAAAAAAATTACAATTTGTAATAAACGCTTTACGTTAAAATAACAAAAATGAAAAAAATAATAAAAACTAATTCTTATAACTGATGCAATTTTATTGAGGTTCGTTTTTTCTACTTTAACTTCATAATAAATAGGTCGATTTTATATTTTTTCGAATTAAATATTGAAAGGGGTCATTCTGAACCCTTTTGTAAAAATAGGTATATGTCAACTCATGGTAAATCCAGTTTTTATCTCGCAATTATAAATACATTTCAAAGAAGAAGGGATGGTGAGTAAAACCCAACAAACAGCTATTAATAAATTTTTTTCCAAAGCAAATAAATTTTAATATTTAACGTTTTGTTGTAAATTTACTTACTATATTCAGCGAATGCTTCATTATCTTGGACTTCTCTTACGTGCGCAAAAGTACATGTTTCGAAATTAGAAATTTAAGGGATTGAAATATAATATTTCAGTTATTTCAAAATGACCCCCCTATTATACGGTCACATTTCTTTTAAGGAAAATTTTTCTGTCTAGCGAGTGAAAGCTAATGGGGATTTCCACTAAACGTAAGGCGGGACTCATTGTGTCACCCTTCTAGGGAGTGACCGTATATCCTTTGCAGAGGACGGCCGTGATGGTGATGGTGTATATATATTTATATTAATACTATTTCTACCATTTCTCCCCTCTATTGTCCGATATTGGGTAAAAAATATCTTGGATTCACAGATCAGTAAGTAGATTCTACTCTCACAAATTATGAAAAAAGGACCGATTGGAAGTATTATTATTTTATTAATTTTCAATCAACGCCACGTATTAGTTAGTTGGTTGAATATTTACGGCGCAAGGACAGCAAAGGTCGTACTGTGCCCAACAAGGTGAAACCGCACATACGGTTATCAACACTTTTTAATATGCACAAAAGAATGAACGTATGATTCTGAATTTGATAATAACAAAGAGATGGGAAGCGGAAAAGAGAAAAAAAGCAAAAGATTAGAGAGAGTAAAATAGTGATGTGTGAAAAATAAATAAGATTTGGCAGACCAAAGGGGTTGGAAATATTAGAATATTACAAAAATCTATTGTTCCGGGCAAATATTTTATTGAGAGTTTTACTACGCAAAAGCAACAAGGGTCATGCTGCGCCAGACCCTGCAGCTTTCCGAAGAATCCGAACCCCTTATGACCTAGGAAATCAATCCCGCATTACAGCGAGAAGAAAGTTAGTATTTTTTATTTATTTTTTGATACCTTGGTGAGCTTGGGATAACCACACTGCAGATGAAAAAGTTAACACCACACCATCGAAGAGCCTTCCCTAGTAAAAGAGTCTTATTACATTTACGAAAGAAACATACTACATATTATTTTGGAACTACAGAAGCGGTTGAATTACTAAAAATGTGTATTATAGATTCTCAAACAAATTTGCTATAGTTAGGAATCTCTCTTTTCTCATAGCCATCATGCGAGGGTGAAATTAAGAATTCTATGAATGATAAAACATTTTCAGATAACATACAATTTGAAATGGCTATGAACAGAAATGACTGAAATTACGTTTCGGGCCACAGCTGCATCATTGAAAGAGCATTTGACAATATGGCTTTTCTCATTCGTTGAAAAAAAGGATATATAGAAGATATGAGAAAGAGAATGGAGAACTGTCCATGACCAATGCTCTTTTTTTTTTCACATCGTGAAAAATTGGAGGACGACTCTGGGTAGCTTGGCATCCTTCCCAATACACAGAGATCGAAAATGCTGGAGAAAAAAGCAGAACGAATTGGCACTGTTCAATTTTTGTAGAAAACAATGTGTTGGAGATAAATAACATCCATTTACTTTTTCAATCTGCTGTCCCTGACATTTCATATCTAAGAGATTTATTTAAACAGTTTGACGGAACTTTAAAATGTCTTCAAATGCTTTTTACTCAGCGTTCCAGTTTTCGTATTATTCACGCGTTCCTTCATTTTCGTGTTGTCCGTTTTTAGAAATATCATTTTGTGTTCGTTTGAGTTTGATGACGCAACGATAACTGAAGGTAAGGATTGGTCGGGACCTACTGTTTCCCGAGGAAACCAAACATTTCCAAGCCCAGGAAACTGACCTAGGAATTAAAGTTAGAGTTTAGTCCATAAGTGTCCTGTTTCTTTAGCACGGTTAGGGGACGAGTTAAAGTTAACAATCTACAAGCATCACCACTGCACCATTGCAGGGATCTATCATTTGATAGAATTTTTAGAAATACACGAAATATTTTGCACTTTTTCAATATCTTATAAAATTGCCATGAACCAACTTACCCGTAACCGGATTTCTATAATCATAGTTGGTGTCCCAAGCTAATCGAACTGATGACGTCGTTCTGTCTACAAGACTCAACGGTGGCGAAGCAGGAGGATCTGAAATTAAAAACAAATCCGAGCTATTAAGACAACTTTCCCAGTTTTTTTAAAATATTTTTACAGTTATTAAATGTTCTAGTAGTACCTATTACAATTATTTTTCGTATTAATAACTTTCGAGGAATGTGAATAAAACGTTGTCAAAAGGAAAAAAGTCATTGATCTGAATGTAATTAATTCGACAAGTATTTGTCAGGATGTAAAATTGCAGACGTTAAACAGAAATAATAGTTAAATAGACGAAATTATGGACAGACATTATTATTTAATTAATATAAAATATACATGCGTATTGAATCTGTTGATATGGGAACACAGTGATGAATTGTATAAAAATCCATTCACAAATATCAGATACTTGTAAAGAACGCATAAATTATCTGTTTCCTTAAAATTAGTGTCTTAGAAGTATTTCATTGGTGACGTAATATATAATTATAAATTTTTTAATTTTGATATATATGTAATTTCCTTTTTTTATGTGCTAATTGCTTTCAATGCAATGTGCGCAGAGCAGGTGATATTTAAATTTTAATTATTTTCGAATTATTTTGAAGACTATGAACAAAATATTTTGTGTTTCGGTGGATTCATTAATAAAAAAAAATATATGGCCCCAGTAATGGCAGAACAACTACGATGGTCTCTGAAAAAGAGCAACGTTGTATATGAAAGTTATTTCCAAAGACTTTCATGGCGTCTGTTAATATACCTCATAGAGTTTTGCCGATATTCCTCCGCGTCGGTTTACTAAAAACTCTTATCGTTTCAGTCGATTCTGTGGGGAGCATCTTCAGTAGCAAAAGCCGACCAAGTTTCCCTCTGCAAAACGCAAGACTTTCGCTTGCATTTGCTCGGCAGAAAACATTTATAATTTTCTGCCGATCAACCAAGCGAAAGTCTTGAAGTTTTGCAGAGGGAAACTTGGTCGGCAATTACTTCTGAGGATGCTCCGCATAGCACGGAGTGAAACGTTAAGTGTTTTTAATAAACAGACGTTGCGGAATGTACCGCAAAGTTTTATAACATATAAAGTTATTTCCATTTATACTTTTATTTTTTGTGTTTTATGAATTTAAATACCAATAATAACTCAAAATTTCAACTTCTCCAAATACCAAGGCGAAAAGCAAATAAAATTAATTCTAATTAATTTCTTCATTATGATTAAAACAAATTACTTCTTTCTGTAAAACCATGATTACTAATACGACAACATTTTCTATTTAAGAGTTTTAAGCGAGATTTTTTTATTTTAAGGTATTCATAACCTAAGAGACATATTTTCAATTCATGAGATTGAAGCATATATTTTCAACAAAAAATTTAAAAGCAAACTTTGCAGAAATACAAAAAAAATGAGTTGATGAGAAAAATTATTTTTCTTATGCCGTTGGTAAATTTTACTTATTTTTACACTCCTAGTTTTATTATTAGTTTCTGCGTAATTTTTATTTTTGCATTGCCCTTTTTTCATCTATATTTAACATTTTTCGGATTTATTCCTCTCTTCCATTTGGCTAATATTTCCGTTTTACTTTTCATCCTTCCACTCTCCTTCAAATCACTTATAGTGCTCTTATATTAAATTTTTCACATTTGGACTAATCATAGCCGTAGTCGTACAGTTATATAAGCCCGTGGAAGCCGGGCGCCCAATAATTTGAATAAACTACAATTTTACATATACTGTAATGTATAAATGTACATAAAATGTGCTTGGGCCCCTTCAATAATGTTTAAAACTGTCCGTTGATGGTGACAGCACTTCTTCTTCTTTGTGATAATATATCTATAATTTGCACATATAAAAATACGTTGAGATAACGTGGAAGATGTAGCTCTACATAGACATATAGGGAGAGACCTTCGTCTAACAAAGAATAGAGAAAGGTACAACAAGATGAATGCGATCGGATTTTGAACACAAAGGACAGAAAAATACTTCTGTAAAAAGAAGTTTTATTACTATGAAAGAATTTCTTGCCAACAAATTTTATCTAACCGTAAAAACATAGTGTAGGTATCGGACGGGTGTTCGTTAAGGTGGATGTTACTGTATTTATGAAAAAATTATTTAAAGAATTACCAGACCTTTAGCTTTCATCTCCTATAAAATCGTTGAGGGTGGGGAAAGGGATATGAATTATAGTTGATGAGGGAGAGATTACTTAAACTATTTAGCAGCCCGCTAATTTTATCGCCATTGCCTTGATGAGTTGGTTTCGTTTGTGACAGCAACATTGATTTGAGCAACTAAGAAAGAAGGAAAATGTGCACATCACAGGTACCAAACACATTACCATAAATACTAACAAAACTCAATTTTCGCTGATTATCGATCATCTGCCATTTTTTTTTCAGTTATTGCACATTTTTTAATTTTTCTGAAATGTAGTTTTATCTGTTGGAACAAAACTAAATTTTTTTTAAATGAAAACCAACAGCTTCGCATACACAGGGTGGAACACATGACCCATAGGCGTACGCATAAAGTTCGTAAGGGGGTTATAGGCTCAATGGGGGGTTACAGAGATACAACTCGCATATTCCTATGTTAAATATACAAAATTTCATTGCAATGGGGGGTCACAACTCCCATCAACAACCCCTATTGCGCCAATGACATGACCCAATGCACAAACGAAATTTGTTCTTTTGTCAAGTAACGAAAATTTTTCTGCTGCTTTTTAGTTGCTGAGCATTCATCTGTCTTTTTAAGACATATGGTTTCATTCACTAGGGCAGTAGATATCAACCCGCTGCCTGCGGGCCACATGCGGCCAGTCATCTCATGAAAATATACAAATTTTTTCAAATAAAAATAACGTCTTTGCTCCCCCCTGAGTCTGAAATATATGTATTTTATTCTGTTGGCAATTTCATATTTCGCAATTAATATCTGAACCAAAGTAACACGTTTTTTCCCCCCAACACGGGTTTTCCCCTCGATCGTGTTTTACATTAATTTTCTTGCGTATATAGGCATTGGGTGTAGCTTTATTGATCTAAAGTACAACAGTGATTTTAAAAAAATCAACTTAGGGGTCATCAAATTCTATTTTAAATATGCTGATCAGCATATCTTCCCAATCACCCTACTGCATGCTCTGAAAATGTTTCTGTTACAGAGCACTTACATCTGCACATAGGCTGATGTAGAAAGTTCATAAGTGGAGGGGGGGGTTACAGGCTTACAATGAGGGGGGGTTTACAGAGCTCCAACTCCATATGTTCACATTTATATACACAAAATTTCGTTGCAGTGGAAATTACAATCCCCCTGCCCACGCCAATGGTTCTGTAAACAACTGTTTTCAAAAATGAAGTTGATAAAATGAAAAGTTAAGACCAGAATAACTGACGCCTACCTTGGAAACACTCTTAGGGTTGCAATATTAAAAATAAAACTTAATATTGACAGGACTGTTAAAAATAAGCAGTGCCTAAAATCTCGCTAAAAGATTTGATTTCGCTTTCCATATCAATAACTAAAAGTATTGTAAATGTTTTTTGTATACTTTTTGTATATTTTTTTATACATTGTAACATATATATTGAGTCCCAAAGGCGGATACAGAAAATATTTTTGGGTGGGCATGCAAAACTAATAGGGACATAAGGAAAAAAATATGAACTAAAGTTGATCAAGAAGTGGGGGGTGCACTCTTCGAACCGCCTTTGTTCACTCGTAATATTGCTGATACAGTAGTGCGGCCCATGGGCCTACAAGAATAAGCAAAATTGGCACTTGGAATGAAAAAGGTTGAAGACACCTAACCTAGAGTAAAAGTCGATTTTTTAACGAAAAAAAGCTAAGAAAAAAATTACGTCTTAATTTCGTAGGATCAAACTTAAAACCAGACAAAAGAACAGAGGTGGTCTTAGAGTTTGTCAGGATCAAGGCAGGGTGCATTTCGCGAGGCCCCATACAAGAGGACCCGTATATAACGAAGAATTTGGGATCAAAGAGAATGCTCGCTATATTCGTCCTGAACAAATCTTTACTAAAAATGACTAAATTCTCTGTCGTACTTAATTATTATACCAAACGAAATCCACATTTTCTTCCCTGTATTCGGAAACTCCCTAAATTTGTGCTCGTTGTATGTGGGTCCTAGTGTATTTGAAAGCTTTTACAAATGCATTTCAGTGAAAAGGGAAGGCGGAGAATCCAGTTAATAAAATAATATTAAACACATGTTTAAATACTTAAATCCAATCAATGATTGAAGTGTCTGTAACAGAATATGCAAATATTTAATTTTAACACTGTGACTTTAGCAGCCTTACTTAGTCCTTATTATTCTAATTAATTCATACTTAAATCACTGCTTAAATCACAATATTCAAAGTAGTTCAATAAAATTAAATAATATTAAAATTAATAAATAATCTTATCAAAAATTGTTCGTAAATACTTCATACTGTTTGCCTACTTTTTACATCTATAGCGCGGTAACTAATTTGGAATGAAATCGATGACTTAACAAGACTTTTATATTAAAGAGATTATTAATATTTATTATAATTATTATTTTTTTTCATCCGCTGCAAGTTATTTCGAAATTCAAATGGAACTAAATTTATTCAAGCGTATTACCGGTGAGACCCGATGTGCGTGTAAATTTTAGTGAAAGTATGGAAACAATTCTCTAAAGAAAGTGTTTTCTTTTCAATGACATGCCCCCCCACATCTATAATTTCTTCTCGCTTTTCACTTTAACCATCAGACTGCATTCTCTTCATTCACAGAATATGAATTAAATTTCGGCTTTTGTATTAAGAACTATAATATTTTGTAGTAGTTCCCTGCTTTCTTTTAAACAGAGAAAGTTTTATTTTTATCAGAGGTCAGGGCTTGTTTCCTAATAAAATGGAAAAAATGTTTTTGTGGACAGGAAAAAGATAACGAATAATATGCCTCACAAAAAAGTATTTTCCAGGAGTTTGAATTGTATAAGGCTGCGATGTATTTTCATATGGACTACTGTGTCAAAATTCTTGTTTCTTCCCTACCCCCATATAAATTTAGTATGCTGCAAATATTAGAGCAGAGATGGCAACACTTCATGGCTCCACTCTGGGATTTTTTCTAAAGCCGAAATAATCATCTAAACTAGGGTTGTTGAACATGCGGCTCGCGGGCGGCAATCTGACTCACTGAAAACTGTTAGGAATAAAAAATGTTCCAAAATAAAAATCTTCGGTTTTTTTTCGGAAATAAGGAAACATCGAGGGGACGAGTGGGTGATCCGTTCCCATATCACAAGTAAACAAACCAGCAACTGGAAGAAACTCTGAAAGGAGGCTTTTAGCAATTCCCTTTTCTTACAAAACTCACTGAAACCGCTGGCACGCACCATCCGTAAAAATTTTTCAAGTGGCTCACTGCCCAAAGAGGTTTAGCAAAAATGGTCCAAACTACTGTTAAGTACGTACGAGTTAACATAATTGAGTTTGTATTAATTTTGACCTAAATATATCGTTATGCAGTTCATCACTCAATCATTTATATATTCTATATATTTGCTTTATTTATACACGCATACATTTATTTTTATTATCTGAGTCAGTACATGTTATGTATACGTCATTACTTTATTTCTCACATGTTCTTTACATAGCTTTACCGAGCAGTGTACCAGAGCCGACGAGAGGGAGGGACAGCAAAGGCTGCATCCCGGGGGGCCCGGGTGAAATCTAGATGCCCGCTCTAGTAAGTACTTATGCTATAGGCGTCCCGGCCCAGAAAAGGGGTCATGAGAACCGGCCAAAGTGAGCCTAGGGGCCTGCATTCACTCTTGGCGCCCCTGCATTGTGCTACCTTGATTGTCCTCATTTTATAATCGCCCTCCTTTTTTTTTACCATTTTCGCAAATGAATCGGTCATTTTACGAACCTCCGTGAAAAACGATGAATCGAGGTTTCATTGTATGCGTTTTATCACGAACATTTTCAACTTTTCAATGACCTCTTTAAAGAGCTTTAAAATTTTTCAATTTAGCAGTGACTGACGGACTCACTTACTTGGCTTATTTCAAAAAACAATCTTCTTTAATGGCTGTCAGAGGTTTGACATTACCGAATGCTTTGATTAAATACCAAAGATTCCTTTCATCGTTTTCTCGAATTACAAGGTAAATATTTTCTCAAGTCTTGAAGAATATACATATTTTCCAAAAATTTATTTTGAGTGTAGCACGGAGCTGGGTGCGGGGGATGGTATCTTGAAGGAGACGAAAAAATGTTGAAACTAGAAGTTGATATAATTGGAAAGCTTGAAAATTTTTTAGACTTGCACCAAAAAAAGAAATACCTTGGGCCTCTTAAATATTTTGAAAAATGGGTTGCGCAGTAGTGTTGTCATCGGAGCACTTAAAACTGTGCTTTCAGGATAATTTGAAGAAAAGATGAATACGTGTCATCATTTTTAATCAGTGTCAATCCGAAGCCTGGCGAAAGTATTTCCAAGTAATATTTCGAGTATCTAGGTAAAAGTTGTAAGTATATTTGACGGGTCATCTTCAAGAGTGGAAACCCTGAAATATTCTTTTACAGAAGACAACAGCAGGCAATAAAGAATGGGGGGAATGGTAAATGATGGGGATATGTTTTGCTTCTACGAGGATAAGCAGACAGCTCTTGTCAACATTATTAACACTAGCAATTTCTAGAAAGTATATTATTTCATCAATTTTTCCCGCTTCCTTTGGTAATTTGAAGGTCTTTAAAAGCGCTAATTGTTCCTATTTATACTTTGGGCCACAGATTTGTAATATTGAAATGTACCTGTATGACAGAAAATAATATAAAATTAAAATATATATTGAAATAAGTAAAATGTAATAACATTAAAATTTAACATATAATCGATATAAACATGCACTACATGTTCGCCTTCTTGTTGCTTCAAAATTTCTTATTCTTCAAAAAAGGGGGAGTTGGTATTTCATAGTTGGATGAGCTTATACAGATTAAGAAATTTCATCTTTTTACTGATCATCCATAAAATCAATATCTACCAATCAGAAACTTATTTTTATAGAAATTTGTATGAACTTAATTTATTACGACAATTAATAGTACACATAGTTAAACCTCAATTTAGCCATATGCCAGGATCTCGCCAAAAGCCTCCATTAAATTGAAAATATGTTAAATTGCTGTTTCCATGAACGCCTTAGACAATTATACAGCATTATATAATATTGAACATATCTATTGCAAATAAAAATGGAATTTTAAGTTTTAGTACACAAATTCTATGCTTACGCATGTGCATCAATCACACCATAAAGATAGTAAACACAATTAATCTCGAAAAAAATGTTTCTTCTGGACTATTTGCTTGAAACTGTTGTTCTTCTCATAATGTTTCATAACTTTGTAAGGAGAGAAAAACATTTATTATGGGAATAAATTAGCAAAAATAATTAGAAGAACAGCATTTAAATAAATAACACAGTCTGCCATTTGGAGAGAATTTCATAAGGCTATTTGTAAGTGGTTCATCGTTCTACAAGAGCATCTCCAAATAGGGAAATTCCTAAAATGGAATTCATTAAATAGATGGCTAACTGTATCTACATAAACATGCAGAATGTATTAGATATTTTCTATTATCAGTAGAAACTTGTTGTACTGTATTTACTCTGGAGCAGTGAAACCAAGTTGTTGAGAAAAATCTGTGCAAAGTAGCTTTCTGTACCGGACTTGTATCTTGCAGGTTCATTATCCAATGTTGTTTGGCTCCCGACCAATAAAGCTCACGGAAGAGCCGATTAAGGAAAGAGGATTCCCTGATGTCACCTCCACTAATTCCATGATGAGCTCTGTCCCCACCATAATGAGGCGAAGCGAATCAGCGATAGAGGATTTTGTTGAGATTAGTAGGAGCTCAGGTACGTATACGTGAGATGGACCATTACGCCTAACATTGATGAAGAATAAAGAAATGTCCATGGAGGATTCGATCCACAGAAGTTAAACCCTCTGGATTAATTTAGAATTTCGGAATGGTGAATGCACCTCGGAGCTGCATTGTCCTTTGTTTATTGAATGGAGAGCTGCATATACTTGGCGTGCGCAAATCCTACTCAGTACACTCCAGAATAATTTCTAATCAATCTCCGTTTTCTTGAAATTAAACTCAAGACGTGATGAAACGCGTCCATGTGATATTCAAAATAGATTATATCAGATAAAATTCAATATTGCAAAAGATTTTCAAACAATGATCTCAGAAAAGCATTACTGGAAATAAAGCAAAAGTATGATTTTATCCTCAATTTCTATTGAGTTTGTGGTCATTGTGTAAGTCTTATTTTTTCAAAATTTTTTTTGAGTTTGTAGCAGTTCAAATAAATATGAGCTTTTATTTATGTCAAATTAGAATTTAAATTAATTAGAACTTAATAACAATTGAATTAAAGGTTAAAAAGTCAATTGTAAAAATAATATTAGACTCAATTATTAACTTACAATCGCCACTTTCTTAAAAAGTCTATAAATGCATATTTGTATGTTCTCAACCCTTATAAATGCGACATTACATAGGTACTCGTTGTGAAAACAAAGCAATGAATCAATAAAATTTATTTTGCTCTTTTCAACTACATTTTTTCGACAATAACGACAAAGCCGAAGAAATTAAATGCAAAATTGGCCACGCTAAAGCAAAGTACAACGAAATAAAGAAATTTTTGTACAAAAGGACAAGTCCAAGGTGCTATACTTGGTCTAATCTGTTACGCGGATTCAAGATCTGAGCAGTAAGAAAAGATCTTTGGGAAAAAAACTGAACTTTTTGAAATTTTACCTTTAGAAATTTACGGAAAATAAAGTAGACTGAAAATATCCCCCATTCAACTAATTAGTTCTGGATAAATCCAGTTTAAGAAGAGCTATTATTGATACGATACTAAGAGTAAAGCTTATTAGGAACACTTAATGAAAAATACAATCAACCCTAATTTGGACAAGAGAAAAAAGCCATGGAGAAGAGACTAAGAGACAGTAAAAAAAAGGATGAATGCATTTGCTAAAGCCTTGGACTGGACTTACTACAGAAGGAATTATCCATATGAGGAGAGATAAAAAACTGTGGACCGCACGTATCCTCAGAATCGAGAAATACGATTGAAGGACAACAAATATAAATTTACTGTGCACTGCTGCGCTATGATATACGATAAAGCATTTATTCAGCAGACTTAGGCAGAACAACCCTTCCTCCTTTAATGGAATAAAGAATTTTGACACTTTAGCGGTTTGTTTTTTTTTGAGTTATTGAGTAATTCGCTGACTTCATAAACGCTGGGTAGGCAGAAAAACTATTTCTTGGAGACGAGGGAAGAGATGGAATCAACGTCTCCTATATTTTGGGAGTTTACTCCTCTGCATACCTCTCTAACTCCTGACACAACTTTAATTTGCAGTTTGCATTAAAATCATAATCAGGGGAAAAGCTGCGAAATCCCTGTTTCGACGTATAATTTTTCCAACGTAATCGCACCTAATGCAAATGATTCATGCGCATATAATTTAAACTGAATCTCATCGGAAACACGTAAAACTCCGTAATAAGAGTATTTACAGATGTATTATGCATACTATCCCGATTTTAAATAGAAGCCTTTTCAAGAATTGTAAATAATTTAGCAAAGTATATATCAAAACTTAAAACTTTAAAAATTCCGAAAACACAAGCATCGGTTGAGAATAAAGAATTGAAAATTTTAATCGAAAATTTATTTACTGTATTTATTTAGGCTTTCGAAAACTCAACGTATTTTATTAGATAATTTCATCATATGTGTGTGTGTGTGTGCATATATATATATCATCATCATCATATTCAACCATTATCTATCCACTGCTGGATGAAGGTCTCTCCAAATGCTTTCCACACAAGTCTATCCTGGGCCATTCGTTTCCACGTCACCCCAACCTGTTTTCTTATTTCATCCACCCATCTAGTTTGAGGACGTTTTCTAGGTCTTCGGTGGTCTCTTGGAATCCAGTTCAGAATTTCTGTTGTCCATCGTTGATCAGTTCTTCTTGCAATATGCCCAGCCCATCGCCATTTCAGTCCTTTTACTTTAACAATGATGTCCTCTACTCTAGTTTGCTCTCTCACCCAAGTGTTTCTTTTTCGATCTCTCCTAGTTATTCCAAGCATGCACCTCTCCATGCTCCTTTGCGTTGTCTGTAACTTTCGTATTGCTCCAACTGTTAGACTCCATGTCTCTGATCCATAAGAGAGGACTGGCAATACACACTGGTTGAAGACCTTTCTTTTTAGACACAAAGGCAATTTCCCCTTCAGGATAAAACTGTTTCTTCCAAATGCACTCCAGCCAAGTTTAATACGTCTGTTGAGTTCTTTCATAATGTTGCCATCCATTGAAATCAGCTGGCCAAGGTAAATATATGAATCAGCAATTTCTAGCTCAATGTTGTCAACTTGTATTTTTGTTTCCTCTACGAAATTATTGAACATGATCTTAGTTTTTTGTAGGTTCATCTTGAGTCCAACTTCTTTACTTCTAGTTGAGAGCTCCTGTACCATGTCTTGGAGTTCTGATGGGTTCGTTGAAAAAATAACAATGTCATCAGCAAACCGCAAATGATTTAAATATTCACCATTTATTTTTATTCCCTTGTTATTCCAATTTATCTGCTGAAAAATCATCTGTAAAGCTGAAGTAAAAAGTTTTGGAGAAATGGTATCTCCCTGCCTCACACCTTTACCAATTTTGATAGCTTCGGTATCTTTATGTAACCGAAATTTTGCACTTGCATTTTTATACACACGTTTCACCATGTCAATGTACACTTCCTCGATGTCTGCTGATCTTAAAGAGTTGATGACTGCTGATGTTTTAATAGAGTCAAAGGCCTTCTCATAGTCAATAAATGCCACACACAATGGAAGTTCATATTCATGTGTTCTTTCAATTAATTCTCTTAATACTTGAATATGGTCCACTGTACTGAATCCACTTCGAAATCCAGCTTGTTCTCTTGGTTGAGCTGCATCTAATTTTTTCTGCAGGCGATGTGTTAGCACTTTTGTGAAGATTTTATAAATAGCAGGTAACAAGCTAATTGGTCGGTAATTTTTTTGTTTGTTTGGATGTTTTATGGCGCAAGAGCATCTGGGCTATACTGCGCCAAGTTAATTTTTTAAATCCTCTTTATCACCTTTTTTATGCAAAAGAGTTATTGTTGTAGAATCCCATTGGTTTGGTATGTTACCACTGTTAAGACATTTGGTAAAGAATTTTGCAAGTATGTCTTCTACATATTCTCCAGCTTCTTTTAAGATATCTAATGTAATGCCATCATCGCCAGGGGATCTTCCTTTCTTCATACTTTTTATTGCAAATGCTACTTCTTCTTTTAAGATTTTAGAGCTGTTCCTTCCGGGACTATTCTAGTATCTTCTGTTTAATTCACTGTTACTTTCGTAGTATAGATTTTTGTACACCTCAACTCTAAGTATTTCTTCCCTATTACTCTGTCACGGTGCCAATCCTCCTTGAAGCACGTTGTGTTTCTTCCCAATAGACAAACTCCCTTTAACAACCCTAAGGCTCTTGTTGCTTTCAATGGCCTTCCTTACTAACTCACAATTGAATTTTCTTATATCTTCTTTCATGTTTTTGCGCAAAGTTTTGCAAAGTTCTACATACTCGATCTTGCGACTGGTATTTTGATTGTCCACCTTCATAAGTCTTCGCCTTTTCATGAGTTGTTTCGTCTTCTCAGATAATTTGCTATTCTGCTTTTTACATATTACACCACCAATTTCCCCAGCAGTTTCAATTATTGTCTTAACAATGTTTTCATTTGCTTCTGAGATGTCAACTTCTTCAATAAGTCCTTCCAGTGCAGAAAAGCGATTTTTTAATTCCAACTTGAATGCCTCGGTATTTTCTTTTAATTTCTTTAAATCCACCCTCTTACATACTTGTTTCCTAATGAGCTTCTGCCTTTCTAATTTAGTATTTAAGTGCATTTTACATCTCACCATTCGATGATCACTTCCAGTATTAAATCTGTTCAGTACGCTGCAATCTTCAATAATTGATTTCTTGTTTGCCAGTATATAGTCAATTTCGCTGGTTCCTCCATTGGGGTGTTTCCATGTCCATTTTCTTTGCGGTTTCTTCTTAAAAAATGAATTCATGATGCTAAGATTTTCAGCTTCGGCAAATTCTATGAGTTGATCGCCACGTTCATTCCTTTCCCCGTATCCGTATTTACCAACCGATGTCTCTCCTTGTTCCTGTTGTCCAATTCTTGCATTGAAATCCCCCATGATGAGCTTGATATGTTGTTTCCCTTTGGTGTGTAACTCTTTGATTTCTTCATAAAATTCTTCAACCTCTTCGTCGGTATGGCTTGATGTTGGTGCATATACCTGTACTATTTGAAGTTGGTATCGCTGGGTTAGTTGAACAACAAGCCTCGCTGCTCGATCTGATGTACTTTCAACTTCCAGAAGACAGTCTTTAATTCTTTTGTTGATTAAGAAGCCAACACCACTTGTTCTTCCAGTTTCCGTTCCTCTATAGTAAAACAAATGTCCGCTTTTCAGTTCCACCAACTCTTCACCTTTTCTTCTAACTTCACTGAGTCCTACAATGTCCCATTTGATCTTGTCTAGTTCCTCTTCCAATTCCTGAAGTTTTGCTTCAGAAGCAAGGGATCGTCCATTAAACGTAGCCAAGGTCAATAACAAACGGCAGCCTGGGCCATTCCAGTGATTCTTAGCACCCCCTGCTTTCATGCCACACTGACCGCTGCCTTGATCAGGAGCACTCCAGCACCTGGAGACTAGGGGCCATGGTTTCTGGTGTGTCAACATAATGGAGGAATTAGCCATAATTTCACCACGCTGGCTAAACGGGTTGGTGAATTAGCCCTCCCCTTCCGCCTTTCTATCCGTGTAGCAAATATTAATTTGCCACATAAATAGAAAGCTCAGCCTGCACCACTTGAAGGCGGGGTAGGACACTAGGTTACTGGCCTGGCCGGTTCCACACATCGTCACATACGTTCAGCGTGTGGGTCTCCTTCCAGTTAGATACCAGCATATATATATATATATATATATATATATAAATATACACAAAGCAAAGTTTATATATTGGGCATAATTCGCCAAATTTTGGCATCTTTTATGGATATCTATAAATTTCATATGCTTCAAAACTTCTAAGTGGGTTCAAATGAGAAAAGTGAGATCAAAGTGAGATCGAGTGTATTCCCATGAGACTTGCTTGCGAGAATCTCAGATCTAATTGCAAAAGTTTGATGGAAACAAATGCGCTGATAAAATAATATCAAAGGGATAAATTTTCGGAAAATTTAATTTTAATTCAGTGTTGATATTCGATGTAATTTAAGTTGCTAAGAATATATTGAAAAAACACGTAAATTGCCCAATTTTTAATGTAGCTTAGCGAAAAATTAAATACTTGTTCAAAGAAAACTAATTGGCAATTCGATTTTCAATTAGGCAGCATATTTTGGAATCTCCTTTGCAAATCAGTTAGGTTTTCAGGTCATGAAATCTTTTAATTAAACGCACATTGAAAGCTTTCAAAAGAATTTTGACCTAATTCACTTTTTATGCAATTAAATATAACATTGTTCGTTAATTCCAATTTTCTCTACTTAAATATTTTGTATAAACGTTCTACAATACGTTACTTTTTTGAATTCTTTAAAAATATATTCAGTCGACTTCCTAGAAATTCATGTTCAACTTTTCACTAATTAGTAACTTCTGACTAATAATAAAGCAACAAATATCTATTTAAAGCCTCAGACATATTTTAATCACTTTTGCCTTCGTCTTTAACCACAACACCTTGCTATCCTTAATTTACACACAAAAATTTTAATCCTCTTACGCGTTTGGGATATGTTCAGTTGTAAATTTAACATTTACATGATTTTTTTTTATTTTTCTTTAAAAAATTTTCATGCGATTTCCGAAGTTTCAACACGACATAAAAATATTTACCCCTTCTTTCAGAAATACCGCCTCCATATTGCAAAAATTTTGAAGACAATATTTTCAATGTTATAATAATTGAATTCTCTGTGATTTCTATATTTCAGATAAAAACATATTCAACGATATTATTATGTTGAAATATGTTTAAATTAAAATTTTTACTACTTACTTACCATTCTTACCAAACTTCACGTATTTCGTAAACTATATTACTTCATTCATTGTATTATCCTTCTGATATAAATTTCTGTGTGAAAAGTTGTGGTTCATGCCATTTTTATTTAGCATATTATTTGTGAAACTACATATTTTGAATGCTCTCCACCATCTTTACTTTTTTAAAAACCCTGCTAGTTTTATTTTTGAAATTTCCATAACCGAATTATGGGCGCCCATATGGGGAAGGGAAGCTTGAGAACCCCCTAGTCGTTGTTTAAAAATTTTATTTGCCAAATTCTTCTACACATTTATTTCAAAAGTTTTACAGTCACATTTTAAAATAAGGTACTTTTTAGCTCATTACTAATTGTCAAGCAGCATCATTTACTTTTTTAGTATTTTAGCATTTTATACATTTACTAAAATGTTCAAAATCCCTGAAGGAGGTGAGAATTTTTCATAGTAGCACCCACTAGAAATATTCATATGGGCCCCACTATTCCGAAGCATTTTCAGGACTACCTTCTTTGGGAAAATTCTAGGTGAAAAGCTTTCGTTTTATTTGGGAACACCTGTTTAGGAACGTATTGCAAGAAACCATCACTTTGTGTACTTAATATAAACATATTTAGCATAACTAATACATGTGTATAATTATTATATATAAAATTGATATTTATAAAGCTTTATTATCTATACAATTAATGTAATTAGAAATTTCAAAACCTATCTTAACAATAAATTTTTATGATAAGACGTGTTTGCATAATACGAGATTACAATAAAATGAAACAGAAAATATTTTACGGCACTGACCCATTTGTCTTAAGAAATTACTGAGCTGGTTGCAAGAGGCAGAAATAAAATAAATTGTCATGGGATTAGATAAGCTGGTGCCACTAATTTCTTCAATAACAGTTTGTAATAAAATTTGTTATTCTGAATACCAAGAGGATTATGTGAATCCCTGCTACCAACTGATAATCGCTAATTGGAAAGAATTTAGAACTATATATTAGACAAGACCTTATGCAGATCCATTTTCCGGGCCTGAATCATTAGCATAATTAGAAAGCCACTATAAAACAGAATTATTTTGAACACGCCTAATAACAAAGAGAGATTAAAGTGGAGATAATTTAGAAAATAAAACGATGGTTTGCTAATAACTCCATACATTTTAACTGATCATCAATCTCGATGGTGGAATTTTAGTATCTTTCCTTAATCCCAAGTTTCAACTTAAAATGTATTACTATACTAATATACCTCCCTATCTTCACCATCGGTCTGTATATATTTTGTCAATTTTTGGCATTCGTTGTTATAGAATTTTTCTTTACACGTGTAGTAGTAGGAGAAACCATCTTTCATGTTCTTATGCGTTTTACTCGCTCTTCTCTTCTTCCTTCGAAGAGCTAGATTTTTCTCCAAAACTTTGCATTTTATCATTTGTCAAATTTAACCGGATTTTCTTAGGGCGTACAGGAAAATGAAAGCATTCAACAAATAAACAGACACAACGGGCATCAGAAATAAATGATGAAGTTTCTGAACCGTACGGTTGTTTGCCAAGGACCAGGATTCAAACAAACAGCTTTTGGTTCCATTTTGTTATGTGGTATTTTGTTTGTTTTATGGCCAACTTGACACGTCCAAGACAAAACAAAGAATTGTCCCATTTTCAGAGTTTATTGCGACTTCGTATGGGAAAAGAGCAAAACCACTCCCAAGGAAAAGAATTATTGCTCCACTATCCAATTTCTATTGGATTTTTTTTGGAACGCAAAATCGAATATGTGTACACTTTTTCTTTGTTTCTTTAAATCCAAAGATATTTATACTGGAAGGAAAAAAACACCATCTCTCTCTCTCTCTCTCTCTTTCTCTAATAACGCGATGACATATATATATCAAGGGCGTATACTTAATATATTTTA
>QLNU02015003.1:57242403-57267818 GCA_006491805.2 Dysdera silvatica
GTATTAGCATATTGGAGGAATTAGCCATCATTTCACCACGCTGGCTAGACGGGTTGGTGAATTAGCCCTCCCCTTCCGCCTTTCCATCCGTGCAGCAAATATTAATTTGCCACATAAATAGAAAGCTCAGCCTGCACCACTTGAAGGCGGGGTAGGACACTAGGTTACTGGCCCGGCCGGTTCCACACATCGTCACATACGTTCAGCGTGTGGGTCTCCTTCCAGTTAGATACCAGCAACCCTTTGCACATATATATCATCATCATCATATTCAACCATTATCTATCCACTGCTGGATGAAGGTCTCTCCAAACGCTTTCCACACAAGTCTATCCTGGGCCATTCGTTTCCACGTCACCCCAACCTCTTTTCTTATTTCATCCACCCATCTAGTTTGAGGACGTTTTCTAGGTCTTCGGTGGTCTCTTGGAATCCAGTTCAGAATTTCTGTTGTCCATCGTTGATCAGTTCTTCTTGCAATAAGCCCTGCCCATCGCCATTTCAGTCCTTTTAATTTAACAATGATGTCCTCTACTCTAGTTTGCTCTCTCACCCAAGTGTTTATCATTTTTCAATCTCTCCTAGTTATTCTAAGCATTCACCTTTCCATGCTCCTTTGGGTTGTCTCTAACTTCTGTATTGATCCAACAGTTAGACTCCATGTCTCTGATCCATAAGAGAGGACTGGCAATACACACTGGTTGAAATCCTTTCTTTTTAGACACAAAGGCAATTTCCCTTTCAGGATAAAACTGTTTTTTCCAAATGCACTCCAGCCAAGTTTAATACGTCTGTTGGGTTCTTTCATAATGTTGCCATCCATTGAAATCAGCTGGCCAAGGTAAATAAATATATGAATCAGCAATTTCTAGCTCAATGTTTTCAACTTGTATTTTTGTTTCCTCTACGAAATTGTTGAAAATGATTTTAGTTTTTGCAGGTTCACCTTGAGTCCAACTTCTCTACCTTTAGTTCAGAGCTCCTGTAATATGTTGTGGAGTTCTAATGAGTTCGTTGAAAAAATAGCAATGTCATCGGCAAACTGTAGATGATTTAAATATTCACCATTTATTTTTATTCCTTTGTTATTCCAATTTATCTGCTGAAAATCATCTGTAAAGCTGAAGTAAAAAGTTTTGGAGAAATGGTATCTCCCTGCCTCACACCTTTACCAATTTTGATAGCTTCGGTATCTTTATGTAACCGAAATTTTGCACTTGCATTTTTATACACACATTTCACCATGTCAATGTACACATCCTCGATGTCTGCTGATCTTAAAGAGTTGATGACTGCTGATGTTTTAATAGAGTCAAAGGCCTTCTCATAGTCAATAAATGCCACACACAATGGAAGTTCATATTCATGTGTTCTTTCAATTAATTCTCTTAATACTTGAATATGGTCCACTGTACTGAATCCACTTCGAAATCCAGCTTGTTCTCTTGGTTGAGCTGCATCTAATTTTTTCTGCAGGCGATGTGTTAGCACTTTTGTGAAGATTTTATAAATAGCAGGTAACAAGCTAATTGGTCGGTAATTTTTCAAATCCTCTTTATCACCTTTTTTATGCAAAAGAATTACTGTTGCAGAATCCCATTGGTTTGGTATGTTACCGCTGTTAAGACATTTGGTAAAGAATTTTGCAAGTATGTCTTCTACATGTTCTCCAGCTTCTTTTAAGATATCTAATGTAATGCCATCATCACCAGGGGCTCTTCCTTTCTTCATATTTTTTATTGCAAATGAAACTTCTTCTTTTAAGATTTTAGGAGCTATTCCTTCGACTATTGCGGCGTCTTCGTTTAATCCACTGTTACTTTCATATAGTTTTTTGTAGAATTCTTCAACTCTTCTAAGTATTTCTTCCCTATTTCTTGTTACGGTGCCATCCTCTCCTTTTAATGCAATGATGTGTTTCTTCCCAACAGATAAACTTCCTTTAACAACCCTAAGGCTCTTGTTATTTTCAATGGCTTTCCTTACTAGCTCACAGTTGAATTTTCTTATGTCTTCTTTCATGCTTTTGCGCAGAGTTTTACAAAGTTCTATGTACTCAATCCTGGAACTGGTATTTCGATTGTCCACCTTCATATCTCTTCGCCTTTTCATGAGCTGTTTCGTCTTCTCAGATAATTTGCTATTGTGCTTTTTACAGGTTACACCACCAATTTCCCCAGCAGTTTCAACTATTGTCTTAACAATGTTTTCATTTGCTTCTGAGATATCACTTTCATCAATAAGTCCTTCCAGTGCAGAAAAGCGATTTTTTAATTCCAACTTGAATGCCTCGGTATTTACTTTCAGTTTCATTAGATCCACCCTCTTACTTACTTGTTTCCTAATGAGCTTCTGTCGTTCTAATTTAGTATTTAAGTGCACTTTACATCTCACCATTCGATGATCACTTCCAGTATTAAATCTGTTCAGTACACTGCAATCTTCAATAATTGATTTCTTGTTTGCCAGGATATAGTCAATTTCACTAGTTCCCCCATTTGGGTGTTTCCATGTCCATTTTCTTTGCGGTTTCTTCTTAAAAAATGAATTCATGATGCTAAGGTTTTCAGCTTCTGCAAATTCGATGAGTTGATCGCCACGTTCATTCCTTTCCCCATATCCGTATTTACCAACCGATGTCTCTCCTTGTTCCTGTTGTCCAATTCTTGCATTGAAATCCCCCATGATGAGCTTGATATGTTGTTTCCCTTTGGTGTGTAACTGTTTGATTTCTTCATAAAATGTATATATATATAGTTTAAACTATAGAGAAAGCTCTCATATATGACTCAAAGCATCGTACTCAAAATTCGTTGATATATATCATATCTGCCACATATAACGACTCTTCAAACAGCCAGAAAATATAAAAAGAACGAAAAATTGGACAGATATAAGAAAGACTAGTAAAGGTGGGTGGGGAGGGGGAGAAATTAAGTTGGGAAAGTGTGAAAAGAAATATGAAAGATATCTAACAAAATAGGGGAAGTGTATAAGAAATCCATCATTACACGAAATTTGATTTAAAAAATCGTCGATGGAAGTCTTGGATCAATTGATAAGAGATTTAATGTGGATGTTAAATTAATGATGAAAGTCATGACGTTAAAACCGATGAGTAATTAATATTTCCCAGTGAAGAGTTTACCCATCATCTTACTCATCAAATTTAATCTGATTTGATAAAGCCGATGATTGTGAAAATAGATGGAATTCAGATAAGCGTTTACGTGAGTAAAGCGACGATAGAAATTGGAAAGTGGAGATTACATGCAAGTGGAACAAAGAGGGAACATAAATTAGGGGCTATTAGAAAGACCCTAACACAGTATTAAAATACTAAAGCAAATATATAAAATTGGCAGTAATTTCAATAGCTGGAATACAGAAAAAATAGCAATTAAAAAGTTCGTTTGCAAGAACTGCATCAAGAACTTAGAATATATAAAAAAAAATAATAATAACATGAGTTAAAGGTTAATTTAAAAATTGAAAGTAAATTAACATTGAAAACGTTATTTTACTTTCAAAATTCGTCAATAATTTCTGAGAAAATTGTCGAGGTTTGGTGCAAAAACTTAATAGAAGAACGTAACAAAGAAAAAAAAAATAAAGAGGAGACTAACTACGTGGATTCACGCTCATCAAAAATATTGTATTCGACATTAAAAAAGAGAGAGATTAAGAAAAATCCATGTGCAAATTTATAAGAAGGCTAAATATCTCAAGGCTACTAAAAATAATTGAGTCCTGCAGTGGTAATGCGATTTGCCTAGCATTCCTTTAATACGGGTTCGACTACCAGTGGTGAAAAAAAAAAGCTTACCCATTAACTGCTCGCTGTAGAACAGAGACGATTCCATAGAACAGTTGGCAGTCACGAGCAGGCTTCTGGGGGGCGTCGTCGTAACTATTTTTAGTTGCAATTATTTTTATAAGGAATTTCATACCAAATGTTTCCAACGCTTTTATATTTCAACATGGCTACACACATTGCAATATTCTACTAATGGTTGTTAACTTTATATCTGTAATATAAATTAGTATATATATATTAATATATATATATATTAATATGTATATTAATATGTATATAATTTGTATAATATACATAATTAATGTAATATATATAATAAATATAATATATATAATTAATATAATTTTCTATTTAATGTGTTTCCTTTACTCTCTTAAAAATGCTTTTATTATGCAAATGTTGCGGTGGCAGACAGAGGGGGTCGCAGATCTTTTGGTTACTATAAAAGGGGGTCATGGATTACTTGCCTACTATAAAAGGGAGTCGCTACTTGGAAAAGGTTGGAAAACACTGCCCTAGAGTTTAAGAGGTTCTTATTTCTCGGAAAACTGCAGGTTCCAGCGCAGGATGACATTTGCTATCCTTGCGTCGTGGAAACACACACACACACGTACACACACACAAGGAGTCACTAATAGCAAACGAAATTGATAGTGTACTTATAGCGAACCTTCTTTTCCTTTCTTTGAGAATCATAGTAAGCTAAGAAAAAATTCTTCATGTTAATGGAAAAATTTTCACTTCTGCCATTGGATCACAAAACAGAAACGATCAATCAATCAGTTAATTTATCGCTTTCTTATTTTACATTTTTCTTCATATACTCCGTTCGAAGTCATTTGTTTCAAACGCCAGCAATTGTATAGTGCTTTGAAGAAAAACAAAGGACACAAACTATACCTTTTACTTGGACCACTTTATCTTATTAAAATATATCGGCATTTGATGTGAGGTATCTACATGAAACACACGTGAGTCTTTGATGGATGGGCTTTGAGATAAATGCATTCGATATTAAATTCAGCTTTGATGGGGCATCTGTTTTCCGTTTCTTCCATCTTGCGTTTCCCGCCAGCTGTCTTGAACACAATCATTTAGCGTTCCACGAATTCTATTGTTCCTTTATGGATGAAGGGACTTCCCAGAGCCCGGGAACTCGATGTCTTTCCCTATTAGGAATATTGAACCACTATTACTGCTCCTGCGGCTGTTAAAAATCGAAGCTTCCGCGCTTTAGAACTAAAAGTTTTAGAGCCACTATTCTAAAGTTGTCCAGATACGAGCGTGTCCGATAACCCTTTCACGAAAGGGAGATAAAGTTATAACCAATAGGAACTTAGATAGTTACATTATACTAATAATTACGTTGATTTCTCCTTAATGTGGGTGGGAAGATGGAAACATACCTCATTTCCCCAAAGTACTAATTAATTTATATGTCATACCATATACGTATAGAAAAATTAGGAGGTCATATATTTTTCGAAATTTAATTTGAATTTATTCAGCTGGCATTTATTTTAGTGTTAACAGAATTAAATTGTCCTATAGTTAACATTTTTTTCCTTTTAATTCTTAGTTTAATTCATTCTTCTTTCAGTCTTTAAAGCCAAACTGTCCCCATTTCCCCAAATTATTTACGCGCTTTATCAAGTCTTTGATTTTCTTGATCAAAATTTCAGTTTCCTTCATTTCTTAATATAATTCATTTCCATTTATATGTATCTTCTTTTAAACTTATAATAAAATATTTTCCATGTTTTATGCTACTTATCAGGCATGTAGCCAGGAATAAGGGGAATCTGAGGCAAGGTAAAGGGTATATGGGACATAGGGCACCCTGGGATTCACGAATATAAAGTGATTGCCAGAAAGGATACAGAATTTTGATATTATGTCACTATAAACCTAAATAAATTTCAACCACTTTTTTGGCTTATGTTTTAGTTTATTACAACTACAAATACTGTAATATTACCACATATGAAAGTTTGTATTTTAAATTCTATGGAGAGGAAATTAGATAGAAAAGGAGGAATTATATAACAGCAGTTCATAAGAATATATATAATAACAGTTTATAAAAATATATATGAATAAAACAGTTTTATGCATTATCAATGTTTAATAATGTTCAATATTTACGCATTTTATTATATTATTCTCTCTATATATATATATATGAATACATATAAATAGCTCTATGGAGCAACTGGGGTTGGGCCTATGCTGGCCCCGGTTTGGTCATAAACCTGCTAATTATGTTATAGCAAATTTGCTCTTTTTTGTTAGATTTCTGGTGCTCGTGTATTTTGCCCTTGAAGGTTATAAGATTTTCTTAATCTTGATGTTTTTACATATTTTGTATTCATGCTATTATTACTTCTGGGGAAGATATTAATGTCCTTTAATTTCTGAAATCCCCACTTTCTCAAGATTTTGATAGAGTGTGACATTTGTTGTTATGAAATGTATTTAAGGCGAAAAGCCTCTAAGCTGTTTTTCCTTTTTCTGTCTCTAACACTTCTCAGAAGAGAAAAGCCAAAACTGAAGCGAAAATTCGATCACCTGTCGCAAGAACTTAGAACGAAAAAGATAAGAAGTCGGAGTCGAAGATGAGTTGTACCTTTTCTTGTCGTTTCTTCTGGACTCACCAAACGCGAAGAATGCTTATTAGGTCTGCTGCTGCAAATTAGATTTCGAAAGGAATCAGTGGATTTTTCTTTCCGCCTCGGGATGTCAGACTAGCCAGCCCACAACATCAGCCAAACAAAAAGTGACGACGTCTTTGAAACAAAGAAAACAACTAATCCGATATAGTATCAAAATTTCGAAAACAAACTCAAAGAAACTTTGTTTTCTAAAAACAAAATAGAAACGGATATCATCAATAGTCTGGAGATGTCTGGAAAATAGGGTATACTGCGCGAAAGCAATCCTTTTCGAGTAAGCGATAGTTGATATCGATATCATGACCTGTTCAGATTAATACAATTCCATCAAAATTTGTAATCTCAAATATCGGGAAGGCAATGAAGTAGGAGAATGTTACCCCAGAGAATGGATAACTCAGAAATGTGATATTTATCTGTGCTGAATATTCTTTTAAAGGAAAAATTATTCGTTAAAATTAGTTAAAATGTTTTCTATTTTATTGCAAACGCTCCTCGTTATTAGTAATTAAAATCAACGATTAAGTATTGCGCTATATGATCCGATGGTTTTAAACGGATTTATTGCATTTTAAAGCTATTTTAATATATTAAATTTGTTTTAACATCTTTGTATACTTCATACTGAAACGTGATTTAATGACATAGTTTAAATATTTGTGTCCATACCTTCGCAGTTTGAAAACAACTTCTTTAATTATGCTATTTTTTGAAAATGGATATTAGAAACCGTAAAATGTTTTATAATATTTCGCTGCTTAGTGCATAAATTTCAAACATCGTTTCAGCTCCTGGTGCAGCTCCGATTAAAGTTAGGGCACACCCTGTCAGTTCACAATCAATTAGAGTAACATGGAGGGTAAGTTTTATATGAACATTTAGTGTTTTTTCCAGTTGTCTTGTAGCCTATATATATATATATACTGTTTGAAATACAACCTGTTTGTTTCTCAGCCACCCAATACTGATCAACAGCATGGAACTCTTAAAGGTTACTACGTCGGCTACAAAGCCAGCGGATCTACAGATTCTTATATATACAAAACAATGGAAGTTCTAAATGGAGAAATCAGGGACGGTGCAGATGGTGTTCAAGATAACACTTCAGGGAAAGAAGAATGCCATATTACAGGACTTCGAAGAAATACCCGGTACAGCGTCCTGGTACAAGCTTTTAACAGCAAGGGAGCAGGACCACCATCTGACGAAGTGTTGGTTCATACGCTTGAACATGGTAATTGGCTTCCTTATAATAATATGAATAATTAGTAACATCTATTACTAAAACAAAACATTTAACGAATACATGTATTTATTATTATATATAAGTACAGCATAGCATGACTTCAACTATGGACCATCTGCTCCAAGTGTTCAACATCCTACTTACAAGATTAAAAAGATTAAAAAGATTAAGAAGACGGAAAGTTAGATTGAAAAGACACAATTCTTATCCCATGATAGCGATAATGATGGTGATGATGAGATATATGAATATTCTGGCTTTTTCTATTCGAGGAGGTAGAGGAGACTTGGAAATGGTTTACTATAAAGTCACGATATGCCGCTGCATATAAATATTTATTCTCATATTTAATTATTTATTTACTAAATTGATATTAAATTCTATTCACATTTACCTTGAATTTCTACTAAGTATCGTGGTAGGGGGAATGACTTAAGAGTTGTGCTTATAATGGTTAGTTGCGAAATTTTTAAAAAATGAACATAAAAATTCACCAAACTCAATCATTGTAATAAGCATTGGAAAATGTTGGATTAACAAATGGTCAACACTACTTACCATGATAAAGCAAATATGACACAAATATTTAAAAAATGTTTGCATGCTATGTTAAATCGCCTTTAAAATAAAACGATAAACGTAAGGATTTAAACAAAAAAAGTTAAAAATTCACATGACACCACGAGAAAAAATCACAAGAATCACAAGAAGTGAGAGAATCACACCTGACAACAACGATCTTGAAGGCGATCTACAAGTGAAAATTGCAGTTTTTTTTAATTTTTTTTTGAAACAGTAAATCAACTTCTTTTTATTGTTTGGAAAAAAATTGAAATCCGTATATTTTAAAGCTTCCAGAACATGATGTAACTTAGTAAGTAAAATTTAATTATGGTAAAGTTCAATAGTTTTTGTGCGTGTTTTCCCAAAACGTATTTGACCATTCTCCCTGACCCCGGAAAATGTCTCTTGCGATGTGGAATTTATACTGCGTTAACATAATGTGAATAAACAAACCAGTGTTAAGATTTTGATGACATTACATATTTTAATTAATTTTATTACGTTTGGTTTTCAAAAATGCAAAGAAAATTCTATTTGTGGTAGATATATATGATGGAAATGGAAAAATAAAATGAATGAAGGGATATTAAATAACCTGGTGGTTTCTGGATTCATATCTTTGGAATCGGATTATAGTTTTAAGGTCCCAGGTATTTTATGTCTTTGCTGATATTTTCTTGTAACTTTTCATTGTAGGGTCTAATATGGTATACTTTTAATATGTATTTGCCTTGTATTATTATTTATAGTTATTTGATATTTTACAAATGAAGAATAAATAAGCCAGTGATTTGGTTTGAAATTTATTGTAATTAACATACATATATTTCGTTGAATTTCAGAAAATGTATGAAAGTTTGGCTTCGAAAAATTATTCTTATTTTATATTTGTGTAATAACGAAACAGCGAATTGAAATGATTTTAAATTATTTGGAAAGCGTGCTCCTCACAACTAGCATATATAAAATATATTAAGTATACGCCCTTGATATATATA
Organism: Dysdera silvatica; assembly: GCA_006491805.2. Taxonomy (NCBI): domain Eukaryota; kingdom Metazoa; phylum Arthropoda; class Arachnida; order Araneae; family Dysderidae; genus Dysdera; species Dysdera silvatica. The sequence goes on from QLNU02015003.1 coordinate 57,251,701, forward strand.
TGTCATCGCGTTATTAGAGAAATAGAGAGAGAGAGAGAGAGATGGTGTTTTTTTCCTTCCAGTATAAATATCTTTGGATTTAAAGAAACAAAGAAAAAGTGTACACATATTCGATTTTGCGTTCCAAAAAAAATCCAATAGAAATTGGATAGTGGAGCAATAATTCTTTTCCTTGGGAGTGGTTTTGCTCTTTTCCCATACGAAGTCGCAATAAACTCTGAAAATGGGACAATTCTTTGTTTTGTCTTGGACGTGTCAAGTTGGCCATAAAACAAACAAAATACCACATAACAAAATGGAACCAAAAGCTGTTTGTTTGAATCCTGGTCCTTGGCAAACAACCGTACGGTTCAGAAACTTCATCATTTATTTCTGATGCCCGTTGTGTCTGTTTATTTGTTGAATGCTTTCATTTTCCTGTACGCCCTAAGAAAATCCGGTTAAATTTGACAAATGATAAAATGCAAAGTTTTGGAGAAAAATCTAGCTCTTCGAAGGAAGAAGAGAAGAGCGAGTAAAACGCATAAGAACATGAAAGATGGTTTCTCCTACTACTACACGTGTAAAGAAAAATTCTATAACAACGAATGCCAAAAATTGACAAAATATATACAGACCGATGGTGAAGATAGGGAGGTATATTAGTATAGTAATACATTTTAAGTTGAAACTTGGGATTAAGGAAAGATACTAAAATTCCACCATCGAGATTGATGATCAGTTAAAATGTATGGAGTTATTAGCAAACCATCGTTTTATTTTCTAAATTATCTCCACTTTAATCTCTCTTTGTTATTAGGCGTGTTCAAAATAATTCTGTTTTATAGTGGCTTTCTAATTATGCTAATGATTCAGGCCCGGAAAATGGATCTGCATAAGGTCTTGTCTAATATATAGTTCTAAATTCTTTCCAATTAGCGATTATCAGTTGGTAGCAGGGATTCACATAATCCTCTTGGTATTCAGAATAACAAATTTTATTACAAACTGTTATTGAAGAAATTAGTGGCACCAGCTTATCTAATCCCATGACAATTTATTTTATTTCTGCCTCTTGCAACCAGCTCAGTAATTTCTTAAGACAAATGGGTCAGTGCCGTAAAATATTTTCTGTTTCATTTTATTGTAATCTCGTATTATGCAAACACGTCTTATCATAAAAATTTATTGTTAAGATAGGTTTTGAAATTTCTAATTACATTAATTGTATAGATAATAAAGCTTTATAAATATCAATTTTATATATAATAATTATACACATGTATTAGTTATGCTAAATATGTTTATATTAAGTACACAAAGTGATGGTTTCTTGCAATACGTTCCTAAACAGGTGTTCCCAAATAAAACGAAAGCTTTTCACCTAGAATTTTCCCAAAGAAGGTAGTCCTGAAAATGCTTCGGAATAGTGGGGCCCATATGAATATTTCTAGTGGGTGCTACTATGAAAAATTCTCACCTCCTTCAGGGATTTTGAACATTTTAGTAAATGTATAAAATGCTAAAATACTAAAAAAGTAAATGATGCTGCTTGACAATTAGTAATGAGCTAAAAAGTACCTTATTTTAAAATGTGACTGTAAAACTTTTGAAATAAATGTGTAGAAGAATTTGGCAAATAAAATTTTTAAACAACGACTAGGGGGTTCTCAAGCTTCCCTTCCCCATATGGGCGCCCATAATTCGGTTATGGAAATTTCAAAAATAAAACTAGCAGGGTTTTTAAAAAAGTAAAGATGGTGGAGAGCATTCAAAATATGTAGTTTCACAAATAATATGCTAAATAAAAATGGCATGAACCACAACTTTTCACACAGAAATTTATATCAGAAGGATAATACAATGAATGAAGTAATATAGTTTACGAAATACGTGAAGTTTGGTAAGAATGGTAAGTAAGTAGTAAAAATTTTAATTTAAACATATTTCAACATAATAATATCGTTGAATATGTTTTATTTTGAAATATAGAAATCACAGAGAATTCAATTATTATAACATTGAAAATATTGTCTTCAAAATTTTTGCAATATGGAGGCGGTATTTCTGAAAGAAGGGGTAAATATTTTTATGCCGTGTTGAAACTTCGGAAATCGCATGAAAATTTTTTAAAGAAAAATAAAAAAAATCATGTAAATGTTAAATTTACAACTGAACATATCCCAAAAGCGTAAGAGGATTAAAATTTTTGTGTGTAAATTAAGGATAGCAAGGTGTTGTGGTTAAAGACGAAGGCAAAAGTGATTAAAATATGTCTGAGGCTTTAAATAGATATTTGTTGCTTTATTATTAGTCAGAAGTTACTAATTAGTGAAAAGTTGAACATGAATTTCTAGGAAGTCGACTGAATATATTTTTAAAGAATTCAAAAAAGTAACGTATTGTAGAACGTTTATACAAAATATTTAAGTAGAGAAAATTGGAATTAACGAACAATGTTATATTTAATTGCATAAAAAGTGAATTAGGTCAAAATTCTTTTGAAAGCTTTCAATGTGCGTTTAATTAAAAGATTTCATGACCTGAAAACCTAACTGATTTGCAAAGGAGATTCCAAAATATGCTGCCTAATTGAAAATCGAATTGCCAATTAGTTTTCTTTGAACAAGTATTTAATTTTTCGCTAAGCTACATTAAAAATTGGGCAATTTACGTGTTTTTTCAATATATTCTTAGCAACTTAAATTACATCGAATATCAACACTGAATTAAAATTAAATTTTCCGAAAATTTATCCCTTTGATATTATTTTATCAGCGCATTTGTTTCCATCAAACTTTTGCAATTAGATCTGAGATTCTCGCAAGCAAGTCTCATGGGAATACACTCGATCTCACTTTGATCTCACTTTTCTCATTTGAACCCACTTAGAAGTTTTGAAGCATATGAAATTTATAGATATCCATAAAAGATGCCAAAATTTGGCGAATTATGCCCAATATATAAACTTTGCTTTGTGTATATTTATATATATATATATATATATATATATAAAGCATGCAAAAGGGTTGCTGGTATCTAACTGGAAGGAGACCCACACGCTGAACGTATGTGACGATGTGTGGAACCGGCCAGGCCAGTAACCTAGTGTCCTACCCCGCCTTCAAGTGGTGCAGGCTGGGCTTTCTATTTATGAGGCAAATTAATATTTGCTGCACGGATGGAAAGGCGGAAGGGGAGGGCTAATTCACCAACCCGTCTAGCCAGCGTGGTGAAATGATGGCTAATTCCTCCAATATGCTAATACACCAAAAACCATGGCCCCTAGTCTCCAGGTGCTGGAGTGCTCCTGATCAAGGCAGCGGTCAGCGTGGCATGAAAGCAGGGGGTGCTAAGAATCACTGGAATGGCCCAGGCTGCCGTTTGTTATTGACCTTGGCAACGTATAATGGACGATCCCTTGCTTCTGAAGCAAAACTTCAAGAATTGGAAGAAGAACTTGACAAGATCAAATGGGACATTGTAGGACTCAGTGAAGTTAGAAGAAAAGGTGAAGAGTTGGTGGAACTTAAAAGTGGACATTTGTTTTATTATAGAGGAACGGAAACTGGAAGAACAAGTGGTGTTGGCTTCTTAATCAACAAAAGAATTAAAGACTACCTTCTTGAAGTCGAAAGCACGTCAGATCGAGCAGCGAGGCTCGTTGTTCAACTAACCCAGCGATACCAACTTCAGATAGTACAGGCATATGCACCAACATCAAGCCATACCGACGAGGAGGTTGAGGAATTCTATGAAGAAATCAAACAGCTACATACCAAGGGGAAACAACACATCAAACTCATCATGGGAGATTTTAATGCAAGAATTGGACAACAGGAACAAGGAGAGACATCGGTTGGTAAATACGGATATGGGGAAAGGAATGAACGTGGCGATCAACTCATCGAATTTGCAGAAGCTGAAAATCTTAGCATCATGAATTCATTTTTTAAGAAGGAACCGCAAAGAAATGAAAGATATGGAAACCACCAAATGTGGGAACTAGCGAAATTGACTATATACTGGCAAACAAGAAATCAATTATTGAAGATTGCAGCATACTGAACAGATTTAATACTGGAAGTGATCATCGAATGGTGAGATGTAAAATGCACTTAAATACTAAACTAGAAAGGCAGAAGCTCATTAGGAAACAAGTATGTAAGAGGGTGGATTTAAAGAAACTGAAAGTAAATACCGAGGCATTCAAGTTGGAATTAAAAAATCGCTTTTCTGCACTGGAAGGACTTATTGATGAAAGTGATATCTCAGAAGCAAATGAAAACATTGTTAAGACAATAATTGAAACTGCTGGGGAAATTGGTGGTGTAATATGTAAAAAGCAGAATAGCAAATTATCTGAGAAGACGAAACAACTCATGAAAAGGCGAAGACTTATGAAGGTGGACAATCAAAATACCAGTTGCAGGATCGAGTATGTAGAACTTTGCAAAACTTTGCGCAAAAACATGAAAGAAGATATAAGAAAATTCAATTGTGAGTTAGTAAGGAAGGCCATTGAAAGCAACAAGAGCCTTAGGGTTGTTAAAGGGAGTTTGTCTATTGGGAAGAAACACATCATTGCATTAAAAGGAGAGGATGGCACTGTAACAAGAAATAGGGAAGAAATACTTAGAAGAGTTGAAGAATTCTACAGAAAGCTGTATGAGGGAAACAGTGGATTAAACGAAGACTCTGAGATAGTCGAAGGAACAGCTCCTAAAATCTTAAAAGAAGAAGTAGCATTTGCAATAAAAAGTATGAAGAAAGGAAGATCCCCTGGCGATGATGGCATTACATTAGATATCTTAAAAGAAGCTGGAGAACATGTAGAAGACATACTTGCAAAATTCTTTACCAAATGTCTTAACAGTGGTAACATACCAAACCAATGGGATTCTGCAACAGTAATTCTTTTGCATAAAAAAGGTGATAAAGAGGATTTGAAAAATTACCGACCAATTAGCTTGTTACCTGCTATTTATAAAATCTTCACAAAAGTTCTAACACATCGCCTGCAGAAAAAATTAGATGCAGCTCAACCAAGAGAACAAGCTGGATTTCGAAGAGGATTTAATACGGTGGACCATAATTAAGTATTAAGAGAATTAATTGAAAGAACACATGAATATGAACTTCCATTGTGTGTGGCATTTATTGACTATGAGAAGGCCTTTGACTCTATTAAAACGTCAGCAGTCATCAACTCTTTAAGATCAGCAGACATCGAGGATGTGTACATTGACATGGTGAAATGTGTGTATAAAAATGCAAGTGCAAAATTTCGGTTACATAAAGATACCAAAACTATCAAAATTGGTAAAGGTGTGAGGCAGGGAGATACCATTTCTCCAAAACTTTTTACTTCAGCTTTACAGATGATTTTTCAGCAAATAAATTGGAATAACAAGGGAATAAAAATAAATGGTGAATATTTAAATCATTTGCGGTTTGCTGATGACATTGTTATTTTTTCAACGAACCCATCAGAACTCCAAGACATGGTACAGGAGCTCTCAACTAGAAGTAAAGAAGTTGGACTGAAGATGAACCTACACAAAATTAAAATCATGTTCAATAATTTCATAGAGGAAACAAAAATACAAGTTGACAACATTGAGCTAGAAATTGCTGATTCATATATTTACCTTGGCCAACTGATTTCAATGGATGGCAACATTATGAAAGAACTCAACAGACGTATTAAACTTGGCTGGAGTGCATTTGGAAGAAACAGTTTTATCCTGAAGGGGAAATTGCCTTTGTGTCTAAAAAGAAAGGTCTTCAACCAGTGTGTATTGCCAGTCCTCTCTTATGGATCAGAGACATGGAGTCTAACAGTTGGAGCAATACGAAAGTTACAGACAACGCAAAGGAGCATGGAGAGGTGCATGCTTGGAATAACTAGGAGAGATCGAAAAAGGAACACTTGGGTGAGAGAGCAAACTAGAGTAGAGGACATCATTGTTAAAGTAAAAGGGCTGAAATGGCGATGGGCTGGGCATATTGCAAGAAGAACTGATCAACGATGGACAACAGAAATTCTGAACTGGATTCCAAGAGACCACCGAAGACCTAGAAAACGTCCTCAAACTAGATGGGTGGATGAAATAAGAAAACAGGTTGGGGTGACGTGGAAGCGAATTGCTCAGGATAGACTTGTGTGGAAAGCATTTGGAGAGACCTTCATCCAGCAGTGGATAGATAATGGTTGAATATGATGATGATGATATATATATATATATATATATATATATAATATTATATATAATATTATATTATATATATAATATATATTATATATAATATAATGCATATAATATATAATATAATGCATATAATATATAATATAATGCATATAATATTATATATTATGGCTAATTCCTCCATTATGTTGACACACCAGAAACCATGGCCCCTAGTCTCCAGGTGCTGGAGTGCTCCTGATCAAGGCAGCGGTCAGTGTGGCATGAAAGCAGGGGGTGCTAAGAATCACTGGAATGGCCCAGGCTGCCGTTTGTTATTGACCTTGGCAACGTATAATGGACGATCCCTTGCTTCTGAAGCAAAACTTCAGGAATTGGAAGAAGAACTAGACAAGATCAAATGGGACATTGTAGGACTCAGTGAAATTAGAAGAAAAGGTGAAGAGTTGGTGGAACTGAAAAGCGGACATTTGTTTTACTATAGAGGAACGGAAACCGGAAGAACAAGTGGTGTTGGCTTCTTAATCAACAAAAGAATTAAAGACTGTCTTCTGGAAGTTGAAAGTACATCAGATCGAGCAGCGAGGCTATTTGTTCAACTAACCAAGAGACACCAACTTCAAATAGTACAGGCATAATATATATATAATATATTATATATAATATATGTAATATATATAATATAATATATAATAATATAATAATATATATAATATAATATATATAATATAATATATATAATATAATATATAATAATATAGTAATATATATAATATAATATATAATAATATATAATATATATGATGATATATAATAATATAGTAATATATAATATAGTAATATATATAATATAATAATATATATATATAATAAATATAATTATTATTCACTTACCAGAATACGTCATGGAACTATTTTCCGATAAAATATATCAAAATTAACTTGTTAAATCTTGATAAATAACCCGCAGAGAAAAGAACGATTTTGTATTTCCATTGAGGTACGATTCTAAAACCCTTTGTCTGCCGATTAAATACTCTACCCACTGAGATACTAACATCAGTCCACTCCCTTTCACGAGCGAATACGAAGCCTCACGACTGATAGGTAAGCGAATGATTTATTTTCAACAACAAGAAAAATTTGAAATGAAGCAACAACAGTAATAATATGAAAGCATGATAAAACCATCTTCACCAAGAATATTTAGAAAGCATTTTCATGTGACTGAGACATGGTTTAAAATTTTTAAAATGGAAATACTTTTTTACCAAAATTTCCGTATCTTCTTAAGTATCTTTAGTTACCTCTTGAAAACTTACTTAAAACCTCTCGAAATTGTTTCTCTCTTCTCTTAGATTTTCCGGAAAAGCTTTTCAAGGACTAAATGTTTTTCTATGAGATATGTTTTACACACATGTCCCGTTTTATAGTTTCGGCATTGCCATAAAATTTCGCAGCTTATGTTACTTTCTCCAGCTGTAAATTTTAATCAGCCCATGCGTGCAAACGGAAATTTATGATGTATGTTAGTCACTGGACACACCTGCCCATCGGGCCACTTTGTATTGTTGTGCCATGAAAAGTCTCCAAGGTTGAAGAAAATTAATATCCATACAATCGCACCTGAAGCGGCGAATTCTACACATACAATTCTGGCGAATTTGACTGATTTTAAAAAATCGCTGGAGAGAGCCCGATGTCCGTTGACATTAAACAATTTGAAAAATTCTTGAAATGGTGCATTGTAGCCATTTGTGAAACCTTGAATGTGGTGAGCACAAACACTAAATTCACTGTAGTGCCCGAACGGCTAATTTTTGGAAAAAAATTCACTGAACAAAAAATGTTTATTTTGAGGTCTTTCACTTGTTGCACATATTTATCCAATTGCCAACTCTTTTCTAGTGTGTTAAAAAAGGCAGTTTTAGGCTTATTTTCACTACATAGTAACACAGATCAGGAACAGAAAACGGAATTCCGGATTTCTTTTTCTCTACTGTATTATGTATCAAAAGTTGTATTTAATTCAAGTAATTGGCTACGTTGCAACGACATGGAAGTAAACAGTACTCTCTACAGGGGCGGCTCGAGGTTGATTTTGAACCCGGGCAGCCTGGCGCGGATTGCTTTTTGGCACCCCCTTCTCCGAAGAAAACAGGAGATTTTCACAGATGCACAGTGAGCCATATAGCCTACGCGATAAAAGTGGCCAAAAGTCTCTGAAAGAATTTCTCTAAAGATGTCTCTAAAAATTTCTTTAAACTTGTCTCTTTTTAGAGAGATTTTCTACTGTTGGGTCAATTAAAAAAAAAAATTGAACTTGACTTCAGTTTGGCTCCCTCATCCAAACGGGGCCCGAGCGGCCACCCGGGACCCCGGCCCTTAACCCGCCCCTGAATCTCTACAGCCAAACCGGACCCTTTGCGGACACGGGGATATGAGTGAATATGCCTGATTTGGTGTCCCGGACAACACCTCTTATTTTGTAGGTAGACTTCAGGACCACCCTGTACATATTGGCCGTACAAAATCTGGCATGTTGTATTACGTTATTTATTGCATAAATTTATATCTAAAGAATACGAGAAGAACAAAAACAAAACACGTACTGCCGAAAACAGAACACTGATTTTTTAATAGCCTGCATTAGACTTCCAATGGCCACGTGGAATTCGTGCCATCTGTATGCTCATCGTTGTCCGAGGCTTGGTTTCCTTCTTGGCAACAGATTCCTTGGAAAACTATAGGTCATGCCGCAACATGACCTTTGCTGACCTTGCGTCATTTGTCAATACACGTTGGATTGTGTATTGACAAATTACATCTGAAAGCCATCTTTTATCGTCAAGTTCTTTATGAAATGCGCTTCATCAATTTTGGCTACCACAATGTCGTCACATTCGTTCAATTTTCACATGGGCAGGGTGATGACAAAAGTTTCCCTATTTTGAGATCTACGTAGCCTGGTACCTTTTTTGAGCAATAACACGAAAATGTTTGAACTCATTATTATATAGTTTCAAAATTTGCCGATAGGGGAAAATATGGCATTTCAAAATATAACATTCAAGGGAGAAGAACGAAAAGTGAATAACTAAGACAAATATAAAATGAAAGTGTAAGTTTTAAATCTAATCGTTGCAAAACTGAACGAAATTTAAATAAATTTACATGAAAACTATACCTTCTCACGATCATTGCAACACAGGGTTCCTATCGAATTTCTTGAGATCGATTTTGCTCCTCTGACCACTCGTACCTCACGGCTTAGGGGATAACCGAAAGGGTATAGGTCCTGGTTAGCTCTGGCATTATTGCAATGTCCCCTTGTAGGGCTCCGTGGTGGGTGGGGCCGGTGGGGCCTGAATCTTATTCTAATTCTCTATGGATAAATAAAAAAAACAAACTTCTTCACCGAATAACGAACCGACGACCAAACGAGCACGTTTTGATACACCTAGTCTGACAACCGTTTAACCATCATTCTTAATTGTTTCATCTAATGATGAACGATTCAAAAACCTGTCACCGTTCGTTATCGATAAAACCGTTAAAAGCGTAACTGGAACAGTTAAAAATAACAAACAGTTATTTCGACACTGGCGTAAGGTTTAAAAACACGACGTTTCGGGAGCCAACTGCTCCCTTTGTCAAGTGAAGGCAGAATTCTGCCTTCACTTGACAAAGGGAGCAGTTGGCTTCCGAAATGTCGTGTTTTTAAACCTTACGCCAGTGTCGAAATAACTATTCGTTATGGAATCTCCTGGTGAAACTAGGTTTTTCTTGGTTTTCGTGGTTGGTTCCCCTGGTATTGTTCTACAGTTAAAAATGTAAAACGACTTAAACCACGCGATTTATTAATAGAAACTGTCACACCAAGTCAGACAACTTCTCTACTACAATGTACAAATTTTCTTTCCAATCCAGTACAGGTCAATCCTCATAAAACTTTAAATAGCTCTCGTGGTGTAATATCAGAGACGGATTTGATTGAAGTGGACGAACAGGACCTACTTACCGAACTTGCAGACCAGGGAATCACCGCCGCAAGGCACATTACAATAAAAAAGGATGGCAATATCGTCAAAACAACACATGTAATTCTTTCTTTCAATAGACTTAAAATCCCTAGCATCATCAAAGCAGGTTACCTGATCTGTAAAGTCCGTGAATACATCACTAACCCAACTAGATGCTTTAACTGTCAAAAATTTGGCCATTCCAAGATCTCTTGCAGAGGTAAACTAACTTGTGCTAAATGTGGAACCCACGACCATGATGACAACAACTGCTCAAACACTTCTCCTAAATGCACAAATTGTAAGGGTGAGTATCCATCAAATGCAAAATCGTGCCCTAAATGGAAAGAGGAGAAACGCATTCTTGAAATTAAGGTCACTAATAATATCAGCTATACTGAAGCAAAAAATCAGTTAAACATTAACAAACCCCCCAATAGCCTTAATTTTTCAGCAGCTGTCCAAACAAATAAACAACCCTCAATGGTGAGTGTTGCAGTCCAGACACTCCCTCATAATAGTAGTTGTACAGCTAACTCTGTTCAAACCAGCACACCAATAAAGACCAACTTCATAAAACGTACTTCCTCGGAAGCAAATAGACTCAGCAAACCAAAGATGAAAATAAATTTAAAAACCCAAAGTTCTTCAAAAAAACAAATTAGGTTGACCAACTTCCGATCATCACCAAACTTCAAACACCTTTCAGCCAAGGACTTTTTAAAAGAGTCCAAACAGAAAAGCAAAAAAATTAAAGAAGCCGAAAATGACATCACTGATTATGCATCTGATATTGAAATTTCTAATGCCTTCTCCTGTCTCCAGGAAGATGGGATAGATACCTCTGGTATTCACAATGAAGACACACAAATTAATAGGACCAAGAGTCCTATCCACTTCCCTTAATGGCGCGTTCTTCCATTCTCCAATGGAATTGCCGCGGTTTCCAAGTTAACATTGATGATATTAAACACCTTATTAACACTTACTCACCTATCTGTGTTGCTCTCCAAGAAACCTTCTTAACTCCTGACCGTGATCCCACACTTCGTAACCATGTTATTTTCCGTAAAGATAATGAAGTTGGTGACAGGGCTTGTGGAGGGGTTGCCCTCATAGTCCCCAATAGTATTCCTGCTTCTGCTCTCCAACTCAACACAACACTACAAGCTACTGCAATTCGCATGTATACTCATGCATCCCTTAATATCTGCTCAATATATTTGCCACCAAGCGAACCCATTAATATTAACCAGCTTTCTCTTTTGATCACACAACTTCGACCTCCTTTCTTCTTCTTGGGAGATTTAAATAGCTATAATCAGCTTTGGGGGTGTAATAATACAAATTCTCGTGGCAGAATAATAGAAAACCTTTTAATCCGTCACAGTTTGGCATGTCTTAACAATGGCTCTTACACATACTGCCATCCTGCATCATGCGGCTTTTCAGTGATTGACCTCTCCATTTGTTCACCTAATATCATGCCAAATTTTTCTTTTAATGTTTTGGATAACCCTTTCGGTAGTGATCACTTCTCAATCATCTTGATCGATAATCAGAACTCTCCATGTACCACCACTAGACTTCCAAGATGGAAAATTGAAAGAGCAGACTGGGACAGTTTCTGTATAAATGCCATACTTACAGAAAATTTGGTCTTGAAAGGAAATATCAATGAAGCCACATTATCTGTTACACAGACAATAATGCAAGCAGCCCATCAAGCAATACCTAAAACATCAACAAAGTTCCCCAAATTTCCAAAACCATGGTGGAACTCTGATTGTAGCGTTGCTTATAAAGAACAAAAAAAGGCTTGGAATAGATTTAGACGGTACCCAACAAACGATAATTTTATTGAGTTCAAAAAAGCAAGAGCAAAATGTAGACGTATCCGATGGGAAGCAAAAAGGGAGTCCTGGAAACAGTATGTTTCTAGCATTGAAACTTCCACAGACCCATAAATAATTTGGAATAAAATAAAAAAAATTAATGGAAACGATACGTCTTATCCAACCTCCACCCTCAATAGCAATGGGATTGTTGCAAACAATCTTCCAGATATTGCAAACCTACTGGGAAAGACTATCTCCCAAACATCCAGCAATAATACCTATGATCCAAATTTTTACGTAATTCAAAACAGGATTGAAAAAATTCCACTCAAATTCCACTCCAGCACAAATGAGCCTTATAATTCTCCTTTCACAATGTGTGAGCTCATGAGTGCTTTGCAAACTTCAAGAAATAGTGCTCCTGGTCATGATAACATTCATTACTCCATGCTTAGACACTTGTCTCAAAGGTCAAAGGAAAATCTACTTAACTTATACAATAGAATCTGGATAGAACATTGCTTATATTATTATATATCGCTAGAAAAGCGATTTTGTAATTCCAACTTGAATGCCTCGGTATTTGCTTTCAGTTTCATTAAGTCCACCCTCTCACTTACTTGTTTCCTAATGAGCTTCTGTCCTTCTAATTTAGTATTTAAGCTCACTTTACATCTCACAATTCGATGATCACTTCCAGTGTTAAATCTGTTCAGTACGCTGCAATCTTCAATAACTGATTTCTTGTTTACCAGAATGTAGTCAATTTCGCTAGTTCCCCCATTTGGGTGTTTCCAGGTCCATTTTCGTCTTAAAATAGTTCGGTATAACTATGTTCGGTTTCTCCTTAAAAAAACAAATTCATGATGCTAAGATTTTCAGCTTCTGCAAATTCGATGAGTTGATCGCCACGTTCATTCCTTCCCCATAACAGTATTTACCCAACCGATGTTTCTCCTTTTTCCTGTTGTCCAATTCTTGCATTGAAATCTCCCATGATGAGCTTGATACGTTGTTTCCCCTTGGTTTGTAACTGTTTGATTTCTTAATAGAATTCTTCAACCTCCTCGTCTGTATGGCTTGACGTTGGTGCATATGCTTGTACTATCTGAAGTTGGTATCGCTGTGTTAGTTGAACAACGAGTCTCGCTGCTCGATCTGATGTACTTTCAACTTCCCGAGGGTAGTCTTTAATTCTTTTGTTGATTAAGAAGCCAACACCACTTGTTCTTCCAGTTTCCGTTCCTCTATAATAAAACAAATGTCCGCTTTTAAGTTCCACCAATTCTTCACCTTTTCTTCTGACTTCACTGAGTCCTATAATGTCCCAATTGATCTTTTCAAGTTCCTCTTCCAATTCCTGAAGTTTTGCTTCAGAAGCAAGGGATCGTCCATTATACGTAGCCAAGGTCAATAACAAATGGCAACCTGGGCCATTCAAGTGATTCTTAGCACCCCCTGCTTTCATGCCACACTGACCCCTGCCTTGATCAGGGGCACTCCAGCACCTGGAGATATTAGTGGCCATGGTTTCTGGTGTGTCAACATAATGGAGGAATAAGCCATAAGTTCATCACGCTGGCTAGATGGGATGGTGAATGAATATATATATATATATATATATATATATATATATATATATATCATCATCATCATCATCATATTCAACCATTATCTATCCACTGCTGGATGAAGGTCTCTCCAAATGCTTTCCACACAAGTCTATCCTGGGCCATTCGTTTCCACGTCACCCCAACCTCTTTTCTTATTTCATCCACCCATCTAGTTTGAGGACGTTTTCTAGGTCTTCGGTGGTCTCTTGGAATCCAGTTCAGAATTTCTGTTGTCCATCGTTGATCAGTTCTTCTTGCAATATGCCCAGCCCATCGCCATTTCAGCCCTTTTACTTTAACAATGATGTCCTCTACTCTAGTTTGCTCTCTCACCCAAGTGTTTCTTTTTCGATCTCTCCTAGTTATTCCAAGCATGCACCTCTCCATGCTCCTTTGCGTTGTCTGTAACTTTCGTATTGCTCCAACTGTTAGACTCCATGTCTCTGATCCATAAGAGAGGACTGGCAATACACACTGGTTGAAGACCTTTCTTTTTAGACATAAAGGCAATTTCCCCTTCAGGATAAAACTGTTTCTTCCAAATGCACTCCAGCCAAGTTTAATACGTCTGTTGAGTTCTTTCATAATGTTGCCATCCATTGAAATCAGCTGGCCAAGGTAAATATATGAATCAGCAATTTCTAGCTCAGTGTTGTCAACTTGTATTTTTGTTTCCTCTACAAAATTATTGAACATGATCTTAGTTTTTTGTAGGTTCATCTTGAGTCCAACTTCTTCACTTCTAGTTGAGAGCTCTTGTACCATGTCTTGGAGTTCTAATGGGTCCGTTGAAAAAATAACAATGTCATCAGCAAACCGCAGATGATTTAAATATTCACCATTTATTTTTATTCCCTTGTTATTCCAATTTATCAGCTGAAAAATCATCTGTAAAGCAGAAGTAAAAAGTTTTGGAGAAATGGTATCTCCCTGCCTCACCCCTTTGCCAAGTTTGATAGTTTTGGTATCTTTATGTAACCGAAATTTTGCACTTGCATTTTTATACACACGTTTCACCATGTCAATGTACACATCCTCAATGTCTGTTGATCTTAAAGAGTTGATGACTGCTGATGTTTTTATAGAGTCAAAGGCCTTCTCATAGTCAATAAATGCAACACACAATGGAAGTTCATATTCATGTGTTCTTTCAATTAATTCTCTTAATACTTGAATATGGTCCACTGTACTGAATCCACTTCGAAATCCAGCTTGTTCTCTTGGTTGAGCTGCATCTAATTTTTTCTGCAGGCGATGTGTTAGCACTTTTGTGAAGATTTTATAAATAGCAGGTAACAAGCTAATTGGTCGGTAATTTTTCAAATCCTCTTTATCACCTTTTTTATGCAAAAGAATTACTGTTGCAGAATCCCATTGGTTTGGTATGTTACCGCTGTTAAGACATTTGGTAAAGAATTTTGCAAGTATGTCTTCTACATATTCTCCAGCTTCTTTTAGGATATCTAATGTAATACCATCATCACCAGGGGCTCTTCCTTTCTTCATGCTTTTTATTGCAAATGAAACTTCTTCTTTTAAGATTTTAGGAGCTGTTCCTTCGACTATTTCAATGTCTTCGTTTAATTCACTGTTACTTTCGTATAGATTTTTGTAGAATTCTTCAACTCTTCTAAGTATTTCTTCCCTATTTCTTGTTACGGTGCCATCCTCTCCTTTTAATGCAATGATGTGTTTCTTCCCAACAGATAAACTTCCTTTAACAACCCTAAGGCTCTTGTTATTTTCAATGGCTTCCTTTACTAGCTCACAGTTGAATTTTCTTATGTCTTCTTTCATGCTTTTGCGCAGAGTTTTACAAAGTTCTATGTACTCAATCCTGGAACTGGTATTTCGATTGTCCACCTTCATATCTCTTCGCCTTTTCATGAGCTGTTTCGTCTTCTCAGATAATTTGCTATTGTGCTTTTTACAGGTTACACCACCAATTTCCCCAGCAGTTTCAACTATTGTCTTAACAATGTTTTCATTTGCTTCTGAGATATCAATTTCTTCAATAAGTCCTTCCAGTGCAGAAAAGCGATTTTTTAATTCCAACTTGAATGCCTCGGTATTTACTTTCAGTTTCATTAGATCCACCCTCTTACTTACTTGTTTCCTAATGAGCTTCTGTCGTTCTAATTTAGTATTTAAGTGCACTTTACATCTCACCATTCGATGATCACTTCCAGTATTAAATCTGTTCAGTACACTGCAATCTTCAATAATTGATTTCTTGTTTGCCAGGATATAGTCAATTTCGCTAGTTCCCCCATTTGGGTGTTTCCATGTCCATTTTCTTTGCGGTTTCTTCTTAAAAAATGAATTCATGATGCTAAGATTTTCAGCTTCTGCAAATTCGATGAGTTGATCGCCACGTTCATTCCTTTCCCCATATCCGTATTTACCAACCGATGTCTCTCCTTGTTCCTGGTGTCCAATTCTTGCATTGAAATCCCC
>QLNU02015003.1:57276737-57308770 GCA_006491805.2 Dysdera silvatica
GTAATAATACCTTAACACCTTTACATACGGAGAAAGAGAGCGTTGTTTCCTGTCCTCATTCGTCTAGCGGTCCAAGACACTCCGGGCTAAACGGAGGGACCCTGGTTCGAATCCAGGATGGGGAAAGCGTCTCTTTTTCTCCAAAACGAATAAAGCTCTAGTTTGAGCTATAATCTATACGTGGGTGGCAGAAATTATTGTATAAGGTTTTTCTTGTATAAGTTTGCAGCAAGTCATTGAAAATATGTGTAATATTGGGAGAAATACTGTCAAGTATATTAAAGTAATTGCCGATTTTTTAAATTTAAAGGACATACATTTCCTTAAGTTTTAACAAAGTTCAGGTGAACATATGATTGTGTCCAGCAGTGTACGACCTTGTTTTGAAAACAATAATATCTGAAGTTCTTTAAATATGCAAAATTTTCAGTTAAAATTATAAGGGAACCTTTCCAAGCATTTTGTTTCTGTTTAATTTTCTTTTGTTGAAATTTTTAACTTAAATTTTAAATAAATAAAAAATAAATAAAATTACAAACTTAACTCTACTTGGGACGTGTAAAAACGAACCTATGACTTATACGGCCACTGACCTATCACTTTTTTCCTTCAAAGATATTCTCCTTCAAAGAATTTCTCCTTCAAAGATAGAACTTGAGACTCTAGGACACCTACCAGAGCTTTAACAGTTATGCCGCTATAGCGTCTAAGGTATCTCAGACTCGCTAAATAGTATTGCGGGTCTTTGCATCATATTTAATCCAGAGCCGTAACCAAGATAGGGCTATAAGAGGCTGAGCTCCCATAGGAATGCCATCCCGCCCCCATGGAAAATATTTTTTTCTCAAAATCAAATATTGTAGAATTTTATTTTAAATTTTTTGTTTTGTACGAAATTGTACATAACAATGGGAATTGTTCTTTAACGTTAAAAATGTATTCAAAATAGCTTTCTACGGTAGATTTTGTGTATATAACGTGTTTTTTTATATACGTTTGAATCTTCATATACTTTATAATAAGAATCGGGAAGTATACTAAAATTTGCAAGTTATTAATGCAAAATGTACGTTAAGAAATTCACTTATTAACGGTAAATATATTAGTATATGCACATATATTTAGTATTATTAAATATATTAATAAAATACATCAAAACATTTACGAATTTTAAGACCCCTTGTAGGTTTCTGAAACCCTCTGTAACTTTCAGAGCCCCCTCCTCATAACAAGCGTCTAGCTACGGGCAGGGCATGATTACCCACTAGTCTCGCAAGGCTCGGGCCTAAGGGCGCCCTGTTAATAGTGGCCCCCAAATTGTGTGTATGTGTTTTAAAGCTGACTTTTGGTTTATCACTTTTGATCAGTATCTAGAAAAGTTTTAGGTAAAAGTTTATTTTTTGGGCTATTTTGGATAGTTTACTAAAAATCTGAGGTGTTTTAGAATGAGTATATGTGAGTACTTATTTTTTATATGGTTTCAGAACCCCCTTCTAAATCTGTCCACGAGCGTAAGGTGGCCATCCAACTAATACTGTGCCTATAGCCCCCATATGTCTTAATCGGGTCCTGGCTAAGGGCTTGATTTAATCTTGCAGGTCAATGTCTTTGTTGTAGAGAGAAAGTAGATGCAAACACCTACATATCAAGAAATTTTAAAGTGAGATACTTCTTTAGCAATTCCTGATGCAAATTTTGAAGTTTGTAACGACCTACATGTTGCTTTTATTTAATAAATAAGAATCCCTTCTTCACATTTCAAGAAGTTCTAACAGCAGAGATGATAAATGAAATAAATGGACCAAGGTTTCTTTATTTAACGCAGCGTAAAAGAAGATAGGTTGTCTTTTCTTCTTCCGGAGTATAAGTTTAGTAGCTTCCATAAAGCTGAATTCCCATTTAGAGAACCATCGTTTTATTTACGCTCGATTTGTTTTGTTCCGTGTAGCTAATTCTTCTTCCGCTGCTCATCCTTGTGACATTTAATACAAACTCGTCGCTACAAGAAACAAAAATGTTCATGTCATGGAACGATGCGTCCAACAACAATATTAAAGATTGGTGACTTGAAAATTGATTTTTAACTTTCGGGTTTACAATTTCGGAAATGCCTCTTGTCTTCATTTCCTTCAGGTTCTTTATGTTATTTTATGCGGTTAATGAAGAAATGTAGTTTATGCGAAATTATATGTAAATTTAAATTAATATAAACCAATTATTAGAGGGCTTCAATTGATATAAAATTCGCTATTGCTTTTCATTTTTCTGCCTGTCTGCCCGAAATAAAAAGGGTAATGTGAAGTTCTTCCGTAAATGCAATAATGATAGTCATTGCTAAAGTTGGAAACCCATAGAGGCACGTGGGAATTAGAGAGCTTCGAATCAGAGAGTGGCGATTTAGAGTGTGGCGATTTCGAGTTAGGAATTAGAGTAGCGATTTCGAGTTAGGAATTAGAGTAGCGATTTCGAGTTAGAAATTAGAGTAGCGATTTCGAGTTAGGAATTAGAGTAGCGATTTCGAGTTAGAAATTAGAGTAGCGATTTCGAGTTAGGAATTAGAGAGTGGGGATTAGAGAGCGGCGATTTAGAGAGTGAGGAATTAGAGTATGGCGATTTAGAGTGATAATATATAGAGTGACGATTTAGAGTGGGGAATTAGAGAGTGGAGAATTAAAGAGTGGGGAGTGGAGAGTGACGATTCAGAGAGTGGCGATTTGTAGAGCGGCGAATTAGAGAGTTGATATTTAGAGAATGGCAAATTCGATAGTTGCGGATTAGATTAAATGCGAATTAATGTTAATTGAAACCCGCTAAATTTAAATATCGACCGTAGGTGATTTCTTTTACTTGTTTGTTACTGAAATCTAATAAGTGTTAAGTTATGAACGTATTTACTCAATTACTATACTTACTTTCGAACAAGTAATATAGTTTAATTATTTATGTGCGTGCGTATAACACTGTCTGGATGGACGGCTCTAGCTGTGGGCTTCCATAAAATTCTATGAAGGAATCAACATAAAAATCCATTGGGACGTGGGCGACTATTGTTACTAGAGTAATACTGATTTATTATTATAAATCATTCGGTACATAGAGGATAATCATAGATAAGTTCACCAATGTTCAATGAATATTACTGACACGCTATTACCAAATTTAGAGAGTCAATAACGGTGCGTTATTTATACCGCAAAAAATATTGATTAGACATGTAGCCCAGCCGCCCACAGGCTCAACCTACCTGCAAGCTGGCCTACCCCTCTCTGTACTTCTACACCTTTCATTTCCCGCGTTTTTATTCTCATTGGTCAATCAGAAAGCGTTATGCTTTTGGCGGGCTTAATAAATCCAATGGGATTTGTTCTTTATTATTTCAACCTTTACTTATCGCTCGTGTTACCCTTCCTTTCGGTCTAAGGTCAATGCACAATGAAGACATCTTCCACTTCTTTCTTTTAATAATAAAGGTGGCGGGCTTATTTTCAAAAGCGCCCGTACAAACACACTTATTTCAATCAATTTGAAATCTTGGGCTAAATACCTGTATTTTTAGACGTAGATCAAATTTAAAACATTTGACTCAATAAGGCTTTGGCTCTCCTCACACAACACTTATCAATCAATCAATAATCGTAAAATTTATGCTAAATATTGATTTGTTCTCCCTTTTCGTATAATACAGGGTTCCCAATATTATACACACATATATATATATAATGTCAATTGTGTGACTTCAAACGTGGGCATCTCTAAATACTCATCATCTCCAACTTGAATAGAAGAGTGAATTCATATATAGGGTGGTCATAAAGCAACTTCCTCTATGCAAGAGACTCTAGTGACCGCAATTTTCAAGGTATCGAATGAAACTTGAGATGTAGATATTTCAAGATGTACGTTAAAGAATTACGTACATAAAAATAAATTTAGCTACCACGGTTAAGGTTATTTGATTTTGAAAATTCTGAATGGCAACGCCCTTTTTTATTATCCCAGTGTGATCAGCACTTTGAAGACCTCCAACAAATGCCATTGAAAGTTTTCCTCTAAATGTAGAAATGGCAGAGAGCAATATCAAATAAGATGAATGTTAACGACAGAATATGAAAGAAAAATAAAAATAAATCATGCCATTGGTCATTTATTTAGCAGCGCTCGATGTGCCCCTTTTCACAGGCGATGACACACTGCATGCCGAATGTTGTGAACATCACTTCTACATGTAACATTGTACACGGATTATGAAAAAACCACTCGTTTTTATGGTGTCTTTTACGTTAGACAGAATGCTATGATCGTCTCTGTACTCTTCTGGTTTCAACTATCCCCATAGTCAGAAATATATTGTTGTGGTCAGGGGACCGTTGTGGACAAGCAGATGTGAAATGGTGGGATATAATTATGTTGCCAAAGTACCGTCGTAACAAACGTTTGTCACGTCTCAATATGTGAAGGAGCGCCAACTTGCATCCACACGACGTCAGATATATCAACTAGTTGTTGCTGCTACTCTGGAAGAATTAAGTCATTAACATTGCTTCGTAGCGAGCACATGGGACAATACCCTTCGGTCAATCTTCTCGAGTTACCTCTTCAAAGAAGTAAGGCCATATAACGAAGGTGCTTGTCGCGTCGCACCATGGCGTTACTTAGGCTTCCTGTAAGGGTTGTGGTAGAAATTCACGTAGATTTTTCTCCGCCCAGTTCACATAGTTCGTGGAGTTCACATTCCCAGTTCACTAGGAATGGGCTTCATCAGTACACAGTATACATTCAGGCCAGCTGTTATCTCTGCCATACCGTATGAGAAAGTCATTCGCAAAGTCAGCTTTTAGCCACTGGATTGCGGCACCTGAACTCGCTGGAGTCGATAAGAAAATGTGCGAAGAACAGGTCGCAAAATCTTTAAGGTCGTAGTTCCCGGTACGCTGAGAATACAAGAAGCACATCATGCAGTTTCTTCAGAAACCATTTGATGATATGTGACCGTGTCATGGAGTGTGATTTTGCAACTACATCGACAAGAAAGATGGTTGTCCAGCTTCAGGTCTATCGTCAATGTAACCCGTTTCATTAAAGTTTTGCACCAAGTCACACACAACTCGCACAGAACTCGGCCCTCGTCGTACATTAAGAATTCGACGGAAAATACGTAATATCTCAGCGGTATTTTCACCATACGTGTAATCGAGCTTGATGTTTTCACTACGATGTTTAGAGAAACTCTCATCTTATTTTCCAACCACGTGAAAGCACCTTCCGAACTGATTTTCCATCCATCCATGGTGTTCATAGGAACTGGCTGTGATGACGTAGCAAAAACGGTGATTGCTAATTGGCGTTGTGCAATGTGATTTTTGCAGAATATTTTACTCTCTTTATCACTGTTGCAAACAAAATGCACTTGCGTGACAACAGGAAGTTTACTGTTGCCATCCTTTTAAATTTTGTCGTCCACATTCATTTTATTTTATACTGCTCTTGCACAGCTATTTTTACAGTTAAACGAAAACTCCCAACGGCACATTTGGATTTTTTACAGTAATGATCATAGGCGTAACTATGACATTTTTCTGAGGGACCAGGGCCCCATAAAATCTCATTGGACTCCTAATCGATATTTCCAAAAAAGTATTGATAATCCCCATTTATAGAAAAATGTATCAATGTTTGTCCTATACCAATATAGCAGCATAATTATTATATGAGAATAAGTTATAAAAGCCTATTGAGTTTCAGCCGTTTATATAATTTTATTTCCAAGTATGGGTGTAGGTGGTGGGGAAGCCGATGGGCCCCCATTTACCCGATGCCCCCTCACAGAAACACTCTGACGTACGAGGTATAAAATGGCGTCAATCAACTTCATGACATATTCTCTATTTTGCAATACTTCCTTTTCATATTGTTTACAAGTTTTTCTTGCATATTTCCTGATTTCTCACATTGCTTATATAAATTTCTCAGTACAACGAATATTAAGCATTGGCTGTTCGTGTTTTCTAAGGGCCTCAGCTAATTTTTTTCCATTTACAAAATCCACTGTTTGCAAACTTTTCATTTTGGTCACGTATGCCTACTATAGAATAGTGCCTGCATGTAAAGCAATAGATTGTATCTTCATTTATATTATATTCCAACCAGTTATATGTATCACAATATTTATCTGGGAAGGATCACTATCTCCAAACTGACTCTTTAGATAATTGACTCGAGGCCAAGATTGACCAGCCTTAAGAGTGCCCAAATCTAAGAGTCCTGTTCTCTCAATGTCTTTAGTTCGGACATCTTCACCTACGACATTAACGATCTCCCTTGAACCAATATTTCATTTCTTATTCATCTTTTTAAGAAATTTCTAGCATTGCAGCCATTTTTAACCCCATTCGGACCACCCGGTTCCACGTTCAATTTCCCGTGTATACACTCGGCACTTTTTTTCTTCAAATTTTGTAGGTTTTTCAAGCAATACATTGCATTAAATAAATCCTATTTTTCTGAATGCGATGAATATTTGTTTTTCATTTTTAAAATGGTATTTCACTTTTTAAATCCGTTTTTAAGTGTAACTGAAAGTCAAGACTTGTGCACTTATTCTTCCCTAATAATTTAATGAAAAATGATATCTCTCATCAATTAACGTTAAGAAATAAAACATTTTATAGACCCTGTGAATATTTAATTAAAGTTTTATATAGAAGGATAACTATATAGTAAAATCTTGAAGGGGCTTCCTTAATAACCTTTTAAATGTATTTTTCCCGCCTAAGAAATTAAGCTTCAAACCTCTGCCTTTTATGTCTCTTGCATAAATTAAAGCACATTTTTATACAGCCTATGCAACAGAAACAATCTTCCTTAAACCAATAGTTCATTACTGATTAATCTTTTTAAGAAATCTTTAGCATTGAATGAGCTTTAACCCTATTCGGACCACCAGGTCCAGGTTTTGAATCCCCATGTACACACCAGCCACTTTTTTTTCAAACTCCATTCGCTTTCCAAATTGCAAACTTTATTATATAGCTAATATTTTTCTGAAGGTGATGCTTATTTTTTACATTTTTAAGAATAAAATTCATTTTTAAATTCATTTTTAAGAGTACCTATAATTCACGACTTAAGTACTTATTTTCCTCTAATAATTTGAAGGAAAATGCTATTTCTCATCTATTAACGAGAAGAAATAAAGCATTTTTCACAAAGCTTGAGTGATCTTTTTCATTGCTATTTTACCAGTGTTTAACCTTTTATGTAAACATTATGAATATTTAATTCGTATTTTAACCAGAAGGACAACTATCCTAAAATTATGAAAAAATGGCTTCTTTAATAACCTTTCAAATCCACTTTTCCCCGCTGAGAAATTCCACTTTATACCTCCACCTTTTATATCACTTGCATAAATCAAAGCATAATTTTATACACCATTACACCAAAACGATCTCCCTTCAACCAATTCTTCATTTTTTATTAACCTTTTTAAAAAATCCCTGGCATTGCAGTGATCTTTAACCCCATTCGGACCACCAGGTCCTGGTCTCTATTTCCAACATAAGCACAAGCCACTTTTTTTTTCAAATTTCACCGGTTTTCCAAGCCGTAAATTGCATTACATAGATTGTATTTTCCTGAATGCGGCGAATATTTCTTCACATTTTAAAAATATTTCAGTTTTAAATCCATTTTTAAATGTACCTAAAATTCAAGACTTGATTACTTATTCTTTCCTATTAATTTAGAGAAAAAACTGTCTCATCAGTCAACGTTAAAATATGAAGCAATTTTCTCAAACCTTGTGAATATTTAACTCGAATTTTAAACAGAAGGGCAACTATCAAATCTTGGAAAAAAAAGGGACTTCCTAAATAACGTTTCAAATCCATTTTTCACTCGTAAGGAAGTTCACTTCAAACCTCTGCCTTTTATGTCATTTACAAAAATTAAAGCACAATTTTATATACAGCCTATGTACCATAAAAAACTCTTTTAAACCAATAGTTTACTACTCATGCAACTTTTTAAGAAATATCTAGCATTACAGCGAAGTTGTACGAATGGGGTTATTTAACCCCATTCGGACCACCAGGACCCGGGTTCGTGTCCCCGTGTAAGCACAAGCCACATTTTTCTTTTCATATTTCATCCGTATTCCAAATCGTAAATAACATTAAATTTCAGTCTACTGCAGGATGGAGGTCTCTCTGTTTTCACACATACACGTAGTACGGTGAAAGAAATACAAAGGGAGCGGCCTTCAGTTCATCATATTGGACAGATAGGTTGGTAAGCTGTGGACCTACAGTTTAAAGAAAATGCCGAACTTCGGTCACCACAGCCAAAATCATGCACTAAGGCTATACTCGTTGTGCCATCCTTCTACGTTAAGAAAGCATTTCCTTCAAATAAATGTGATGAATACCATTTTGCCATAAAAAGAATCTATCTGATACTAGCATGTTTTTCTAGACACTGACATAATGCAAATGTTCAATAAATGTGGGAGTAGTGCAAATTAGGTTAAACACTTTTCCTTATAGTAATGGATTCAATAACCATACAAAACTGTAACGTCTCTAGAATATGGAAAGAATATCGCACTGCGACGTTCGGATATCTCAGAGACGTTGCAGTACATATTAAGAACGTCTCACCACTGTGAACGTGGTAATGTTTGTTTTCAGTTACATTACATGGCGACATCTGCGGGATATCGCGATGCGACATCTGCGGAACATATATCATTTTTACTTGAACATTTTACTCAATAACATCATACACATTTATAAGTACGGCATAATTCATTTTTAATCATTTTATATTAAATAATAATAGTGAAAATATGAAAAAATGAAAACGAAAATGTGAAAATATATTTTTTATACCACGTGAAAAATGCTTTCAAAATCTTGAATCAAATTATTTTTGAGGTTCTAACTTTCGAAAACAGAAATTAAATAATTATTTAAATCCCGTTAGTTATTCACCAAACCAAACCACTGCTTGAGATACGGAGTATCAGCGCAGTGTGCGCTACACCTCCATGTGTTATAAAATATTTGTTTATGAAAATGATAACGAAGGGAGGAAGGTGAAGCAAATTAAAAAGATTAGATGTTGTGATAAGAGTGAAGATGGTTTGGGATGGTAAAGGTCTAGGGTAAGAAAATTCTACAGTGAGCACTATGAAGAAAAGTGTGAAAACATTAATTAAAGAATTGGAAATTGAATGAAGAAATGAAAGGAATTTAAATTGAGAAAGTAAAGAAGTTTAAAAAAGAGCGATATTCAACCGAATATGCAAAAGGTGGTCGGAAAAAAGAGGGTGTGAAAGGTCTTTAATGGAAAGTGAAGAAGACAGAAGAGCCAATGAGGGCAGATGGTTGAAATCACTGGAAGTTACAGGAGAAGGGCATAACTTGGAAATCCATGGTGAGCTGGGACCAATGACCATGCTAGAAAATACGCAGAATTTGTCGTTGGTTAACAATGAGAATTGGGACACCTTGGAACATATTGAAAAAAAAAACACTCATAATTGAATCTAATTTATGGAGTATAAAGGCGAAGTATATATCCAAGTATGGAAAAACGGCATAAGAGAATATGTTTGAAAAAAGCGGGGGCTAAGTGGAAATGAAATATTGGGACCCAAAAATTAAGATGGGGGGTTGAGAACAAATTTTAAATGCTTGAAGGGGTCTCGTAAATATTAAAGGATATAGTTCAGGGCTTCTGGCTCCCATAAAAAATGAATTAGGGTGTAAGTCCATGTTATCGAAGTAATCTGAATTGAGATTATGAAGTGTGTGCGTGATTGGATCAAGAATTGTATCAGCAAAAAAGATCTTGTTTCTGACAAACCAGGGAATATTTAAAATTCGCCTGAGTTGGTTGTTTTCGAAACGTATGCAGAGATTTAATAATGTAATTTGAAATGTAGCCCCAGGCAGGGCAAGCGTATGTGAGAACGGGTCGAATGGTAGTTTTGTAAAGTAGAAGCCTATAAAGTGTGGGGGAGAAAACAGTTGAAGCCAAGGAGGTGGGGGAGACGTTGGATGATGATTGAGGACATGGCTTTACTTTTTGCGTTTTGGAGGTGTAGTTTGAAGGTAAAACGCTTATTGAGAGTGATTCTAAGATAAACAATGTTTTTAGACCAGGGGATGAGTTTCAAAATTATTCACTGGTGCAATTTGAAAAAAAAAGTGTGATGTATTATTTTCTTAAAGAAAATACTTACGTAATTTCGATAATTATATAGAAATTAATCAAATTAAGAAAGAGCTAGGAACAAATTTATTTCATGTTTTTCTAGGTCTGTTTGAATTTTTTTTGTATTTTAGCATATTCAAAGAACAAAGAAAATTCAGTTCCTTTCTCGTAATATCCAAGAAAATATAAAATATTATTTTTCTGCGTCTAGTAGTTATGCAGTATACTCGTATGCAAATATATGAAAAATATAGAATAACGAAATCGAACAAAAAATACAATTTTTTGTAAGCCATGCCAGCAGTCCATCATAAAATAACGTGGAAAGGATTACCTACAGCCACTGTGATCGCAAATCCATATCCAGACGTAAAATGAGAGAGACAGGGAGATTCGTTTGATCTTACTTATTTGAAAATGAGTATTTTCTTTCATAAAAAATTTGGTATACAATATTCCCTTTAGCTCTCGTCTGCAGGCTAAATTTATTATTCACGTTTGAATAATAAGTGAAAAAACTTTTAATGATTTGGAATATTATACAGAAATGCTAATATTATATGCACGCATGAATATTATACTTTTATTTGCTACAGACATACATTCAGTATCATAAATATTAAAATTTTTGATGCTACTAATATTATAACAATACTGTAACTATATATATATATATATATATAGCTACTGAAAAAATGTAGCATCTTTCACTCAATTTCCTTACATAATTCTAATTTTTACATTTGCTCGGCTGCAGTTAGATTTGAATTTTTTTAATGGTAATAATATGCAAAATTACTCACTATTGTGTATTCATGTTTTAAAGCTATTTTAATGTTACCACAATAAATAAAATTTCGAGTGTGTTAATAATAATAATAATATATCAATATGTATTCAATAACATAATTCAATGATATATACATAATGATATAACAAGGGCCCTAAAACTCTGGTCGCTCGACCGTCAGTTGCAGTAGGATTTCGAACCCAAAAGTAGTACAGGATACTCTGCATCGAAATTTCGACAGATCGTTTAGTCCATCGTCGAAAACAATTCTTCAGCAAAAACTGTTTTTTATTCCTATCTAAGCCATTGTTATGGCGACCACCCATTGCCATTGATTTTATTTATTTTTTGTAGAAACTCCGGCGGCGTTACTTTGAATTCTTTTGTTCATTAGTCTCGCATCCCTTGAGGGCAATAAAAATTTGTTCACTAAACTATTCATGACCGCAGGCATAGCCGTAGAGATATATAGGCCGAGCCTGCCGGTAATTGAAGAAAAAATGCAAATTTCATCTTTTTTTTTAACACATACACGCAAATAACATATGGTTTCATTCAGTTATGCATTAATATTATTAGACAACTCAGAGTTGCACGGTATTTCTTTTACACGCTGAACACATCGATGCACGGTACTGTTTTACACGTCTATTATTTAAAATTTGTAGTTAAGTTAAAAGCGTCAAGTAAGAATGCATGTTGATAAACACTATGACTAAATTGTATTAACAATAATGATGTTGTGCGAGCATATGAAACCAAATATTCAAATATTATGAGTTTAGGAAATGCCATCAGTGGATATGACTTTGTGTTTGACGATATCTCTGAAGTAATGACTGAAGCTATGATTGAGCACGAAGCGTTAATTAGAGGGAGCGTAGTTACCTCTATTTGTGTGTATTTGCATATGTTTGGGTTGAATAAAGTGCTTTTAATGAATGCATTTCTATATTCTAAATTACTTGCTGCGTAACTTGCGGTAATTTAATATCAATGTTATATTTTATCGTAAATACTTTTTTACGCTAAAACTTTTAATTTTTTTACACTGTACAGAGAGTGATCCAGATACCTTTGGAATTTAAGTATTCAACATGCACCTATTTAGAGTCAGCTTGCACTTACTAAAAGTCAACATGCACTTATTCAAAGTCAACATGCACTTATTCAAAGTCAATATACACAATTATTAGTCGACATGCATTTTCAAAGATTCGTTCAATTGTAGCATTTTGTGCTATTGTAACAGTTTTTATTGTATAGTATAGATTTAATATTTAAAAAACTCCCTACTTTGCAGTTTGGAGAATACTTTTTCCAATTTCTGCGCAATCCAATAAAAAGTTCAGCTTATTTGATTATATAAATATCATTATTTCACTTGGAGTTTTAAAAAGAAACCAACTTCGTTGCATATCATTTAAAACTTCAAAGGAAAACGCAGTATCTGCAATCTTACAAACTGTAACAGATCATCGCACTAGACGCAAAGGAATGGATTTTTATTTCCTGAAATAATTTCTAAAGTTCTTAATGAACTCACATACGTGCATGGCGCCCGTCATTATTTTGCGCAATTAAATAAATTTTACATATTAATGAAGTCGTTACTCCAAAGACCATTTCCATTCTTTCCAACTTGCTTTAATTAATAAAGAAGAATTTTACTTCATTTAGTTATTTTACTCTCATTACAAACTCCGCATTTCGCTGCGAGAGTACATAATTTTACGAGATATGAAAACGCTACTTTTGTTTCTGCAATTCGTTCTCCTAACTAAATGCGTTTTTACATTTTTTTTTCCATTTTTCCTGTGATTAATACTATCATGTTATTTAAATTTCTTTAGACCCTAACTTTAGACAAATTTTGCTTTTATATTAACCTCATAATTATTACCTAACATTTAATATATATAAAAGAATCACTACTCTAGAACGCGTACGGCTCAAATTTATTTTTTGCTCCAAATTTTCATCTTTTCTACCTTAACTAGTAAGAAACATCATTAGCAAACTTAAACCGCATTATGACAGATTTTTTGTAGGGCATTGTCATAAATCTTTTCACATTAATTTAAATTAAATTTTTCACACGCTTGAACACAGTTTACAAAAAAAATTATTTACTATAAAATGAGTTTAATTTTCTATAAAGAAGATTTTTAGTTTCTGCGTTTTAGACTTAAAGATATGGTTATCGTACAGTTATTTATCCATGGTTACAGCATTTATTCTTTTTTTTTAAAGGAATGATGCATTGTATGAACTATGTTTGATGGCTTAGCCGTTAAAGCAATAGGGGGAGAAATTTGAAGTCGTTGTTCCATGTACAACTTAAATGCATAATCCGTTTTACTTAACAAGGCACTTATTAGTGTAAATTGAGATTATAATCTCATTCAAACGATGGCAAATGAATATAAATTAATCCGAGTGAA
Source organism: Dysdera silvatica (assembly GCA_006491805.2). Lineage (NCBI taxonomy): Eukaryota > Metazoa > Arthropoda > Arachnida > Araneae > Dysderidae > Dysdera > Dysdera silvatica. The sequence continues at coordinate 57,290,190 of QLNU02015003.1, forward strand.
AATAATGATCTTCTTCCAGTCACATAAAATTATGTTTCGATAATAGTTTAATATTAATAAGAACGCAGTTATGGCCTCATACAAAATATATTCAACTGTGTTTTGTAATTGCTAAACTATTATCCTGAAACAAAGTACGAAAAATCCTAATTTATACTTGAAAGTTGTTAAAAGTGTAGTATTAAAAAAATTTCAAGGCGTGTAAAAATATTTTGAAAACATTAAATTTAAATGTTACATAATAAAGATTTATTACATATTTATATAAAAATAAAAGATTTTATGCAAGTTCCTCCATTTATTAAAGCGATAAGATAAAAACAAAGTTACCCTAATATGATGTATATTATACTGGTGACCTATGGGGTTTGACCATTCCTTTCGATATATGTTAATGGTCTTAAAAGGCAACTAAACACTTTAGATATTCCAGCCAGTTTTTAGTTAAATGTCTTCAGTTCTTAGGAAAACATATTCTACTTTGTACATTAAAGCATATATTAGGCAAGATAATTTGCAACTAAAATATTCCAGAAATAACTTTTGAGATGGCATGTAGGAAGCTATTGATTCCTTGTAGAAAGTGAGGACATTTGGAGGATTTACATTTTGCTACAGTAGTACTACTACTACTATTATTTCTAAAGCTCAAAATCGATGTAGACAAATTTCATGTCTTTCTGTTTTGCTGACAACCATGCCATTTATTTTGAAGAAAAGGTATATTAAAAACAGAAAATAGAGGCAGAAAAAGAAACATAAATTTGCTCTTTAAAGATGCTTTAAAAAGAAAGACCCATCCTGGATGAAAAGTGCGTTTTTGAAATTGCAAATCAGCCCACTAATTAACTGCTTCGAGTCATAAAACCACGCTTCCTTGCTTGTCCCCTTTCTGTTTTTTATTCTATTTCTTTCTACTTTCCTTCCTTTTATTTTTCTTTCAAGATGCAACTGATTTGCAAGAATGCTAAACCTTATAATTAGTGAGCCCGTTTATCTTTGGTAAAGAGTTAAGTTCTTTGGGGAAAAATAATTATCATAATAAACATTCCCTTATTTCGTTTTCAGTATATTCTTCTTTCTATTTTCTCTCTCCGTCTTTCCAAAAGAAAGTGCTCCTATTTTTTGCAGACGTGGCTTACAAATGTAGGATCTGCGAATGGACGACATTTAAATGGTAATAATATATTATTTGAAGAAGCGTTTTTAGAAAAACTAATCGGAGAAAAAAATCGGGGAATTGTATTTGTATATAAATCCTATCCTTTCATTATTTAACAACTCAATAAACATCACTTAATTTACATCGTAACTTGAAAGAAAAGTTAATATTTTAACCATTTATTATTAAATGCTTGCAAACAACGGCGCATTAAATAACATTTGGAGTCACACAATAATATAATTATGTCCGGATATTTTTTCTAGAGAATCATTTGTGCATTATTTGAAATCACACAATTTATGTTTTATAAATATTTCATTGTAACGGTTCATAAAAAATTCAAGGTCTTCAATACTTTATATATCACGTCTAAAGCTCAAAGCAAGTGAAATCTCTAACGAAAGTAAAAACACATAGAATTTCGAATACAGAAACTACGCTAAAAACTACGCACAAACTTCGGAGTTTGGATACCAATCGCATTCAATTTAACTTCTATATATTGAAATGGAAATTGTAGCCACAAAAAAAAACTAAACTTATATAAAAAAAATTGCCATTCAGCACGACATGTTGTTTATTTCTTTAGGTACTATTAAGCAAGGCAAACAATATATGTGCGTCATCGAGTGAGAGAGAGAGAGAGTGCAAAATACTTTTTTACCAGAAACTTTCTAAAATTTTTTATGTTTTCAAATCTTTTCATAAACTGAACTGTTCAATTTTCGCCAATGGTGTGCTAGAAATTTTAAAGTAATACCTATTTGCGTATGTATGTTAGTTAGTGGTAAACCATGAGCCCAAATGTAAAACATAGAAATGTCTATTATCTCGTCTATATCCGAGAAATTGATTTGTACTATATCAAAATTCATACATTTTGAACCAAATATATAAGTTTACTTTATACGTTACGAACTTTCGTTACCTGCACACGTACTGTCTGTTCACGAAAAGAAGTCCAATGGTACAGTTAGAAATACCGGGAGGTAACGTCACACGCCGTCTAGCCGCTTACTGCAGTATAGGACTCCAATCTCAGAAGTTGTTTTTGGCGTTCGCCAAAAATGAGTGTAGAACTTGGGGTCCTACATTGTTGCAAGCTTCTAACCAGTTTGTGACGTCACCGCCCGATATTTCTAACTGGACCATCGAGCTTCTTTTCGTGAACATACAATACATATGTACATGTATGTAAGCAAAAAAAATAAATAAATAAGGAATTGCTAATAATAATATGTTAAAGTTTACGTATTTAGTTTCTCATTGAAACCCCTACTTTTGAGTAAAAATATAATTATACCAAAAGTACAATTATAAAAAACAATTCGTAGCAATTGAAAGTGAAGCATAAAAATCAAATTTTAAGTAATTTATGATATAATCATGTCAAAAACACATAAATTTCATGGCATAAAGGAAGGAGGAAACGCAATGCAAATTTTCCATTATATTAAGACAAATTAGCATTTTATTGCCGACTCCACAAAAGGATTGAATAACAAATTTTGATACGGCTACCATTATCATATATAATTATTCAAAAATGGATATTTTATTCTAATTAACTTAGATTAGGACCTCTTCGCTTTCCGAAGTTCAAAAGCCCAACTTCAATAGCTGGTGGGGAAATCGATACACCTATTATATTAATTAATAACTGATTTATTAAAAACTAAGGCATATATGCAGGTATCGGGTTATTACTTCAGAAGTCATTTCTTAAGCATCCCATAAAAATTAACTGTAATTATATTTGTGAATTATGGTCCCAATTCACAGAATGGATCCCTGTTCACAATTAAGGACTGAATAACACTAGAGGAGTAAATTATTATTGACATTCTGCGGGAAAATTACCCATATTTAACCACTTTAATGATATACAAAAATGTCAATGAATAAGTTTAAACTTGTATTATAAATTAAGAATTATATAATAAATTCAGAAATTAATTTTTTGTTTACTTATAGTATCAGGTAATTTCCATTTAAATGAGTTTCTGTTGCTCCGAAATTATGTATATACCGAAGATATTTAAGCGTTTTCAAATTATTAATTACAGTGAAATATGTTTATAACTCCAGTATCATTAAATTTTAATATTAATCTAATAATTATATAATTATATATATAATTATATAATAATTAAATTTAATCATTTTTCCAGTATCATTAGTTTACATTACTGAAACTAAATAGACAATTCAATTAAATGTCCAATATACTTCATTCTTACTGCTAATATAAAATACCTGATTTAGTGCTCGCAATATTTTTCTAATAAGTTAACTTTGTCTATTGCCGATAATACGACATTGAGTTCCTAAAACATACATATTTGTGCAAATTGTACCACACAAATTTGTTCCTTTAGAGCAAAATAAAAATTTAGTTTTAATATATGTTTAAAATAATGTATATTTCGCAATTTTAGGGAATTTAGCTTCCTTCTTGAGAAAATCACACGAAAATATGCTGTAAAATTTTTATGGAAAATTTAATTTATTACTATTTTACTTTATCCCAGATAAAATTTGAAATGTATTAGAAAATTCAAAACTAAACTTGTTACTCTGTTCGTGCCTGCCTGGTGCTACATTTCAAATTGCATTAGTAAATCTCTGCATCGTTTCGAAAAGAATCACCTCAGGAGTCATTCTAAAAATTCATTCTAAAAATCCTCAAGTTCGTTAGAAACAGGATCTTTTTTGCTGATGAAATTCTTGATCCAATCACGCACTCGATTTATAATCTCACTTCAGATCACTTTGTTAACATCGACTTATACCCTAGTCCACTTGTTACGGTATCCAGAAACCCTGAATTACAGCTTTCAAATACTTACAGCCCCCCCCCCCACCTCCAAGTATTTACACTTACCCTAAACCTCCACTCTCAATTTTTCGGCTCCATATTCCATTCCCACTTAACACTCTCTGTTTTTCCCGAACATAATTTATCATATAGTGACGTAATTTATCACACTGCTTCTCATTCCTGGGAACTCGCATTGCCTTTCTGCCCCTTAAATTTGCTTCAATTCAAGTGTGTTTTTTTTTCAATATATATATATATATCCAATATTTTTATATTCAATAATATAAATATATTTATATTCAATATATTCCAAGATATCCCAATTATCATTCTAACCCAAACACAAAAATCTGCCTATTTTCTTGTATGATAATTAGTCCCAGCTCAACATGAATTTCTATGTTCTACTCTGCTCCGATAACTTTCAGTGATTCTAACCAGCTGCTACTCTTCATCAAAAACCTTCCACTCGTTCCCCCTTTTTTTGATCACTTTTGCACATTCGGTTGAATTTCTCTACTTTTTCAGTCTAAATTCCTTTAATCTCCTTATTTCATTTTCAATTTTTTAACTAATTTTTCCACACTTTCTGCCCACTACTCTTTATAGAATATTCTTAATCTAGGTCTTTACAACCCCAAACCAGCTTCCATCCTTATCACAACATCTAATTTTTATCACTCTCCTCCCTTCTTCATCGTCCTCATAAGGAAGACCTTTATAACGCATGGTGATGTAGTGCAACCTGCACTAGAACTCTGCACCGCATGTAGTGTTTTCTTGTTGCTCCGTTCAAAAGTATGCATATTCGTCGAAATACATAGTTCAGGTCTCAATTTCTTTAATTATACATATATATGTATTCTAAATATAAAATAATCTTCGCATTTGCTTTGTAAGTATGCAATGTTTCACTGAGCAGCATTTTCCCTCTCTGATTACACCGGAAAGCTTTTTCATTCTTTTAAAATAAGTTTAATATTATGCCATTATTTCTTCACGCTTCCAGAAGAGCAAAAGTGAAAGAGATGGCCATTTTAGGAAATGATTTTCCTCGGAGGCCATCAGATGAAAATCCAACCATTCGTAATTGTAGAAAAGGAATTAAGTTTGGAGCGAAATAAAAAATTGTATGAGAAAACAGCTAAAAATGGTGAACCAGATTAGAAATGGATCCGTAGAACGCAAAGTAATTAAACGCCATACCCGCGGAGAATTTTCGAATGCCAATTAAATGTGCGCGAGTTCTCTGGAATGGCAGGGAGGGCCTAGGTTACTTTATGGCATTAATGCCCGGTTAGCGATTAAGTAGCGAAAAAAAAGCCAAAATAACGACGGAAAAAAAAACCGCCAAGCTGTCGTCTGGGCGACTGGGATAAGAACTAAACAACTAGCACCCCCTCGCGGAACTAAAAATAACAAAAATTCCCTTGAGCGGGGAGCGGATTGTTTTATTTCCCTTTTTTATACGTTCAGATGGATTTTGAAATGATTGTTTCAGTTACAAAAAAAGACTTGATTTTTAGAGGCAGGATTTCCTTTCATGCTTCAAATCTCCGAATAAGCCATGCGTAATGAGTGGAGTTTTTCGCGTTGCTCCCAATTGTTCGAAGTGTACCACAGTAATGTATTTTTTATGCACAAATTTGCGGAAATTTTTGCTCATGTTTTTGCCTTCTTTTTCTTTACCACTCTTCATTGCGTACAGTTGTGATAAAACGGTTTAATAAATTCATGACGTTTTATTTTTGTCAGCCGCTCAAGTGAAATTACAATAGAAATCAGGATGAATAATTTAATTTTTTGCGTCTCAATGGATGAATCGAAATAATTTTAGAGATTATTGAGTCTATATCTAACTAGATTAAGTTAGAAGAGTAGAAATGAGAAATTTGGCTTTATTATCTATGTTGAAAAGTTTGTTTCATGAATTTCAGTTATGTCCAAGAAGATTGAAACCATTAAGCAAAAAATAGTTACGTTCTCCAAATCTGGAAATATAGACCGCATGTGGTAATGAGCTTGGTGATTTGTAAAATATTCCGACACAATTGTATGAAGCTCGAACTAGAGGTGTAAATATTAATCACCATCGCATGGTTTGATGGGCTGTAAAGAAGAAAAGACAGGGCATCGTCCCGGTTCGGAATCGAATCAAATCAATTTCTTGATCAATTGAACTAGACTCTGAGGGCATGTAAATTTAAGCCTTTTTAATTTGTATAGACCTACATGTTTTCCAAGCCAATTTTGCACTTCACGAAGATATCCCAATTGTCCTCGAGGTTAAAGCGCGGTATTTTTATAATCCTTGGAGGAAACTGATTGGTATTGACGTGTTTCCACACAAATGTGAAAAACTAAATCTAGATCTGTAGATACAAACCGCCACCGTGAAGTTATCAGCAAAGGTTTGCTGATGTACTCATGGCTTCTTGGTATCTGCTGGCATATATTAAAAGCATCAAAGTGATCTTATTTCCAAACAAGAGCTTCCATAACTCCTGTGCATATAATCATTACAGAATAAACCATTTAAATTTTACGATTTTTGGTACAGCCATGGTTACTACAGACAAATAAGATCACTTATTTGTCTGTAGTAAAAAAATAAGATCACTTTTATTAGAATTTGGCAAATTTAACCCAATAATTATTTTAACAGAAAATATCCAGTTTCATGGAGGCTGGGGAAAATGAAAAAGTTGTCAATATACAATTGTTTATGTAGCTTCTCAACAACCATCGGAGCTTTACAACATATGATGACAAAAATTCCTAAATTGTACAGAATATATAAGCATTCTTAAGTCAGCAATAATGTTCTGCAATAGTGACTATTGTATGACAATTAACATAATCTAGGATAAGAAACTTGCGTACAGTAGTACTTAAAGTTGCAAGTGCACTTACAGTGCAGATTCTCTGTGCACTACTGTTATTAAAAACTGTATTATCCTGCGACAAAAAATTGGAAAATCAATAAGTAATTCAAATTAACCAATTATGAGAGTAGTGTAGCTATGAGTTTTATTTTGATTAGAAAATAATCAAACACGGTATTTCAATTGATCATATACCGACCAAAAACTGGCTTAAGAGAATAGAATAGTGCAAAGAATCGCCTACGAATTAAATATTAAGAAAGGAGAAATGGTAACTGCGGGATTGTAGGTTACTAAGAAGGTTAAGTGGGTAAATAATACAGACAACGAAAAACACGGACACAAAAGGAAGTTGAACGTCCCGAAAAAAATAAAAAATTTCACAAGAGAGAACAAAGACAAGAAATAACTAAAAGGTCCAGAAGAAAACAACAAACATGCCGGAGTGAATTATACTTCCAACTTTAAAAAATACACCTTTTAAAAGTACAGTTTAAAAGAGCAAACTGAGGAAAAAACCTAAATAGAAAAACCAATAAAATCTGTACCTTTATAAAATTAAAAGTGAAGATGCTGGACTGTGACAAGATGCGTTAAAAACAACAACATAAAAAGCTTAAGGAGATGTACTTGATTTATATATATAACTCTTAAAGCAATTTTCACTTTTCTCTTTAAAAGTATCCTGACATATGGAAGTATGAATGCTATTGTACGATCATTTTTGCAAACACATTCTTACATTTTATAAACAACTCCTTATAAATTCTCAGTGACTGTCAATATGTAGATATCATAAAATTTTTGTTTACTCAAATTGGTACACCGAAATTGATATCAATTCAAGATACTTAACCTTACTATTTTGTAAAATATGTAACCTTACAGTAGATAAATAACAGGCTAAATTATTATTATTATACTTCTAAATATCTTCAGTATATAACCGTGTCTTTAAAACCGTTTCGTACTGAATATAATTAGATTGCTTGTATTTTGAACGTTCTTTACATTCTGGTGTATTTTTTTTTTGTATTTTTTTTGTCTGAGGATAGATTTTACTCTTGTTATTGTGACTCGTTGAAACTTTTGTTACAGGAAAAAGAATTTATAATGTGACTTTTGGTTTTAAATTAATTTACAAACCCCATTTGCACTCCACGTTATTGTTTTCTTATCTTCAATAAGCGATTTCTTTGACCATTCATTTTATTGTGATTGTATACGTCGCAGACGTAAGTAAACCGTTATTTCTTTCTACGTAATAAAATTTCCATAATACAAAGTTTATATCTTTTTAAGGTAACAGTTTTTTCATATTAGCTGATGATGTGGCAACAAAAGATGTTAAATTACTCGTAAAGAAAAGAATGATTTTCCGGCGCCTGGTGGGACCCGAACTCACGACCTCCTGATTGCCGGTCAGGTGCTCTACCTACTAAGCTACAGGCGCAACCACTCTCTCCCTTACGAGTATATATATATAACTTTGCATGGACAAGTTCGCTATTGGTGTGGCAGTACTGTGACTACCGTTGCCAAAGCGACAAGTTAAAGAAGCAGAAATGTCCTATATGTCGAACTAGATTTTAATATTATTAAAGCAACAGTTTTTTCATATTAGCCGATGATGTGGCAACAATAGATGTTAAATTACTCGTAAAGAAAAGAATGATTTTTTATCTTTTTATTTTCTTAGCGAGAACCCTTCTCCTACTACATATCATGCATCAATTCTGCCTTTTACATGCAGAAATTCTCTCCTTTCATGCGAAATTATGTTTTCCATGTGAAATTATCCTTTTTCCATTCATCCTTAAGTTTAACTTATTGTTTATTAAGTAGCCTTGACAATTTAATTTTCGTATTGGTATAAATGCAGAGGTTAAATCAGGAAATGTTAAAGGTTTACAAATGCATATTTGTTTTTCGAATGATTTAATCGTATTTTATAAAAATAATTTTTAAACACAGCTTATCGAAAATGACTTTATGTGTAAGTATACTTTTCACATTTTCAAAAATATAAAAATTGCAGTAAAACTTCTTTCAAATATTTCAAATTAAAAAGAAATTGTGGGTGTTTGTTTCAATTGCTCATCTCGGGCAGAAAAATATGGATTATTTCCGTTTCTGATCTCTCTCTCTCTCTTGCTCTCAAATCGATAGAATTCCTTCAACACATAGAAAACTTTCGCGAAAAGAATTAATAGATCTTCACCAAAGTTACGTTAAATTTTGCGTTTTCACGTTATAATTTTAATTTTCCAAAAGAATTAATTTTTGAGCAATTTTAAGTTTTTAAATCTTCTCTTTTTCACGACATTTTGCAAACTTCTTGGCAAATTTTCCTAAATAACGTCGGTTTTATTATTCTCCAAACTTTTCTAAATTCAGGCGCCTTAACTTCTAGCCTCACCCCCTTTAAACTAGATTTCAAATATGCGCCAAATTCGGTTTGCCAAATTACGATAATTACAGCGCATTTAGCTCCCTCCTCACGCCAATCCACTTTCTATTAAACGCGGGGATACGAATAATAAGTTGCGCCAAAATGGAAAATCCATCATTGCGCCTTGTAACTCAATAAATTATTGCAAAGTGGGGCTCTTTTTCCTGTCTCGTGTTAAATTTTTACTTTTTTCCTTCGGAAGATTTTAAAAGCAGCCGCCATCTTTAATTTTCCAAATTTTTTCATCTTAGCGTGAAAGCATCTTCTTCATGTGCACCCTATCAAAAGACACGTTTTGGGGACAAATGCGGCTTCATCGCTGTTCTCGAGCGCTTTGTCGCCTAAAATATGGCAAAGGGGGAGAGATGCGTCAAGGCGCTTAGAGCATTTTTATATCGGTATTCAGTAAAACGGCTTGAATGGTATTATTGATGATGATGAGTTGGAGCTCCATTTCCGACATAGCTGGCACTGGGTTGAGCAGTGAGGATTAATGACCGGTCTTGGTATGCAAATACGCATTGTCAAACTCAAACATATATCAATTTACCACTGAGTTAATGTCCGTTGCATCTTAGTGCATTAAAAAAAATTACGTTTCCTGACAAAGCAGCCAATGGTAATCGCTATTCCCTGGTCATCAATAAAAGCGCATTTGAAAATAATAATTATAGCATTTAGAACTATGCTATTTGAGGGTTTTATATCCCCTAGATTTTATTTTTTTCTACTAACGCTCCTGATTGACTTACGACAGAGATTTTCACATCATAGCCGAGTAAAACTCAAATTTCGATGCATAAGACCGCTTGTTTAATTTGTCTATAACTTTGCGTGCAAGGACCGGCATTGCAAATATTTTGCAACAATTCCACAGAAGATGTCGCTGACGAGAAGCAGAAACTGGAGCGTCATAATGTATAAGTGTTCATACACTTCCATCGAAAGGCTACTTTGAAAAAAGAAATTAAAAAAAAATGTTCCAGAAGGACAATTAATTTGTTTTTGTAATGTATAGGATCTGTGTTTGCCAGCAATATGACATCTAACCGAATTTCGAATAGCACGGATCTTTTAGCATGGTCTTCACCAGGTAAGTGTACAAGTGCTGAGTTGGGTACGTTGTGCCGAGTTGGGTACGTTGAGCCGAGTTGTGTACGTTGGGCCGAGTTGAGTAGATGGTTATCCAAAAGTAACGTAACATTGCAATTAACAATTTGCCAAGTTCTAACGATAGCGGAACTCGGTTTGAGAAGAAATGCATCGAATAATACGGTATTTCTTCATTAAATATATATATATCTTCATATTTAAACAATAACAACAAATATGATAGTTAATGCTGTTTTCTCTCGTCTGCAGACAGCATTTAAGAACGACGGGAGCCAAACTGATCATATTTGGCCATAATTTATGTCACGATGTAAGAATGTTCTATATTTTTCTGTGCATTATCATGCAAACCGCAATGCGCTACTGACAAAACTTACATCGAATTATTTATTTTCAAATTTCTTCACGACTTGCGGGTCACCCTGTATCCATCAGCAGTTGTGAAATTTACACATATAAGTCGCATATGCTACATAATAACATGCAAATATTTGATATTTTGATTGTAGTACACTTTCTGCTTGAATCTTAAACAGCTTTTGATGCACAGCGCGCCCCACCCCACGCTTGCACACATACTCACCAAGTAGCCTATTTTGCCGCGAAAGAGAAAGACCAAAAAATGCATATATCGTATACATCATGGATTCTCTGAATATTACATCCAGAATTTGCAAGTATAAATACGTATAGGTAAATTAGAAAATCAGAAACATGAAGGAAAAGACCATAAGGCCCGAAATTGAGACCTTCCTACGTGTGCTTAGGGGGTGCGAGCTGGGCTGCCTCCCAATGCCGCTAAAAAGTACAGTGCAAGCGAAAAAAAAAAAAAGTTTTCAGCGGCTGTTATATACTTTCCCAGAATATTTGATCAATTGATCTTACGTGTACATGACGTTATATTTTCCATAAGGCACAAGAAGCTTCTACATGGGAGTCAAAATAAATATACGGGTTATTAGTTAAATTCGTTAATATCAGTAGACTATACACGTTATAATGTTTATTATAGTGGCCATATAGCTACTAGAAACCCCCTCCCTGGCTTATGACATGATAGAATATCGCAAAATTCTGAAAGGCAGAAATTTATATTTACTTCGTAAGAAGTAAAGTTCGTAAACTTCGTAAGAAGTTTGGTTTTTCTTTTTTTGTTTTTTTGTTTATAATGCGGCAGTAGACTTAAATAAAACACTTTCATTTCTCCATAGCATCCAAGTTAAGCACGAAATGCCAAGTGGTTGATATATCTTTAGCTAACTTCGTTTAGAAATGCCTATTTTCAATTTAACTTCATTATCTTCCCTTTAGCTTTAGTATTTGGATCTATTAAAAACGTTATTTTATAATGCTAAACCCCGGTAAGTTTTTTTTACCATTGTGTTACGTTAAGACATTTTTGAAGGCGGCTAAAATCTGTTTAGCCCAGTGCTGATAACGCGGTAAGCACGCTCCTGACGTCCTACACACATGTAGGATGCTCTATCAACCGAGCCACTGCATCCTGGTAATAAAATACAAATGTTTCTCATTTATCCGCATTTATATAAATCTTAATGAGAAAGAAGTTGAGCGTAAATCATGAATCAGTTGATAGAGCATTCTACCTGTAATAGAAACGTCCCGACTTTTGGTCTTGTAGTCTTTTCCTTTTTCTCATGTTCGTAATTTTCCAATTTATACATATGTGTGTTAAATATTATTTCAGAAAAATAATTTCAATAACAAAAGTAGTGTTGTTCCTTTCGAAGGAAAAGAAATGTATGTAGATTAGGATATCATATCAGAATTCCAATTTGAGCAGAAGAGCTTTGAGTGTTTCATTTCCATATCTTCTAAAGGCACTTTACGAAATCAAACTTTTGAAAACTATGAACAAAATCGCTATAATTTCAAAACAATCAACGGATGGAAGATTTCGTGTTCCAAAATAACTTAAATGTGTTTCTTTCCTAAGAAACTTCGTCGGGAAAGGAGCAAAAAGGAATTTGCTTTTAATCAAACGACATACGTAGAGGAAAGAAAAGCTGGCTCATCACTTGCACATCAGTTTCAAATGGAATACGTCAAAATTGAAATAGACACCAATGGTATCTTTCTAAATTAGAATTTTTAAATTTAGAATGCAACTTCTTTCCTGAACTACTAACATGAAACTAATTTTTCATGACTTACCAGATTCGTCTTTATATTGTATAAAGTATTGAGTGACTGGACTGTTGCCGTTGTACGATGGGGCATTCCATGTTAATTTTACACTCCGACTTCCTGTTTCAAGAACGCGCAAATCTTGGGGGCCTTCCGGAGACTCTAGAAAAAAGGAGAGCGGCATTGAAATTCATTTAAACATATATTTAAAAATACGAACATACAACTCGTTAAATATCTAATAGCCGTATGATATATGTTTATCTACAATATTTATGATCAAACGGAATTGAGAGGCGTATATGTTGTTCTTAAAAATTTAGCGTTTGCATCCACACTTCTCCGTACATGTTTCGTATGTTAAATCAGGTTTATAAATCGGGCCATATCTATTAAATTTTCGTTGAGAATGAACGAGTTCAAATGAGTTAAAACGCACCATTCTCTTTAATCTAAGCTCCACTTTGCATATCAGTCTTTTAAGAAAACAGTTAAACCCCCTCTTTAACGAATACTAGTCGGACAGAAAATTTTGTCCACAAATTAAAGTTGACCGTAAAGGAGAGGGTATTGTTTCGAAGCAGTTTCTGCAGGGTAAGTTTTATAAAACATTAAAAACGTTGTTAAAATGTGTGAGGCATATCCATTTAGAAGACCCTTACTGTGATGCTAGACCTTTGGCGGAGAAAATCCAATTCTTAACACAACCTGCATTTAACTGCTTGGTTAAAAATATGTGAATTTATCATCCCCAGTTGGTTGGGTTAGTATTATACATATATGTGTGTGCGTACGTACGTACGTATGTGACGATGTGTGGAATTGATGTCCCCTAAAATAATGTCCCATACAAACACCTTAAGGTGTGGTCCATGAATTCAGGGACACTGTGTGTGTGTGTGCGTGTGCATGTGCGTGTTTGTGTGTGTGTGAGATGATTTTTTGAACCGGCCAGGCCAGTAACATATTGTCCTACCCCGCCTTCAAGTGGCGCAGGCGTGGCTTTCTATTTATGAGACAAATTAATATTTGCTGCATGGATAGAAAGACGGAAGGGGGAGGGCTAATTCATCAACCCGCCTAGCTAGATATCTTAAAAGAAGCTGGAGAACATGTAGAAGACATACTCGCAAAATTCTTTACCAAATGCCTCAACAGTGGTAACATACCAAACCAATGGGATTCTGCAACAGTAATTCTTTTGCATAAAAAAGGTGATAAAGAGGATTTAAAAAATTACCGACCAATTAGCTTGTTACCTGCTATTTATAAAATCTTCACAAAAGTGCTAACACATCGCCTGCAGAAAAAATTAGATGCAGCTCAACCAAGAGAACAAGCTGGATTTCGAAGTGGATTCAGTACAGTGGACCATATTCAAGTATTAAGAGAATTAATTGAAAGAACACATGAATATGAACTTCCATTGTGTGTGGCATTTATTGACTATGAGAAGGCCTTTGACTCTGTTAAAACATCAGAAGTCATCAACTCTTTAAGATCAACAGACATCGAAGATGTGTACATTGACATGGTGAAACGTGTGTATCAACTGATTACTGGAAGTCAACATTATGAACGAACTCAACACATGTGTTAAACTTGGCTGAAGTGCATTCGGATGAAACAGTTTTATCCTGAAAAGGAAATTACCTTTGCGTCTAAAAAGAAAGGTCCTCAACCAATGTGTATTGCCAATCCTCTCTTATGGATCAGCGACATGGAGTCTAACAATTGTAACAATACGGAAGCTACAGGCAACCCAAAGGAGCATAGAGAGGTGAATGCTTGGAATAACTAGAAGAGATCGGAAAAGAAACACTTGGGCGAGAGAGCAAACTAGAATAGAGAATATCATTGTCAAAATAAAAAGACTGACATGGCGATGGGCTGGGCATATCACAAGAGGAACCGATCAACGGCGGACAACGTAAATTCTCAATTGGATTCCAAGAGACCACCGAAGACCTAGAAAACGTCCTCAAACTATATAGGTGGATGAAATAAGTAAACAGGTTTCGATGACGTGGAAGCGAATTGCTCAGGATAGACTTGTGTGGAAAGCATTTGGAGAGACCTTCATCCAGAAATGGATAGATAATGGTTGAATATGATGATGATATATATATGCATGTATGCTGTAAAACCCAGGTCTTGCACGTTTTGCATGATACAAGAAAACGAACGAAATGAAATTGTCATCCCGCTTAATCACTGATCCATTCCTAATTAAGGACTTTGTAAGAAAAGACATTCGAAGCGTGAAAACCGCATTACGCAAGAAAGTAAAATCGATACTCCAATGTGCATCATTAATATTTGCTTCTAAGCCGAATTTCTTCAGTACTTCTCAATTAGAGATTGATTCTCTTTGTCGTATGGTCTCAGTTGTGTAGTCCGCAGCAGAATCAGATCGTCATTCAATTCAGATTTAGTTGAATCCTTTTGAATAAAGCGATTGTGGTACCTCTTGTGAATATAGATTCAAAATAAATTGCACATCACTGCTTACTGCTCTTATCCTTTCGATTATTCTTTCAGAGAAAACAACTAATGACGAAATTAATTAGAGAAATAGCAGCAACTCAAGTAGGTCAGTTACAAGGATGGAACGGTATTTTCCACGTGACATCTTTTAATTCTCAGCAGAGAACTAAATAGTATTCAACAACGGGCTCAACAACACTCGAGTGTGTTATAGCAATCAAATACCTTTGATGTTTCGAAACGCATCACTAAAGTATCTTAAAACCCATTTATCTTTGTTTGAACCACTCAATAATTTTCTACTGTGAGTTTGGACTTCATTTCATCCCCAAATCGAACCACTCAATTTCCACTTGATTTCTCATTTAAACGGCATCAAACGAAAAGCCATTCGGGGAGCATTTATTAGGTGCCGTATTAGAGTAGCCCGATAAATAGCTCTTTTATCGGTTTTCCAAATTTTGCTCATATCATAATTAAGCGTTTCGATTGCTTTGACAAATTATTCCCAGGGCTTCATGGACTAATTCGCCTTACAATAATCTATAAATTTCTCAAATGTTTGTACATCTTATTAAAGTTCTAATAAATATGCGAAAGGTTTCGATGAATTGTTAAATGCCCAATTGATGCCTGTTTTCAGAACTAAGCTTTCTGTGGGGCAATTGAAAATCCTGGTCAGCTTTATTATTAGTCTCTTACAACCGATTTAAGAGTGTACAATTCCAACAGTTCAATATTCTAACTATTTGATTGTGTCCCTTGCGCACTTACATATTCTTAAAAGTCTAAATCACTTGTTGCATAGTTAGTAATTTGCATCATAATTATCTTTTAATACAACAGGGTAGTGGTTATCAACCTGGAGGTCGCGAACAGATTTCTGTGTAATCGCAACAACTATTTTTAGCAATTGTTAATTTCTACACTTATTTTTAAAAAAGAATGTCGTACCAAATGTTTCGAACGCTTTTATATTTTAGCATGGCTACACATATTGTAATATTCAACTACTAAAGGTCTTAACTTCACACACACGTATATATATATACTACACACAAAATTAATGTAATATAGTCTATATATAATTAATATAATTTTGTATTTAATGTGTTTTCTTTACTCTGTTAAAAATGATTTTTTTTATGCAAGTGTAGCGAATGCGGACAAGGGGGTGTTTGTGGATATTTTGGTTACTATAAAAAGAGGTCGCGGATTGCTTGGCAACTATAAAAGTGGTTCACGGCTTTAAAAAGTTTGGAAACCACTGCAATAGAGCATATTAAATGTTAGAATGAGGTTTCTAGAGCGGACCAAAACGTTTCTAAAAAATGCCCTCTCCTTATCTGGGATTGACCTCCAATAGAACATAGAAGGTTGCAATTTGATACTACTGTTTATTGTCCAGCAAGAGCGCCACATGCTGGCGGAAAATACTGGAATCCAAAAAATGGAAGGAAATCGAAAAATGGAGCGGTATTTAGTGCTTAGAATTTAGTAGGTCTTTCCATGCTGGAATAAAGAACGGCGTAATTTATGGACATTAACGTGAGTCATTTAACTCACGTAAATATAGAAAGCTTAAATAAAATGTCTGCAGAGTTGATCTAAGTTATCTAACAGCAAAAGATTTTGAAACGTTAAAATTAAAATTATTCTTCCAGCAACAAGTAGTAATATAAAATTTTTGAAATTCAACTCTCCAGCCACGTGTTTTTTTGTGTGCGATTAATCATAATTTAAGGGAATGTTTTTTCTAGTCGATAAATTACCTACATGAAAATTTTAGTAGATATCCAGTATTGAAAAACGGAGATGTCATCTTTGGACTCTGTAGAATGCAATTTGTTCAAGAATACTAATAATTAATAAATTTTACGTAAGTTGCATCAATTTTACCCACATAAGAAGGTGTGCCTTAGCCCCTTCTATTTTAATAAAGTGAATAATGGTTTCGTACTATAAATTTAATTTTATTGAATTTTATTGGAATATTTTTACGGAAGTGAAAAAATTATAAAGTAATTAATCGTGTGGGGGGGAAGGGTCAATTTTTACTACATCCACGATTTTTAATTCAAATTTTAATGTTACCACACTTGGTAAGAGCTTGAATAGCAATGAAAGTATTTGGTTCCGTGTTCATATGCTGATTAAATAGGAAGGCTCTGGAGAAGGATTGTCCGAATTTTTTGAGCGGCAGGTCACTAGAAAGTTTTTCACGGGTCCGTGGGCCAACGGTTTCAGCTAGTTTCTTAAAAAAGCGAAACTCATAGACAATAGAATTAGACACTAAAATTTTCCGCAGCAATTTATTATGATTTCTCATTCTGTTTTTCTTATTTCCCAGCTTTTCCTAATTTCTGAAAAAATATTTAAAATTCTTGTTTTGAAGTCCTAGGAATTTTTTTTAATCCCAACAGTTTTTGAAGGGCTGAATTAACACAGTTCGCGAGCCGGATTGTATCTCATAGTCAGTGCATATTGGACAACGCTCTTCTAGAGTTTATGACCTTACGAATTGAATTATTTCAGCATCCATTTTGTTTTCAAATTAGAATCATGATTCAACTGTAAAGAGCCTAAATAGTAAAGAAAACAATTGGCTTCATGACCGCATATGATGGTTATTTTCTTCTAAAAAAAGCCATGCTTCGTTGATTTCAGTAACCCAGAGCCTTTATAACATTGTACCGGCAACCCCAAGCTTGCTAGTTCGTGTCCAACCTGGAGCACGATCACTTTCTTATCTTATCTCACTCTTCTCAGTCAAAACTAAATTCGTACCCTGACGAAATACTCGATATGATAACATTAATTTGTGCTTGTTTTTTCTACTGTTTAGCCTTTTGGTTTCACTGAGGTTTCAACGCCGGAATTTGTCATAAATAAATGCTTTACGAAACATTTGCTGTGTTGGTATTTTTATCTTAATGACAATGAGACTGTCTAGATTTTCACAAGAACTTTATGATACGGCAAGAAAATGGAAAAGGGTCAAAATGGTAAATATGTCTTAGTTGACCTGTCATACCTAGTCATCCTATTGCCGCTTAATTTTAGTTCGCTCATATTATAAAAGATGGGATCAGCTACCGCCAATTAAATTTTCATAATATTAAACCACAGCATCGCTTCTCAAATTTAAAGAACTTAGCTCCTTAAATTTATTCTCCAATAAAATTTACGTCTTCCATAATATTATGCTTTTTCGTTATTTGCAATGATTTCTATTGTTCACCCGAAATAGCTATAAAATGGTGGGGAACTACATTTTTTCCTATTTATTTAGTAGATGTGAAACTTGCGTTATGTTATTTGGACAAAAAATGAAATTCCTATTGCGTGGGTGAGGGTAGGAGTAGATACCGCTCCTCTTTCGCTGGCATGGGTGTATGGATTTTGCTGCCACCATGTGCCTATAGGCACAACCTCGCGTTCTGGCTCGTTGACGAGGCGTCTATTCTGGGTCTTCATCCTTGGTATTCCAATTGTAAAACAACTTGTGAA
>QLNU02015003.1:57308870-57370631 GCA_006491805.2 Dysdera silvatica
GAGATAAAAAGAATCGAAAATTCCCTTCCCTGGTCTTGAGTATTGCTGCCATTTAGTCATCAAAGGTATGAAAAATGAGGAAAACAATTATTTTATCATACTCGGGGGAATCAGGAATTCTCAAGTATGTGTATTATTGTGCGTTTCCTCAGACCTGACGGCTGATACCGTTAGCAGACGTGAGGAGACGTAGAGGAGAGGACGTCATTTCAGAACTGGTTTTTAGCAAACGTTTGTCTGCGCCCAAAACCAATTCTGAAATGACATCCTCTCCTCTGCTGTAACCGGTTAGGTCTTTTGTGATGTCAGTTCCGGTTATTTCTAAAGGTACCATCGGACTGCTTTTCGTGAATGAACTACAGCAAATATTTTTTAAGCACGCAGGTAATTTAGTTACTGTTATATTTATTGAAATAATTTCTGATTTTTCTTGAAGCGCACTGAGTTTATTATTAGCTACACATAGCCGATTTAAGCACTTTACTAAGTACTGAAATCCTTCCCAAAATATCGCCAGTTCCTTGTAAAATTTTTTGTTTTTTGGCTTGGATCTAAGGACTTCGAAATTTTTACCGCCAGGGGCTTCCAAGAGACTTAATCCGCCTCTGCTTTAGTGACGCGTCCCGTTTCCAACTGTGTCCTGACGACAACCGCAGACGTGTCTGGAGACGTCCAGGGCAGCGTGGGGATCCTGCCCTTACTATCGCACGCCACACATGCCCACAACAGGGCGTTATGGTCTGGGGTGCCATCTCCTTTGATAGCCGGACCCCTTTGGTGGTCATTTCTGGCACACTTACAGCACAGCGGTACGTAGACGACATTCTACGACCGGTTGTGTTACCGTTCCTTTTGCGACACCCTGGACTTACGTTTCAACAAGACAATGCCCGGCCGCACACGGCACGTGTTGCTATGAATTGTCTTCAAGCTTGCCCAACACTTCCTTGGCAAGCTAGATCTCCTGATCTCTCTCCCATAGAGCACATTTGGGACGCTATGGGAAGGCGATTGCAACCATCCCGGAATGTTGACGATTTAGCCCGACAGTTGGAGACAATTTGGCAAGAAATTCCGCAGGACACCATCCGGGATCTTTATCAGTCTATGCCACGCCGGGTGACAGCTTGCATCCAGGCCAGAGGTGGACCAACGCCTTATTGACTTCCTCCCTTTGTAACGGTCAAACTCTGCAATAAATCATTCAATTGTTCTGAAATTTTAATCGTTTCTTTTTCTATGTATGTTCTTCACATCCACCAATTTTTATCGCAATCGGACAACTCCTTCTTGGTGCGTCGATTTTTTTTTGTTATAGAGTACATATTTAAATATATGGTAGATTGGTTTTATTAAAACTAGGATTTTAAATTGTCGAACCCTAAAATTAAACTACAAATATCTTGCATTATTAAAAAATCGGTATTATTGTAAAAAAATTAACCGTCTTTGAAGATCGGCCATTCACCCATTAATGGTGAAATTATCGAAAGTAAAACATTGGCCGGCGGTGCTCAGCACTAATATTTTGATTATTAAATTATGATTTTACATGAACGTAGAAAGAATAAACATTTCAATTCAATAATTTTCTAGAAGATTATAATATGTCAGTTTCAATAAACGTAACATTAAACTAGATTCCCTATTATGAAATCAGATTATTAATATTAGCGGTTATAAAACGAATTCTAATAAATTAAAATAAATTCTACAAATTATAAGAAAATATATTGAACAATATACATATGTAATATTCCTATATATATTTTAATATTTAAATCTGATCGAAAGCTAGTATACGAGAGGCTGAACATAAAATAAAATAAACTGGCGAAAAAGGAAAGAAAAATTGTCCATTATTATGTTAAAAAAATTTCACAATAGAATTAGACATGAATTTTAAGTCTTTTCTCACCTTACACAAAGTAATTTATAATTCTTTTATAAACACATCAACTTGCTATTTATCGCTCAAAAATAAATGACCAAAGATCTAGAAAACTGCTAAAAAATGACCAAATGCAGGTTGATTCAAACATTTTCAAAGATTCATTATAATTCAGTTTTTTACCATAATGCTCAGTATAAGTGAAATTTACTTAAAATGCAATTAAGGCATTCTACTCTGAGCCGTTTGACAGTGGTTTTCGGGGGTTTCGTCGAACGGTTTATTGGCGTTTCAGAAACATTGTCTTGAAGATCTTATATATTGTGTCCGGCATGCGTGTATAACTGTTCCCTTGAAAAAGATTGTACATGCATGCCTAGGTTCAATATATTGTCATATAATTTCAATCTTCACTCTCGTCACTAGCCCGTTATTATTAATCGTAAAATTGTCTATTCATTTATACTTTCACTACACAGGAATGTATATTTTGTAATTGTGGTATGATGTACATACATTTACACCTATTAATAACCTTCATTTACTCGCTTGATTTTCTACATTTTGATTTATATTTATGTTTACATTATCTACTATTTCCTATTTATATAATTTTATCATATTGATTGCTGCTGCTTCATGCGCGCTCTTCATTGATAAACTTGTTTGTATTTTTATTTTACTGCTTACTATGGTTTTATTTGTTTTCATTTCTCACCAATCTATTTGCTTAATTTTCTACATTTTCATCTATACTTACATTATCTACCTTAATGTGCTAATACACTTAATACAATTAAATAATAATGGTTAATGCACATATAAATAAACTGTTGAACCTAAAACGAACAGTACATTCTAATTCTAAATGAGAAAAGAAAATAATACCAATAATAAACTTACTTAATTATATGATTAACGGTACTCAATCTTATTTATTGCAATGACTTAAACTGTTATGACACTTTAAATTGCACAAGAATCCCTTGCTTTTACAACTGCATTCAGTATTAAAACACTTCTTTTTGCAATTACAGCGTGTATAGCCTTGCCCTCCGCTTCTCGAACTAGTTGCAGCTGCTTCTCTTAGCGACATTTCTTGAGGAGAAACCTGATCTATGGAAAGTAACTTCTCTTTACAAATTACGAACTGATTATGGGTATAAAGCTGCTTGAGGGTACCATTTTTTTTGCTAATTTATAAAAGTCGGAGTCTTCTATTCCAACAACAATCACCAACATGTGTCGGGCATCTGTACGACCCATCAGGGATTTGTATTCGTATGGTATCACCAACTTGAGCAGGATGAAATTTTCTTTTTGAGGTTCGTAACATTTTCGTTGCTTGCAGTAGAAGATTCTCTTTCGCGGCCGCTTTTTTCATAGAAATAAACTCGTATTGTTCAGTCAGGGCTGGATATGAAGATGTGGTAGGTTGAAGCTCCTCTTCAATATTTTCCTTTGGAATATGGTTTTCGATATGGTCACTGCTCAAATTTTCTTCAAAAGTATTAACAATTTCTTCAAGCGGTTCTTCGGTTTCGATATTTGCGATTTGCTCTCCAGGCAAAGATGACGATATTATGCCTCTTTTTGGTTTAACGCCAAACAGGGCTTCATAAGGATTTTGGGGTATTCCTTCGTGGTATGCTGTGTTCTTGGTAAATTGAATAAGGCAAACCATCTGACTATTCATTTGTATCGTTATCAGTTATCCATGCAGTTAACATATTCTGTATATCCTGGTTGGCCCTTTCAACTGAGATTTATGTTTGACTATGGCGAGGCTTTCCGTGAACTATCCTAACATCTTTCCACATAGCGCATAGTTCGGATATGATTCGATTACTGAATTTCCTACCATTATCTGAATGCAATATAACTGGGGGTACCAAATCTAAAAAATATTTGAAGAAGGTGAGATGCTACTTCTTCAGCTGTCTTAGTTTTCAAAGATCGTAACTGGACAAATTTCGTTAAATTGTCTTAATACACCGTTATGAACTTCTATTCGCCATCCCTGTGTGACTCCAGGTCTATTAGATCGATTTGACATCTTGATTTTAACTCCGAACTGACCAGTGGTTTCACAACAATACCATTTTTCGGTGCACTATTTTTCATTCAATGTTGTTTACATAAATTTAAATACATCACAACTACAAATGCAATTTTTTTTTTATTTAACTTGCAATTCTTTAAGCATACGTACGTGTTCTTCCTCCATGGCCTATTCTGATGTGAGTTTCGGAGAGTATACTCAAAAATTCATCATTGGTAACATAATACTGTATATTCGTTTCTCTTGGTTTTAACGGCACAATTAATTTCTCTTCATCATTAATGTTTAAAACGTCAAAACGCTTTAACCGTCTGTACTCCAAAGGTGTACTGCAGCACTTAGTTTTAGCAGAAATCACTTCGGAAAGTATTTTAGAGCACTTTTCTTGAGAAAAATAAAAGCAATTGCCCTCTCATTTACTCGCAGTTAAATCACACAACGTTTCAAAAAAAGGTCACGGTTCACTGCAGTAGCCATTCAATATATAAATTAGGGTATCGGATAAAACAAAAATTAAGCAAACGTCGCACACACCAGCAAACCTTGCATCAGACTGACAAACAGCAGAGTGTTCGAGAGTCTAACAAATGAATGCCACCTGACCTCAATCGCGGCAGAACAAAAGATTTGGAGTTTTTGTCGCCTCTGTCTGTCGCCCCTCTGTCTGTCTTCTCGTTTCAATATTCACCAGAGCTTATCTGTGCTTGTCGACATACGCCGGCGATAGTCAGAAAGTCTATGAATATAACCAAATATTCGGTCTTTCACCAACGAAATTGAAGAATATCGACATTCGCCGGAGAATGTCGACATTCTCCAATTTCGGTCTTTCATAGTAACATATATATATACAAATAATTTAAAGCGATATTTATTCTAAAATGTTTTATATTTACTTAAATTGAGCGTCATGCGCTTGGTATTTTATAAAACGTGAGAAGATTTTGAACACAATTTTCACAGTTTATTTTGAAATATTATCGTTTTCACCAAACTATCTTTTAATGAAAACATGAATCATTGATTAGTAAATTACCATTATCATCATAACTGCAACCAATACTAAAATAATATCGAAATTTAATTCATGCAATATCATATACATAGGCAAAGCTAGTAATCTATGTGAATTTACTCACCAACACTAAGCCTGTTTTAACTGTATCTACATAATCATGTGCAGCATGTAGCTTTGTAAGGCATAAGTGCATTTGTAATGCATAAGTGCGTTACAGTGTAATATGTTTGTAATGCATAAATGCTAAATTAGGGGACTAAATTATCATAATTTCTGATTTTTAGTTACCTTTGGTCCATTTGGGCTTTTATGACAACCTTATCTTTCATCCAAGATATTGATATTGGTTTATCCCCTAACGCTTCACATTTGAGACGAGTATTGTGTCCTTTTCTTACCATCTCCGCAGTAAATTTTGAGCGAAAATGAGCAGCAACTAATAGAAAAAAAATAAGCATTTAAACTTTAAGAACATTAAGCAAGCTAATTACACTAATATAATCGATAAAACTATGACTATCAGTAGGTGATGCTTATTAAAAATATATAATTTTTAACATAAAATTTAAAGAATGTGTTGGAAAATAGTATAGTAAACCATTTAGTTCAAGCCTGCTTGAATAGAAATTACATTTCATTTGAATTGTGGCTGAATTTTACAAATTTCTGGTTTTTAATTTCTTGTATTATTACATGTCATTAAGCAAGTTCCTTTTAAATACTTACTCATTTATAAAGGTTTAAAACAAAATTCAAATATACAAAGTGTTTAAAATATATATGCCATCGTAATATCTAGATGATATTGTGTAAATTTGGATTCATACGAAAACGAAAAATCGATGTTTCCTCATAGATCAAAGTATTTTCAATGGTGCAAGTGAAGCCTAAGAGTATCTACTCAGTATGTTTGCATTTGTCGATATAGATTCATGATATAGTTTCTATATTCTATGATATTTAAATTATGTATGTATAATTGTATGGTATGTATATGTTTTAGCAAGCACACAAGTACTAATTTTTTTGGCAGCAATTTATTATTTTGCAGTAGATATATTTTTAAGTACCTTTCTCATATTAAGTCTTGATTATATGGTATTTTCTTATAGTCTGCCTTTTAAAAGGTTATATAAATATTTTATTATCCTTGGGTATTATGTAACATTACACACAGTGAATTTCATACATTTTATACATATTTACATACATTTTAAAATCTTTATTAAGCACGCTATTTAAAGAAGAAATATGCAAAATATCTTCTTTCTTTTTGAGTACTTGAATATTGCAAATTTAAATAATTGAGGCTTAATAAAAAATACAGTATTCACATTATTATATCCACATTTCTACACTGTAATAAACAATACAATATTTTAATTAATGTAACACCTACGCATATTAAAATTCTCTGAGAAAATCTCAAATATAACATATAAATATGCTCTTCATAAAAGCATTAACCTTTAAACTTATAATTTTTTTATGCATGAGAAAGATTCAATCTTTCATGCCTCAGTAAAGACCATCTTAACGAGATAAACAGTAAAAAAATATCTCAGCGCCTGTAAGTAGATTTCACTGCAGGCGTTTCCAGCTTGCGGGAAAGTCCCGTATTCACTCAAACTGCAGACAAAAACTTCCCACTTTTTAACGAAACAAAGTTAGGTACCCGTAACACAAAATTTGAAACGGCCGACCGCCCAAAGTAAGAACGAAAAAAGATCGAATTCCTTTGCGAGATTTTAAATCATTACTTCTAAGATCGCCAATACCTTGGAGGGTTGAAGGGAAAAAAAAAGAAGCACTCCTAACGGGCAAGAAAAAACTTCAGCGAAATCTTGACGGTAGATTGAATCTCTCTTTCTTTGTTAGTTACTTTTTTTGATCCTAACTTATACATTTTGAGAACTTTACGAAGGAAATTTGTGAAAGAAGAGAAACAAAAAGTGGAAAAGTTCGGAGTATTCCGGAGTTCGGCATCCGGTAGCGCATTATCCCGTTTTAAATAAAAACCATGCCGGAAAGCAAATGTCCAGCTAATGATGCGGAAGAAAGAACGACGGCAATAGTCTCCAGAGGAGGATAGAGGGAATTTTCCGGAGTCATCTTCTCTAACTTGTAGGGTATGCGAAGAGTGGTTCGTATCATTAGGCTCATGCCGACCACTTAAAGCGAAGTACCATTTGGAAAACAATGCGGCTCCTGTGGAATGTCTCGCGATCGGGAAGAAAAAGGAAAAAAAAGGGAAAATTCCACTCGAGGTCTTCACCGACCTATCCCTACGAAACAATGCTGTTACCGTGTCGAGATGAAAGATTTTCGGCGACAATAGTCCATTCTACCTTGATGCACGGCAACATCAACTTGAAAAAGGCCATGTATTACACGTTCCCATTTAAGGGCATTAGTTATTTACTTACAACGTCGCAACATCGTCCCTTTAATTAGATTTAAGAAGCTATAATTCTTTGTTGAAGTTGCATAAGGTGAAGGGATACTGGTGTAAGAAAATTTCATTACCATGAACTTTCAGTCGAACAACTTTGCTCAGGCCTTGTCCTATTCCGTTGGTGGCTTGACATAGATAGTAGCCTGCATCGGATTCTCTGGAATCAGAAACCGCAAGCGAACCGTTTTCAAATACTTGTAGGTGAGGACTGCTGACGATAGATTTAAAGTCCCTCGGGCCATCGCCTAAAATAATAAAAAAAACAGTTCAGTTAAAATTAATTTAGTAAATTTAATATATCTCCTTAATTACTTGCTGTGCTCAACCATTACCCCATTGAGCGAAATACTTTCATTGTTTAAATTAAAAATAGGTGTTAGAGAAGAGGTGCAGCGACATAATGTAACGGAACTCCGATAGTATGCCATAATGTATAACTGCATAGTACTTTCCACTCTTCAGAAGATTCTCTTTTAAATTCGCGGAAACATTATAGCAGTATAATGTTAAAAACATTCCCAAATGCCAAAAAATTAAAAAATATTAATAAATAAAATTTATTAAAACATTCAAAAGTGCCACAAAACAATAAAATAAGAATATATTAATGAATAAATATAGACAGTGAGAAACGAAAAGCGTGTTGCAAATTAACAAAATACAAAAAAAAGAACCTGTATAACTGCAGAATTTTCCTACTGTTGTAAATAATTAAGATTTTATCTTTAAAACTCTAATATTTTTGAAAATAGAAAAATATATAAACTCTATTTTTCACTTTTAGTACTGCATAAATATTCACAAAAATGCGCAATTTTATATCACAGAATGACGCAATGTATGAACTTATTAAAATCGTAAGACATTTAATACGTGAAAAATAAATTTGCACTATAAAATTTTGGCAAGGCGGCACTGAATTTAACATTTCATCCTATTTGCTGTGTCACAGAAGAAATGCCTTCATTTTTTCTCTAAATCCAAAACAGATTTCAATGCCTAATACCTTATATAAAAAATAAGTTTATTATACTAAGGTTTAATACTTATTATATTCACCTTTCTACTTCTGTTTCCTTACAGGCGTAATGAATATTTTGTACTATAAATTAAACAATTGCTTGTAAAATACAGATTTCCTTTGTACATACTTTCATTTCACATATAGGGCAATAAAAGTAATATGCAATTTATGTTCACTACATATTGCTATTTTAAAGGTACTAAATATTGCAAAACGCGTAAGAAAATATATCCCAAATAATTGGCGTATGAATTGATCGCAATTAGAAATAATTAGAATTAATAATTCCATTCATTATATATTATATATGAGTAATAAATAATCGGATATTAATTATATTCGATTAAATTAATTATATTCATAAAAATATTTCCATTTTGTAATGCTGAATATATTGCCTCGATTATATACCTATTTTATTTACATGAAAAAGCAGAGATGTTGCTTATTTGACAATGCAATTTTTATGAAGTTTTAGGTAACCATGTTATGCTTAAACAAGACTATTTGTGATGTTTCGGACGCTTTCATTATGTTATGGGGGTCAAGGAGAGAAAAGGTCACGCTTCGCTGGCTCTTACTGTTCTCCAAAGAAGCTGAAACTCTTAAGGCCTAGGGAAATAACACCCAGTATCTAGTGAGCAGATACTACGCTTTTCTCTTTTTTTTTTTGGCACCGTTGGAAGTAAAACACTGCTAGTGGCACACTAAGCAGCGCAGTGCCACTTCAATGGACTTTGAGAGGAGCACCAAAAATAACCAAAACTACAACTAAGAATTTTCTGCAAGGTTTCTCCAAGAATGGGGTTTTCCATTCTGCAGGACTACACCGAAAAGGGGATTCTAAATTCCACTAAACCACATCGGAAATTGGTCTTTTAGGGAACTGCGGATATAAAACGAGACAGGAGTGCTCCACAACCATTGCTTCTGATGAAGGATAGCTGCTAACGCATCCGAAAGTTCGGATAATCTAATCGCTATTTTACCAATGTTGTAAGATATTATTACCCTTCGTAAGGTTGGCAACGTTGCCAAATAACTGTCAACGCACAAAGCCACGGAAGCACGTTTTTGTAGTTTTTCGTGGGGAATTTTTATAGATAGAAATGTCGGACACCTACGCTTAGCGGTTAATGTACTCTAGATCTAGTGGAAAGACTCTAGTTCGGCTCCAGCCCGGGACGATGTTTCTTTTTCTTCTATATTTCAAAAGCTCTAGCATGAGCTCATGTCTGGATGTCGGAATTTCTGCCTATCTACCAGTGTTTCAACCTTTTGCATATTTTTATTTGTTTGTGGTTTTATGGCTCAAGGACTACAATGGTCATGCTGAGCCGGGACCAATTATTTTCCGAGGAATCTGAACCTCTTAAGGCCTAGGGAACCAAACCCTGGACTACAGTGAGCAGTGCAATCTTTATGAGATCTCTGAGTAAGACATTTTGGCATGTAAACAGCTAATAAATAACACTGTACAGAAAATGCTAAGCAAAAATTTTAAAATGGACCTCGTTGTAAGAAAAAAGTTTTACAAATTTTGTAATTACTAATGAAATTACCAACATTTAATGACAATCGAATAAATAATATGGTAATATGCTGTCACTTATATAATTTACCGGTATTTAGTAATTATGATGTATTTTATTATTAGATATTTTCTACTTCCTCCAATTTAACATAGAAAGTAACATGAATCTAATATTTTGACCGCAAACTAAAATCTGTATGATTACATGAAAAATATGGGTTTTCACTCGTGGTAAATAGGAAAAGTGTCTTTGAATTTATATCCGCGTTGTTGTGCAAATTTAGTGATTAAAATATAGAGACTTCGAACATAATTTTTCTTTTATCGTCCAAGTACAGCAAGGAATATGTTGCATTAAGATCTATAGTTCTCTAAATAAATCGAGCTCCTATGTTCTAAGAATCCAAATTCCAAATTAAAATTAATAGGAAAAATGCAGAAAGTTTCTGACTCTAACTAAACTCAAGCCGATATTTTTCGCACAAAAATTAAACGAGTTGATTGGTTGTATTTTTATGGAAAAGTAAACGAGCAACCTCCACGACACTCTGTAAGACAAAAATTACAAAACGGCGCCCCAGTGGTCTTGTATGTTGTCCATTATTTGGAAATCGTGTTAACCCTGAAAAGTGTAATAATATTTTACATCCTGTGGGACCTAAACCCAGAAACGTAGAGTTTTGAGAAATATGTGGGATGCAAGCACATATTATACATTAGGATAAATATAAAATTGCAACTTATTTTAAATTATTATGAATTGGGCTCGTTACCCACCGTCCCATATGACTTTACGCCTGTGCCTAAACCTTAGTTCTGTGTAGCTGTTATTTGAAAAATATGTGGCGTTTAACTTTGAAAAATGTATGTTACCTTGCGCGAAATGCTATAGCAAAAATACCCAATTTAAGTGATTAGTTTCAACTTCAACTATAGAAAATACTGCCGTTGCTGCTTAACTATAGGAAGCAAATGAAGCGTTAGCAATTTAACTAAGCGCACAAATTATTCAATCTTGTTTTTGTTTTCTGGACAAAAGCATTTTTGAAAAACCTCAAAGAAGTGCAAGAGTGGCTTGCTTCATTATATTGGCCAAAATTAAAATTTTCGTTCCAGGCTCGTGTTAAAGTTATATATCTTTATTACAACATTTCCACAAAAAGCGCAGACCAACAGAGTGTTTTCAGCTGTAAGGCACTCGCTTGGAAGATGGGAAGAAAATGGAGAATTCAATGGCGTAGATGAAAGAAAAAAGAATGAGGAAGGTTTGGACCCACTAGTTCCACTCTGTCAGCAATTTCTAGGACAGCTGTCGCCAGTATTCAGTTTTTTTCACTATCCTTCCTTCATATAAAAGGAAGCGAAGCCACGAACAATGAAATTGTCGAACAATAAAAAACCAACTTGAATAGACTGCTTTTCTTCACCCTTTTGTCAAGGAAGGGTTCGTAATTAACTGAAAGTTAGTGAGGCGGACAGCAAAATTTTCTGAAACATGGGTAAAAGAAACATTATGGAGAAATGCCATATCTGTTTATCTATAAGCAATAGATTGAACGTTCGCTCATATACGAAGGATAAATTGACATGAAAATATCTTCACTCTTTCGAAACAGACATGTAGATTTATCGATGTACGTAGTTTGCTATCAATAGTTTAAGCCACTGAAGACAAAGCAGGCATTTTAGTAAAAAGGAAATCGACTTTTCTTCTGTAAATTCGTGAAAGAAAGAAACATAAATTTGACAATAAACAACGAGAGTTGTCTGAGGTGGACTTTTGATATATGTCATACAAAATTTTCGATAATATGAACACTTTATTCGCAGAAAAAGAAAGGACAAAACTTGTTTGTAAGTTCCAAAGTATTTACACCTGTTCTACGAGCAATAGCCTCTTCCCCTAAATATTTCTCCTGTGAATGATGAAATACTATCACTATTTAAAAGTATTTTAAAGTTGATTACGAATATGCGGCGATTTGATGGTGTGATGTTGGGAAATTGCTTCTTTCGGGACTTCAAATCGTAGAAAACGTATTTGTTCTATAGATAAATATTGTAATTCTCAGTCCTTAAAACAGTTACTTCTCGACGTCATGCTTTAAAAATGTTTATACATACGTAATAAACGTAAAAAATATGTAAAAAATATTTGTAATCAGGTTTTGAAAGATTCCCGAGTACCCCTTGGGGGGATTTCTGTCGGATGGCTATCGCTCTTTATTAATTTTTTTTTATATTTATATTATTTCGTATTTATTTTAATTTTCTTAGTTTAGTGTTGGAAGGAGTAACCATGGTTGAAATTTAAATAATAGTTATAATATAAATAATAAAGAAAAATGGCAGAAATATTTATTTCAATGGAAAGAGGATCTTATAGATTATTCCGCCACCTTTAGACAAAAGAAGGAGAGCGAGAGAATGGCCATTGTATCCAGTATGTATGATTACGCTTACGAACAAAAGCAAATGCCATTCTTTTGTAACAAAAGCATTTGCAGACAACTTACAATAGCAAGAAATGCAAATCATTAGAATAACACAAAAAATTTCATATTCATTTTCAAACGTTGTTAACAGTAAAACAAATGTTTTGAGAAAGAATATCTGATGTTTTATTTTCAGCATTTGAGATTTGTGAATTAATTGCATCAAAAAGTACGAAGCGATGGAAGTTTAAAACCACTACCGAGATGATATTTGTCAAAATTATAGATGCGAAAATTATTACAGGTCTTCGACCTAATTTCCAAAATGGAAGACAAGTTGAACAATATTCAGTTCCAGTTCATATGGGCAAAACAAGATGCAATGCAGATTTGTGTTGAACATAGTTCAGTTTTGGTAAAACAGTGGGTAATATCCGTTTAATGTAAGAAGAATTAAAATAAATCGATGGGAGTCAATGCTCAATGTTAGTCGGGAAGAATTTTTTCTGTACATTCCAACTGAAGTTAAGCCGTTTCTATTGTATGAGGTAAGAGCTGCAAACATTATGCTACGCCGTACTACATTAAGTAGATTATAAGTAAGGGTTTTTTTTATATTTGGCACTGCTGTGGGTATCGCACCTGTGTACTACCACGTTGGGCATAAATGAGTTACTAAATAACTACTACAAGACCCCCGAACTTATGAATACTGTAATTTCCTTGAAAGATTTGCAGGAAAACCAGACACACAACTAGATAACGTATTTTTGTTTAGGCAATTACTATTTATATCAGAACCGTTCCTGACGGGTGTGCAAAAGGTGCCCTTACACCTGGGCGGCCACAAATCCTAAAGTCTAGCCCCAATGGCAAACCCCAATGGCACACCGTTTATTGTGTTATTATATCGTTTCTTGATACGAAGATCCAGGACAATATAAATAACAAGGATAATACTGCACAAAGTAAAAATAAACAGCGCACATGTAATAATCATTATTAATCGAATAATAATAAATTAGTAAGAGTGGTGATAGTGCTTGTATACTTAGACGGCCAATAACTCAGTAACTGCTCTGATCCAAATAATGATTTGATTGATGAAATTATACTGGACAAGATTTTTCACCAAATTTGCGCCTACCCATACCAACTTTTGCTTAAAGTCGTACACTTCTTCACTAGTCCAAAGTATACAGAAAAAATTAAAGCTTTATTTATTTTTATACATCTGCAATTTTAAGTTATATAAGTGTCTGGTTTTGATTTTTAAAAATCGTGCGTTGAATTCCAGTATATTAACAGATGAGCGAACAAATTCCTAGACATCGACTCCTGTTACCAAGTTGCTCAAATCGAGTAGGATGGACGGTAATTTTCAAAGTTTTATTTGGTATCAATCCTCTAAAACATGGTAACTAGGAAAATCCGTTAATGTTTTACTATAAATTCTTTCAACAGTATCCACATTCCAAGACGTGAGACATACTGTCAAGGAATCATATGTCGAATCCCCCAACGAATCGCCATTTCAAGACCCAATAATATCAGAGAAATTTTATTATTCAGAAAAACTCAATATTTGAAAGCCTCATGCTACAGATTCCAAAAGGACGAACATTTTATATCTCAAAGATTATTCATAAAACCGTCTTCACACTGCTGTTAGCTTTGCCATCCTTTCCTCTCACTTTTCAAAACTATTAAGAAGTTATAAGTAATCTGTAAAGGAAATAGCAGTCATTGATCAATGGGCTGGTTAATGGTATTCAATCGTCGCCTTGTAATTCTATGTTTTTCTCCCGAGTGATGAGTTAACTCTGATGTTGGTTAATGGATATGCTTTACCTCCCAAGACCATTATGTTATTCACTTACGACGTGATAAACGTGATCTCCGTGTTGAAATAAATTTGCTCACTTTCATTCTGAACGCAAGTTCTGGTGATGGATTGTTGTTTCAGAAATCGTTTGTATAGGTGACATACATGTATAGAAATCGATTAGGCATAATTGCCTTATGTAATTCTGCTGTATCTATTTAAACACAATTTAATTTTCCATCACTACTATCCATGGACGCCCATATGGGATCAGAGAAAGCCATTTAAAAAATTGATTTGCCCTCAACTGCTATGCATTTTACTTTCAAAAGCTTTAGAGTCATATTTAAAATAAAGTACTGTTTTGGCTCATTACTGTCAAGCGGTATTAATTGTTTTTGTAGTGTTTTGATATCTTGTGCATTTACTAAATTTCTCGACAACTTTGAGAAGGAGGTGATGGTTTTTCTCAGACTCACCCCCCCCCGAAGTACTCCAATGGGTGCCCATGCAACTCTCCTTCCCTCTCTCTGAAATTTATCTAAAAAAGTTTCGATATTAAAATACGGGAAAATTTTTCCTCATAGCTTATAATATGGTGATATCAGATCATTAACTACTCATAAAGAAAAGAATAATTTCACAGTGCCTGGTGAAAACAGAACCCATGCCCACCTCGGTATCCTTCTTTGCAAGCTGTTTATCATCTAATAGTACCACATCATCGGCTATGATGATAAAAATTTCCCGTACTTCAATATCAGGCAAGTCTCGCTTTTCGGACGTGTGCTTCTTTAACGTCGATTTGATTTGGTTTAAAAGGCAGTGCAGGCACTGCCCCATTTTAAAACTCGTCTATAGTAAAGCTTTATATACGCTCGCGGAGTAAGGGGGAGGATGATGATGAGTCGGCAGTAGCTCAGTTGAAAAGGCCATTTGCCGAATACCGAGAGGTTGTGGGTTCGGTTCCTAGCAGGTACCGTAAAATCCTTCTTTTCTTTGCAGGCAGTTTATCATCTAAATGTTTCGCTGTTTGAATTTTACGGCGCAATTACAGTAAGTTTAGTGCTGCACCATGAGCTACAGTTTCCCGAGAGGTCCGAACATCTTAAGGTCTAAGAAACCAACCTCCGTATTACTGTGAGCAGTTTGTCGGTAAACGTTCTTTTTTAGATTCAGTTGGGAGCCAAACCCGGGTTAATCGCAAGCTAGACGAATGCGCTACCACTGGACAACCGCAGGGCCCCATGTAAAAGAATAGGAGACTTAATTTATAAAAACTAATGAAAGTGGACATATATAAATAAAAGACAATACGACCAGTATTTGCGCATATTTTTTGTTAGTTTCCTGGTTGTACGTATTTCAGTAAGTATATATATATATATACACGAGAATAATTCATCCATTGTTTGAGTGGCAGTTGTCCAGGATTGAGGTAATGGTCATGTACTTCTCTTAGTGGACGAATTCGTGAATTATTTGTGAGAAGCTCTCTCGTTTCTTTCCTTTCTCAGTTAGTCATACAATATTTATCACAAACCAAGGCTTTATGCCGTCATAAGTACCCTAGAGCACGTTGCTTTCCGATCCCCGCTTTTATCGTACGTTTGTATATAGTCCACTTTTATCAAATGCAAATAGCCTGACAATGTAGTTCTGAAATTAGTTGTTTCTGAATTTTGAAATTATATATCACACAATTTTGAATTATGCAAGATTGATTTTTGAGTTATGTAAGATTTAATTTTTAAATTATATATATCATTGAATTTTTAACATATATATAGCTGAATTTTAAAATTATATAGCACTAAATTTATAATTATGTATCACCGAACTTTGAACTTATATATCATTGAATTTTAAAATTATTTATCATCGAAATTTTAAATAATATATTATTGGGTTTGGAATTATATATCAGTTAATTTTTATTTAAATAGAGGTGAAAAGAAAATTTGGAACGATTATAAATACCTTGTGCCTTCCTCCATCTGACCCTGGGTTGTGGAAATCCCTCCGTTTGACAGTCCACTGTGATCCCTTTACCTCGCACAACAAAGACATCTGATGGTTCGATCACCCAGCGTGGAGGCACTAAATGTACAAAGAAAATTTATAATTTGAATTACAGTTGTGCAAAGCCGTTCACTGCATGGATTAAGGAACGGCTTTACCCATCTATTGTAAACGATTATAGAATTGTTTAATGATTCATCCTTTGAAACATTCTACACACAGATAATATAAATAGTACTTTACCATAGTACTTTAATTAAATGAATACAGTAGTACTTTAATTAAATGAATACAGTAGTACATTAATTAAATAAATACAGCAGTACTTTAATTAAATGAATACGATGGTACTTTAATTAAATGAATACAGTAGTACTTTAATTAAATGAATATGATAGTACTTTAATTAAAATGAATACAGTAGTACTTTAATTAAATGAATACAGTAGTACTTTGAATTAAATGAATACGGTAATTACTTTAATTGAAATGAATACAGTAGTAACTTTAATTGTGAATACAGTAGTACTTTAATTAAATAAGATAGGTAGTGGTAAAATGACCCCCTGAGTAAAGCAACCACTTTTTATGAGAGATAACTGGTTTGAACTTATAACAAAATCGCACTTATAACACAGCCACTTATAACAAAATAATACTTATAACAAAATATGTCGTATATAGTGATCCCCTGTCTATGGTGACCATTACAATCCAGTCCCGAAGATGGTCTCCGTAAACAGGTTTTGCAGTATGTATAAAAGATTTGTTTTAATTTCTTTCCGTTTGTATATTCGTATTAAAAGATTTTAATAAATGAAGTTCCAAGGACTTGAGATTTACGCTTCTAGCAGATTAATTTTGGAAACGTATTTTAAATGCCAATTTTACTTTCGAACTACTAAAAAAATTTGAAACAATTTAATTCATTCATTATCTATGATTGGACAATTTTTGCCAGATTACAGGGTAAATGTAATATATATGTAAATAGCGAATCATTTTACAGTAAAAGTTGTTTAATATTTACAACAAAAAATTTAAAATAATATATGTGAACAGCAAGAAACACTTTTAATATTAACAGAACGAAGGAACTCTAAAAATTATACTCTTAGCCTGGGAAATCCATCCACTGAATTTCAGTTACGCCGAGATATCAGAATACTGGAATTGAAACGTATTTGCAACGTATATGTCGAAACTATTCTGACAAAAAAAGGAAGAAAATACTTAAATAAGTAAAAGTCTGATGCGACGATACATCAGTACAAATAATTCTCCCATTATATCGTCCATTATGGGACGGAGAATAGGACCTTAAGTTGACTAAACGTTAAGCAGGAAAGACGTTAAGCCTACGCAGACGTCAACTGGAACGTGTGCAATTCTCTGAAGCATTTACCGGAATCGCAGTGTACCGCCATTAAATGGAAATTATCTTTAATTGGAATTAACGTCGTTATTGAGAGCTTTAATTGCATTATAAAATTGCTGAACGTCTTTTTTAACATTATGAAAAATTTTTAAGTAACCTGATTTAGAAGCGTTGGTATAATTGAATTGCGAGGAAGAATGTTCAAATATCCCTCATTTATTTATTCAGGCGAGAATGTACTCACATCTAAATGTGCAAAGATACTTTGATAGATTGCAGAATCCCATTAAAACGGGTATAGGTTGCTTAATCTCTCCAGATTTGATCGCTTGGAAGTAGCAATGTAGGTACCCATTTCATTAAAGGCCTGACCATTAAAAGCCCAGACCGGCTTTGAATTAGCTTAAAGGTGGAAAACGTTTTAGGAAGATGCCTTATATCTTCGTTGTTATCGAAGAATACGTTCTCGGTAATTTTATTAAATAGCATCTGTTTGAAAAAGAGAAACATTTCATCACTGCAATAAAATTAATTCTTTTTTTTTCTTGGAGGAGGGCAGTTTACTAAATTAGTGAACGAAATTTACATTTATAGACGTATCAAGACATTGTTGTCCAATCTTCGTTAAAAAAAGAAACACATTCAAGCTCAAATTTTAAACAGATGCCTTATGTAGGCGAAAATTCTTTAATGCTTTACTGTATCGCATAATACCAAAACGAATATAATCATTATAAAAAAGTTAAAGTAGTATTTTCTTTCTGTAATTAAACACGAAATTGTTTTTCATAAGTTTTTATTATCCCATAATTATTAATTAAGTAATAATTTTTTCTGTAGTAAAATAAGCTTCCTCAATATAATAGTAGATGAAAAGATGGAGATAAATTTATCCCTATCAAAATGATCGTAAACACCGTTCCATAGGGATAAATTTATCCCTATTGAACCGGTCGTAAACGCCGTTCCACAGGGTTGAATTTATCCCTATCGAAACGGTCGTAAACGCCGTTCCAATTCACGACACGCTGCATTTATGTAATTTTCGTTTTGAGTATGTTTTTAAATGTAATAGAAGATATTAATATTCACCGTCCAATGTTATTCAAATTTGAAAGTCCCAAATTTACCACTGGTTCAACTCTTACGTTTACGTTTGTTTGTGGTTTTACGGCTCAAGGGCTAAAATGATCGTGTTGAGCAGTCACCTACTGTTTTCCAAGGAATCTGAACCTCTTATGGCGTAGAAAACCAAACCCTGGACTACAATGTGCAGAGCAATGTTTATGAGATCTATGACTAAGCATTTATTGCACTGTGGGGAGTCGAACCCGAGTTAACGGAGTACTAGACGAACGCGTTGCCTCACTACGCTATCGCAGGGCTTCTGATTCAATTTTGTTCTGGAATAATGCCTCTTCTTTGCAGAAAACCAAATCTTCCTATGGTGGTTTGCATATAGCTCTAACATTAAGTTTAAAAGAAACACGGGCTGCCAACGTATATTCTATCATCAAACCCCACAAAATTATATAAGCACTTTTCTGGTTGCTTTCTCTGTTACGTATTTTATAATAGTGATATCCCTAAGTAGGGTAATATCCTGAGGAACAGGGTTATTCTTATAAAATAATATGTAACGTGTCAAATATGCACGGCAACGTATTTAAATATTATTTTCTATTTTATTCTAAGCGGGATTCTCAAAGGTATGCCGATTACAATCAAAGGTGAGTTCCGTAATCTTCATTGATGTAATGGCGGAAAACGAAGGAAACAAAAACAATTTGACTTCTAAAGGAAAATATAATATTTTACAACGATATGGAAAATTGCAGAAAATTAGGCTATAATAGCTACGATTTTCATAACCGCCGTTTTCAAGAAATTGTGAAAAAAGTGGAGAATGGAGTTTCAATAAAAATAAATAACAATTCGTAAGTGAACCGGATATGGAGAGGAGAGAGCACACAGATTAAGCCTTTGTAGAATTAAGCCATGCAAACCTTTGATTCAAAAGTACCGGAAAACAAAATGCGCTTATTAGCAAGACAGAAATAAGAATTTGTTTGTTTGTTTGGATTTTTTATGGCGCAAGCGGATCTGGAAAAAAAAAGAAAAACAGAAAAGCACAGAAAACGACAGCAGAAAATAAGAAACAGAAAAATTAGCTAAAGAAATTGCAGATCATTTTAATGATATGTTTGAATAATTAACCAAATTAAAAAAAGGGGATTAATATATATAATTGTATTTCCGATGAGAGAGAGAGGAAAATCCTAAATTTTTTCGATGATGGATTTTGAATTACAAATTAGTGAATATACTTTTTTTCGCTAAATAATTACCTGGGAATGTTTTTAAACATGCAAGTTAAATGAATTTTTATTTTTTAGCCATATCTTATGGCGCTAGTGTATTTAACTAAGAAATAGTAAAATAATTTAAATCCTCGAAAAAATTGGCGTCATATTTTTTTCAAATTCTAAGCACCAATACATACAGTGATATCTTGTTAATGCGAATCCTTATGAGACGCCGATATTTTTCCCATATAAACGGAAGTCTACGCTAAGTAAAGGACAAATTTCAATATATTAAACTTTAGGTTATTCAGCAATAACTTATATAGTAATGCAACACACAACTTAAATGAATGAATTACCAAAACAAATTTAATTTATTTAGAATTTACAAAGAGACAAAGAAATTATTGCTTAAATACAATGAAATCTAATATATTTTTACTTAATGACATATAAAAAAATCTGAAAGTATTTGGATGGTTGCCTTTGAAAAAAGGTGGCCGCCATCTAGTGAAAAAGCATACTGTCTGTAATATATCCTGAAGTTTTCCTGAAAAAAAGGCGGTTGTTTGTTTTTTGTATAAAAAAACTTTCATTCGCATTATCCGATGAACCATGCGCATTAAGCGAAGTTTTTAGCATTGAATATACATATTCCTCGGACGAGGAGAAATAACTTGTCTGCACTAACAAGAAGTCCGTCTTAAACGAAGCCGCATTAATGGAATTTCACTTTATGTCAGCTGTTTATCACGGTCTTTTTCCAAATCATTATCCTTGATCGTATTTTCATTACTATATTTCATCTTTTTCTCCGTTTCGTGATATTTCCAAATATGCATATATATATATACTTCTCAAGACAAAAATTTAATGTACGGTTTAAAACAGTCGAAGCATTTTATTTAAAAAATGTTTAGCTAAAAGAATTTCATAGGCAGAAAAGATGGGACATCACACAAATTCTCTCAATTTTCTTCATTTTCTAAATTATATCGTTTTTGAATATTTGCCTAAAGGGGAGCGATGACATGTGTCCTCACTTAGGCTCGTTTGAAATATGCATCGTAGAAACCCTAAATCTAATTTTCATATCAAACGTAAACCTATTTCCATTCTTTTGACAATTTGCCATTCAATTCATAACTTTAACTTCCTTTGTTCGAGAAACTCTTCCGATTTCCTTCGAAATGTAACATCGTTACGTTTATTACTCCTTTTTCATCTTTCTTCCATTCATTTATAGATATCGTAAAAGGAAACGTCATGTCTTAGCGAAACTAAAAAGATTTGTAATTTTTGAAACAGGCATCTGAAAGAGCCTTCTCTGATTACCAAATGAGAAGAATCTGAAGTAGCAGTAATTTCTTTGGAAAAGAATGAAAACCCCCCTGTCTTCGACTAACAAAGGCACTTGATGCTCAAAATTTTAGAAACCTTACGTTCAAAAAACTCCCCCTTTCTCATGAACCTGGAAGTAATGCAAAATAGACCATTTTAAAAAGTAAAACTTAAAATCTACAGTGTGCTCCAGAATAAGTGTATACAAAATCTTTGCCATCGTAACACAAAAATTATTTACTATTCTTAAGTCGCGCGCGTTTCATAGAAGCTCGTGGATTGTTAATATTTGGAAAATTCGTTTTATTCTCACTTTAAAATTTTGTATGACAACCTAATGGGATATCAAACAAACGCTATTCGATTATCACGTTACTCAAATTTGGAAAACGACAATGTGAAATCGCTCTGTCGCTCGATCGCTCATCACAAGAACAGTCAAACGGTTCAAGGAGGTTGGCCACAGAGGTGGCCATCCAAGAAGTGAAAGAAAACGCGAGATTAGCATACCCTGGAACCAGCAGCTCATCGCAAAACGCGTCAAATGAAATGCGAGGATCTTTATAAGAAAAATTGACAGGCATACTGGAATCAGTTGCACTTCAGTCCGACGAATTTGAGAAAAGGAGTTTTTGGACTAAGTATTACAAGCTCTGGAAAGGACAACTGCTAAACTGAAAATGACAACTGCTAACTGAAAATGACAAGAAAATATGGATATAAGCATGCGTGCACTAAAACGCCGCCGCCGCTGGTACACGTTGGGAAAATTGTCTTCGCGGATGAAAAGCTGTTCACAATTGAACGACCACAAAATCAATCAAACGACCACATTTTGGTCAACAGAAGCTCGTGGACCAAATACCATATCGAGCATCCTCCAACGTTGTATTGTATTTAATGTAAACTGCAGATTTATTTGCCAAGGCAATAATTTTTTTACGTTTCTGTAAAATAATTTTATTGAGCATATACATTAATGCATTTAATTTTATTTTGTAGATTTAGAATCATGCTTACAACAATTTTTCGATATGATAATATGCATGAATGATATCATAGCGAAGAACTACTATGGACTTTGATACATCATTAACAAATTATTATTTACGATTACGAACAACCGAGTTGGTTAATCGTATTCTGCGGTAGGAGTAGAAGAGTTACTTGGTTTTCCATTATATCGAAATCTCCAGTTTTTTCACTAATCCTTTCTAAGGCTTTGGATTTTTGAGCGACAGGCATATAATAGATATGGAATAGTCTCAAAATGCAGATATCGTATTCTATGCTTGTAGCTCAAAATATGATGCAATCATTTTGAGATTATTCTATATCATATTTCATGCTTGCCGCTCAAATATGATATAGAATTGTCTCAACATGCCTTTTCCTACAGAACAACAAAATAAATAAATTCATTACTCAGTTGGTCAGCTATATTTTTGTGTATCAAGGGCAGCAAGGGTCATTCTGCGTCATAAATGAATTACTAAGTGCATTAGTAATACTAAGTATGATAGTACGGAAAAACTGATGCCGCATATAGTATTGTAGTAGGTATAAGCATATCAACTACTGATAATGAATACTAACTTATGCTTTATTAAGTTCTGTATTAAGAGAAAAACATACTGCTTGGGGGTGGGGAGAAATATTATTAAATTTTATCTCAAGATTAAGAAGTTTAATGGTTTAAATTTTGCTTTTAATGAATATTAATATGATTTTAATTTTTAGGAAGATAAAATAATTAGTGAACGCGTTGTGTTTATAAATATCTGTCCCTCCACAATTACTTTAAAAGTAATCATGAAAGAAAAACTATTCCGCAATACTCAGGATTTCGGAAAAGGGAAACCAATTTGCCCCCTAATAATTAATGAACATGATTCCATTCTTTTGCCCCATGCTCACTGATCTAAAATGCCTTAATTAATCTTAATCAACCTTAACTAAACATGTATTTCACTACATATAATAAATCGTAATAGATCAGCGGCAATAAAAGAAACTTGTTTTAAACAATCATAAGGTTGAATAAAAAAAATCTTCTGTAACTGATTACATTCTACTTCCCATTTACATTTACTAATTACAATGTAAACAGTTAGTACCCTAAAAGAAGATTTACGCTAGAACCATTTTGCCTCAAACTAATAATTTAACAGATTCGTTGAGCTATAGAGTTATTACTTCCTTTCACATACAGTAGTATTTGGATTCCAACGAAAAGGAAAGAAAATGACTAACGAAAACAAATTATGACATATTAGAAAATTTTCTTTGGTTCATCAAAGACAATGGCTTATAACGCCATTACTGGTCGATCAAAACCAATGCTCTAAATTGAGCCAATCAGATAATAAAACCAATTAATTTTCTAACTATGTTAGACTGGGATACAAGGGAGTAGTTAAATTAAATTAAAAGAAAAGGAAGTAAAGGATCATATATTACCAGGTAAGATGGCCGACGAGGGGAGAGAGGGGCCCTCAGGCCCCTGGACTGTGTCCTTTACATCGCTAAAGGTGAAGGTTACCCGTCAATATAAAAGTTATACAACCTCACTGGTTCAAGCTTCGGAATAGATAAATAAATAAATCATAGAGTTGTGTGGCTGCCAGGCTTTAGAGAGATCTCTCGGACGCCAACTGGCGCCAGAGGTAACCAGGGCAATGTTGTATAAGTGCGTGCTTGATGTAAATTGTTTGGTGTCCGGGTAGCGCCAAGCTCCAAAACCCGTCGTTCAATTCCGGAAAGATCTGCGGCTAGTTCCAAGCCACACCTTGGGACTATAGCTGTTTGATTGATTGTTTGGCTTTTTTATGGCGCAAGAGCATCTGGGCTATACTGCGCCAAACATGGTAAAATCAAAGACTGTAGTAAAAACCAGTACTTTTTAAAAATTTTAAAACGTGCGTATGGTCAGCATGGTCATTTAAAATGTCAGACAGACTATAGCTGGCTATTTCATAAGTTTTCATGATGTAGACTGGACAATTGCGTTTGCCTCTCGCCATAGTTCCATTTCCAACTTCTAGCGCCAACGCATATTTTTGAATTAGTTTATATGGTCAGGCAGTACGTCGGTTCTTCTGATGCCTTCAAAAACCACACTGAAAATGAATATAGACGCTTTCTTCCGACTTTCTGGAACGTTCTTTATCCTGCTGGAAGAGTGGCCGGCGGGACATGATGAATGCAGGTGCGTTGCCTTGGCTACCCAAGGGTAGAATAAAGGAAAGGAAAGGATAGGGTGGGGTTTCTAATCTCGAACCATAGACGAAAGGATAGATAAATAAAATACTACAATAA
Source organism: Dysdera silvatica (assembly GCA_006491805.2). Taxonomy (NCBI): domain Eukaryota; kingdom Metazoa; phylum Arthropoda; class Arachnida; order Araneae; family Dysderidae; genus Dysdera; species Dysdera silvatica. Next base: position 57,333,480 of record QLNU02015003.1, read on the forward strand.
TTAATTAGATTAAAAAAAATAAAGTAAAAATTATTAGATAAATAAAAGTAAAGAATTTAATTAAAGTAAATATTAATGGGCATTAGTCACTAACTAAAAATAAGATAAAGGGTCAACCCAAAATATAAACGATGACCGAAAATAATTTTCTGTTGGTGACTACATTTCACAATACTTCACAAATACGTTCATATTCACATAATTTATATGCACATTATTTACGAGTCTGATAAAGAAAAGATTAATAATGTTTAAAAATTTATTTAAAAAGTCAATGCAGAAGGCTGGCCGCTTCATAGAATCCTCTTGAATTTTGGGTTTATTAAAACGCGGTTAATGGCCGAAGTCCTTTATTTAAATTTTCACAATCGTGAATCACCTCATCTATTTGTTGTCCCACTGGATTTATATCAGTTTCAAAGAGGCCCCGGTTGTTGGAAAAACACTTATGCTTATGAACTGTTCATCGCATCAGTAAGGTCTATGTAGGTTAGGGACTATAGTAATGCTTATCGTCTTCCTTGATCAACTGCTCCACTGCGTAACGTTAAGGGATGGTAATTATTAGGTTGTCGTTCATCAGGCAGTTGCTCCAATCGATCTCTTGTTCTAACAACAATTAAAAGAAGGCGGCAGAATCGAATAATATTTACAATGTGTGAATTTTTGTGTCTCACGGTATACTATGTAGAAATTTTATGAGATGAAGAAATATGTTATTATGTAAGATGGTGGCCACCCATATATTTAAATAATTAAAAAGTATAATTTTCATAAATTTTTGCGACACAACAATATCGAATGTATTCATCAGTAGTATTGAGTGTATAAGTAGTATTCACAAGTTTAAAAGTACTAACCATGAATTCTTGCTTGTTTCAAGCGCAACAGTACTAAAGATGAACAATAATTGGGATGGAAAATATATATTTCTTAGCGATACATTATGATAATCGTGATTAATGTTTTAATTTTTCTGAAGTGTTTGTAAAAACAGTGAAATCATCAGAATAGTGTATTTGCTATCATTGGCTCATTTAAATGAAGTTAATATTTAAACTGTTAAATAGCTGATCATATATTTAGATTTAAACTAAGCATTTCTCTCGGTGGTTCCGCTACAAAACATTAATTTGAAGCCATTTGTTTCGCTATCAGAGGAGGTTTCAAATATTTAAATTAATTTGCTTTTCTTTTAACTATTAATGATTATAGGCAGGGCTGTCCCCAAAGGGTACGCGCTGTGTGCGCCGCTTACTCTCAAGAAAATTTGAAAAATACAGAGTACGCGGCGCGTGCTCTCAAGGTCTCAAAAAAGTTTTCGTATTTGCTGGTTTTTGGACAACTTTCAACAAAGTTCAGCCTTTTTTTTTTCTAGTCATTTACAAACTTGAATGTAAAGAAATTAGAAAAATACCCTGAACCCTCCCAAACCTCAAAATAATACCCTACTTATGACCAGAAAAGGAATGAAAAACTGATGAAAGTTGCAACTGCTATCTTGGGCTTGGACCAACGATAGACGACCAGTCAAATGACAGTCAGCTCGGCGCTGTGAGGTCACCAAATCCAGTAACCCCGCAATTTCAATACTCCTTAATTAAGACAACACTGCATACTCTCAACAATTTTCTTCAGGACAGCCCTGGTTACAGGGTTATATAAATTAAATGAATATTATTGTAAAATTTTTCTTTCTGGCCTAGAAACTTTTTCACTGCAAAAAATGCGAAAGATGAATTGAAGACATCGATCAAAGAAGGGTGTAACTCCCCTTTTTGTAATTTTGAGAATATAAAAATTGAATTCATTGATTACCGGCAAAATCTTTTGTCATCATAATACATATCCTTGGATAGGGAGCTACACCGTCCTTTTACCTAAAGATTCAGGATTTTTTTTCTCTATCACATAGTACCCATAATTCAAGATCTAAAATTTCGAAATTACACCCTTCTTTGACCGATGCCTTCAGTCGTAAGAAACCTATATTTCCTTTACTTCTTGCTCTGGGTGAAATAACAAGACCAGTAAATGTGCAAAGCTATTCTTTGTAGTTACATATATACCGTTGTTAAAAAAAACCTTCCCATTTTCAACGCTACTTTTTTCTCCAAAGCCAACGACAATGAAGAAAAAGAAAAACAACCCAAAGTACAACAATCGTTTAAGTTACTTCTTCTTCTGTCAACATCGCGTATGCCTTGTTTCTAATTTACTCAAAGGCCTTAAGGTCCTTGAGGGCTAATCATCCTTGCTGCAGAAGGTTGGGCTATTTACGCAAGAACAAATCCTTCAAAGCACTTAGAAATTGGCCAGGTCTCTTTCAGGAAAATGAGTAAGCTCAATCTTTAAGAATGGACATTGCTATATACTTTTTTACTCTCGGCTGTTTTCCACAGAAATGCGTACTTTAACTTTCTTATTTCATTCTCTCGCAAACGAAGTCAAAATTCAGCATAAAATAATCAAGGATTAGTAAGCCGGAAACTGTTGAATTTATTTCTCGGAAAAATATAAAATTACGATACCGAATGATGACGAAAAGAATTTCTGATTTGTAGAGTTCTATTTCTAGGGTTATGCATCATACCTTCTTTCAAGTTCTTACTGCGTGTTCGGAAGAGAACATTGTAACCAGCTATGCCTCCCACTCTCCTCCATTTCAAACCTGCTTATTTAGCACAATTTATTCTTAATTCAAATGGTACATTGTAACAAATTAATAATTTTTCACCATGTTTATTATAATAATAATTAAAAACATGTGGCATATAGAAAGAGTTGACATTGTGCCCGTCATTTTATCAGCCACTGGTCTAATACCAACCACACTGTACGGAAGTCCGGAAACGCTTGAAATCGACCCGAACAGTTACATTGAGCTACAAAAAGCCACAATTTTAAACATATGTCGAACAGATAGGAAGTTCCTACATAGACACGACACCCGAGTAACCTACAGAATTAAGTCTTGAATACTTGTCATGTCCGTTTCAAATCTGTACCACAGAGAGCGAGAACGCATACAAAATAATAATAATAAGCGGACAGATTATATGGCTCTGGTCGCGTTTGGGCATACTGTATATGCGCAGTAGGATCGCTTGATCTTTGTCTGTTAATAATCAGTCGGCTACCAGAGCCATTTAATAAAAAATATTAATGATATATATTCTCGCCAATACAACCATCCCTTGCATAGAAAGGTGCCGAATTAGTGAAGATGTCGGATTAACAAGGGAAGTAAGTTACTGAGGGTACATGAAAAATTTAATTTCCTTTATATCTCTTGCCCGTGACGTCACATGGATGCGTGTAAAATGATGCGTCGACATGGATGTGTCCCCAATCCCTTTTAAGCCAGAGCTCGCAACCATGTTATCGAAGACCAGATTAGTGTCAGTCTACTGGAATAGAAAATCCACTTATTCTAATCATGTGACAAATCCAAACGAACAGTTTTATTGTGATCTAGTGATATTGTAGCAAGAAAACGGTTGCCAACTTTGTCTTAAAGATACTAATTATAATCAAATAATTTCAATGTCTTTCATTTAATCAGAATAGTGATTGCATTACAATAATGCTTATTTAATTAGAATGATATTCAATTAAAAGTGTTCATTTAGTTATAATGGTATTCATTTAATTGCAGTGATGTATATTAATTAAAATGAAATACAGGGTGAGTCTTTTAAACCAATACCTTGTTGTTTACTCATAAGTTTTTTATAAATCACATACAATAATACCTGGGAAGCTGGCCACAAATTTTCTTTCGACAAGGCCCATCTAATAGAGAAAGTTTCTTCACCAGCCGACCTCAATTTCTTCGAAGCCTTCCATATTCTTTCGCATTCCTCTTCTACTGTTAACGATCAGCTTCCGTTCAATTCCATGTCCTCTATTTGGAGAAACTTCATTCGTCCCATAGCAAAAGACGCGGCTACGGACCCACAACTGGTTTACCCGAACTAATTCATGGCTAACATGTTAGCGTCGATAGACTTTTTAGCATGTGCACCACGTTATTAAACTAGGGTTCTGAAGAAGGAAGCCTAAAGCGCTTCCGAAATAGCTATCAACAGTTTTATTAATTTAAACTGTGATTATGTGTTTTATTTTATATAATATTTACGCGCAGTGAGCCGTGTATCTTTATTATATATGCAATAAGTTTAGAATCATGCATGAAGTATTGAAGAATCATTTTATCAAAGCGAATTTTGGAAATAAATGATTTATTTCTCTTGGAGTTACAGATGTGTATAGCCTCAATAGTATAAAATGGGATGCTTTTTATAAGATTTTCTTTATACTAATACACACAGAAGTAACACGCTTATTTTCCTCATGACTGCTGGTCCTCAAAAAAAAAGATTTAACTGGTTAAGGATCCTATTGGATCGCACGCGCAATCCCTCCTTCAATTAGGTATTCAATATTTTTTCTTTTAGCCATTTTTCGATTATTTATGTTTTTAAAAATATCTGGGCAGTTATTCCAGTACTTTCAGCGTGAATTATTATTATTATCCCTTCTGTACAATTCTTTTCTTATTTTAGGTAATTTATGTTGATTATTCATTCTTAGATTTCTATTGTCCTCTAAGTAATATATTTATATATTTTCCAGGTATTTGTTTACTTTTATTTTTTTAATACATTACTTTTGAGGCAGAAATTTTATGATTTTTTTCAATAGGTACCATGCCATATATATAACAAATGACGGATTTAAACGTAAACCATTATTTCCTTCTATCATTTATAAAATTATAAAAATCTAAACTGAAAAGGCTATCGTTTTCAAGTTTTTTCTATACAAATTCCCCAAATATAATTACAGTAATTTGAATAGCCATATGTAAAATGGTAATGAAAGCTTATCAATACATCCTTTGGAACAATACCAATGCTTTTTTTATTATTTATTATTCCAATTCCTAAACTGTCCTCCATTACAAGAAAATGCCTTTCATTTTCTTGTTAACGAAGTTAAACGATTCGTACTGTATTCAGTGATGTTTTGTGTAGAATATGAGCAGTAATATGCAATTTCATTCCTGTTTGTTTCATGACTTTTTCAATACCTTTGGACTGTTTTTGTAGATTCAATTCTTTTAACAGCTCCATAAAATATGTCTTGGAGAAGTTAAGTCCTGGGATCTGAGAGGCCATAGTTTTTTTTTCAATTAATCTCTCATGAAAGGAACTAGTTACGAGTTTAATTAAAAAAAAAAATATGGCCTCGCCGATCTTGGGATTTAACTACAACTGACTTTTTATGAGACTACTTAAAGAATTACTTAAAGAAAAACTACTTAAAGATAACAATGGTTCAAAATATTAGATGCAATTCATGAAACAACTATGAGTGAAACTGGCAACGTTTCTGATCATACTCTATGTGAAACATCACTTAATATGATGCGGCACATTCAAATTTTTAACAAGAATATTGTGGATATTTCTAATATTTGATTTGATATAATGATTCTCCAATACTACATATATAATTCAAACTTAACGAAGGTTTTTGTTATGATTTGTAAAAAGTTATAAAAAGTAAATAACCTGGTACTGATTTAAATAGAGCATCTTGTGTAAATGTGTTCTTATTAGAATTTTATTTATTTCACCCGGCAGCAACGGGGGAAGGGGAGTGCTCGAATATAGAGACTTTTGATTTTCAGAACAGTTTTCAGTCCAAATTAATTCGTATAATAAATGACTTTCTAAGTTTTTGATTAGTTCCACCAATTAATGTGTTTCAGCTATTTGTTGATTAGTTCCTTATAATTAAAGGGAACATCTTTGAAGTGATTGCGTTATAAAAAAAAACCTGTTAGACCAGAAACGAGTTCGCATGTTGTGTGGAAATAATCAATGCCATTTTAATTCCCAAATGCATGTTTTGTACCATCGAGCACAATGACCTGAAAAAAGCCAACAACACAGGAGTATAATATAAGTCATATCAGAAAGGTAAATGGTGGCCCAGAGAAAACACTTTCTCAAAAATGACTATATTCCCATTATCGCAAATCAAAAAGGCTAGACTCAAGGGATGAAATAAGAGTGAGGCGCGCCCTGAAAAATACCTATATGCAAATTAGCCAACCGTGACGTCATTCAAATTTAACGAAGTGCTTTAGTGAATGGATCCGGAATTTTTTTGCACTCAACCAACTTTTCACGAGAACAAAAGAAGGTATTCACTACTTCCTATCCGATAATAATGAATAATTCATGAACGAGGGCTCTTAAAAGCAATTTTTCGATACTGGGAAAACAGTTGCTCCCTGCGATATATTGAACGCTTTGTTCCAAAGCCCCGTTCCACCAAGTCCATTTCTCCATCCATCACACCAGGAATGAGGCAAAGAAACAAAACAGATAAGGTCGTCCGCGACTGACCCGATAGGAGTGAGCGAATTTTATTATTTATTTTTTTATTACACCGCCCCTTTTGTTTTCGCATTCGCTTTAATTCTTGCCAATTAAAGCTAATCGACGCCCATCTTTTGCTGCAAGGCCAAGATGTCCGTTTCTTGCGTTCGAGATCTACCTCTTCCTTTGGAAATTGGCTCGTCGAAAAGAATTGTCAGAAAAGGGGTGTTCTGCAAATTGTCAAAGCATGTGACAGAAATGGTGACAAACGTTTTCTTATTGTATCAATAAAATAAAAACTAATGTAATGCCTTTCTATGTCTAAGGATCTGAAGAAATATGGCTGCTGAAACGCTCATTGCAAAGTGTCACTTGAACAAAACGAAAAGCTTTCCCCCATGCTTTACTATCATGCTATACTTCGTACTATACTGGACAATTGATCTAGACAGAAATTCAGTTCTGTTTCGAAAATTATTTCAAGCCGGATGTCAGCACATAAAACTGTAATGTGTACGGTATTGCAAGCATATATCAAATACCTTGGTTTCTATCTAAACTGCGAATACGGAATCTTAATTTCCAATTTTCTAACCCTTTATCATACTGTAGTAACAAGGAAAACGTCGTATGGAATGAAGGCCTAAAACTTGTCATGAAGAGTGTACAGCGTATTTTCTGGAGTGCATTAGACCCTTATTCTTGTATAAGCCAAATTTAATCATTAAGTTACTTTCATCATAGTCGATGATGTCTTTGCATTAGATGATCAAATGCGGCTCCCACCCGTCGCCATTTTTTTTTCTTTGTGATTATTTGGTCATCTAATACAACTACATCATCGGCTGTGATTAGAAGTACTCTAATGAATATTAACGCTCGTCTAGCTTCCCAGACTTTTGGTTTCTTTGACTCGTCACCCTGGTTTAAAAGAGCAGTCTGCACACTGCACCATTCTTCAAGAACTTGTCTGTAGTGAAAGCTTTATACACGATCTCAAAAGGGAGAACGATTGAAGTGTGTAGTTTAATCGGAAGAGCACTTGACTTGCAACGAAGATGGTGTGGGTTCGACTCCCACCAGGCCTCCAAAAGTCACGTTTTCCTTTGAATTTGATGATCTAATTTTAATTAGTTCATGATTCACGGTATAATGAGAGCAAGGGGCACGTAGCGGCCATATTTGCAATTTTCCGAGGAAGAAAATCCAAATAGCTTATAGCCTAGGTACCAATTCCTCGGGCCACAGTGAACATTCAGTCGCTAAGTGGTTTTCTCTTCTTGACACCGTTGGAAATCGAGTCCGGGTTAAAAATACACTAGGCGAACGCTCTGTCACTACAACACTGCAAACCTATTAACCAATTATTTGTATTAAACAATCAAACTACCCGGTTTCCTATACTGCTTCAAACTATATGCTTCCTTAAAAAATTCGTGAAATCTAACAAAATTTCTTGTGGCGTCTAAGGTTTTTTATTTATAGTAAAATCTCAGAGACACATTTAACTCTAACTGTAAAGAAATTTTTAAGTACCTTGGAAATTTGTTTTTTCCAACTAGACAAAACTGCGACATCCGCAGAGAAAAACCGACTCACCATCACGTTTTTTCTTCCTCATTTACTAACGATAACAGAACATGCCCGAATGGTAAAGCCATAACTAATTAAAAAACATACAGTAATAGCAATTTTCAATTAAAAAGAGGGAAGAAAAACCTGTTGCCCAAACTCTCTCACGACTCACCCTTAAAGCAAAATACATACATTAACTCGAGCCTTATTCAACTTAATAGTTCAGTTTTCCAAATGAAACCACAACACAAAAAAATTTTCTTTCGTCATCTAAAGAAATCAGAATCAAATATCTCATCATTACATTTGCAAAAATTCAAAATCAAAGAAACCAAATTGTAAAATGTGATTTATGTAGTATGTTACTAAACTGGAAAGGAAGTATTCAAGTATTACGCAAGTACCGTTGGGGTGGTTGCTGCTGTATTTGTTATCCTATGTCAACCAATGTTAATTTTTGGTTATCGCACTGCTCACTGTAGTCCGGGGTTTGGTTCCCTAGGCCATAAGAGGTTCGGATTCCTCGGAAAACTGTAGGTCCCGGCGCAGCATGACCATTGTAGTCTTTGAGCCGTAAAACCAAAAAACAAACAAACAAACAAAATTTTTGGTTACGGGGCAGTCCAGTTCGAATACATTCTTCATATAACAAGGGGAACCCACAATGAGTGCCCGCGGTTTTGATGAATTTTTTTGATGAATGTAGAGCCAAAATAAGGAAATATTGTGCTGGCATTCGTCCCAATGCGGCTTATTTTCGGAGATATGTATTTTTAAAGATTTTGCATTATTATATGAGTTTAAAACACAACGCCCTATGCGAGCCAATCGGGTGAAATGGCCGACGTATTGCTTAAGTAATATTTGAACTCTCCCAAAGGAGCCTCGTAACAAGCTAAAACTTTCTACCCTTCTCCGTTTCTAACCTAATAAGTCAACCCCATCTCAATCCCAAAAACATCACGGTGACAATAAAAATATTTCGGAACAGATGTATCATCAAAAACTATACTCAGGTTGAATAAACTTACTTTCATTGCAGTCACACTCAGGGAGTTTGAAATCAACATTCTAACTGTACACTGGACAGTAGCTAGAAAGTTTAAACATTTCTTCCCCATTATCTGCTTTTAGCACCGCCATCTGAGAAAAAAGTTGCAAACTAGGTGTGCTAACGTGTCCATGGTCTTCCTAGAATACGTTGATAGTCGGAATTTGAACAAGCATTCCAGCTAGAAGCTAAATTTTGATCAATACATTCTTTCGAACCTCCGAAATTACATTTAAATGTATGATGTAATATATAAAGAGGCTCAATTTACTAAACGTGTATGTATATATATTTAGTTTCAGTTATGCGACTGATTTACGTATTTATGTATTAATTACGGATGAACACGCTACTTGTTTCCCAAATCGTTGCACGCCATTATATATTTCATGTCTTACAATATTCATAGTCGCACTACATATTCAATTTAATGTGCGTGTTGGTCGGTCACGAACATATTTGCCACTGCTGATTGGTCAGATTTCCCAATAATATCAATGTTTAAAATGGGCTTATCACTTGGTAAAAATCTATATGCTCATCAACAAAATTAGCTGCATGTGTGTGTTTATGAGAAATACTTCATGTAGGAGTTCAAAATTTAATAATAATTTAACCCTTTTGAACGATCTCCACACTTTATTCATATTAAATTACCTACTATATGTATCTATATATGTGTGCATATATATATATATAAAAAGTTTTCCTCGCCCATTCTTGGCGGAAACAGGCTTTGGGACGGGCAGAGCGCCATGTTCCCAAGCCTCTTTTTACATCACTTCTTAATGTGCCATGTCTAGAAACTTCCTGACAATGTGACACGTGTTTAGGATTGTGGCTTTTTGTATTTCAATGTAGGTGTTTGGGTCAATGTTGAGTATCTCCAAATTCGTCGCAAGCGTTTTTGGTACTATCCCTGTTGCTGAGATGACTAACGGGATGATGAGGATCTTTTCCATACCCCATATATCTCGTACTTCATGTCTGAGATCTTGGTACTTGGTGATTTTCGTTGTGTAGGTTGTCTGTATGTTATTGGTGTTGGGTACTGCTATGTCGATTAAGTACGTGGTCTTATTCGATTTATCGACGAGGGTTATGTCAGGACGGTTATGTGGGACTGTCTTGTCTGTTATGATTGCTCTATCCCAGTAAAGCTTGTGTGTTTCGTTCTCATGCACGGTCTCTGGCTCATATTTGTAGTACGGGCATTTTTCTGTCAGAAAGCCAGCATTCGCTGCCAATTTCTGGTGGACTATTTTCGCTACTTGATCGTGTCTATATTTATATATACATATATATATATATATATTTACTTACTTACTGATGATATTAATATAGTTTTAGTACTCCTTTAAAATTGCAAAACATGAAACAGACACTTTTTACTTTAAGCAAAGGTGTCGAGCACGAAATAAATATGCAAAATTCGAGATGCATACTTCAAAATTTCATTAAAAATGCAAAAATATACGGGGATGATACTGAACTGGAAATTGATGAACAATGTATTCATCTTGGACAACTGATATGAATGGAAGAAAATAATATATAGGAATTCTATGCAGACGTATTAAACTTACAAGGGGAACCCACAGTGAGTGCCCCGCCGATTTTGATGAAATGTTTTGATGAAAGTAGAGCCAAAATAAGGAAATACGTGTCTCGGCATTCGTGCCAATGCGGCTTATTTTCGAAGATATGCATTTTTAAAGATTTCGAATACCACATTTGAGCTTAAAACACAACCCCCTCTGCAGGCCAACCTGTAGCTTGGGCGGTAAGTTGTCGGCTCTTCGCGGCGTGTTTTTGTGTTCAATGCCTGGGGAAATCGATTACACTTTTTTTTTATGTATCCTTTTTACATATTTATTTATATATTTTTATTAGTAAAAATACTTTGCTTACAATCGGATTTTGTTCATAAACTTACTTTAATAAAATTCATATTTATGTAATTAAGTTAATTGTATGCTTATGGGCAGTGATAATTTCTACTCGAATTTTAATTGTTGATTATTAAAAAGCTGAAAAGTTGAAAAAGTTTTGGTGTAGCCATCCAGCCTGTTATGTAGTTAAGTAGATCCAGCACACTTTAATAATGTTTTTACAAATGACGACGGCACCTCTTCTTCTACTGTTGAAGTAATTCCACCTCATTGTACCCCATACTGTTAACCTCGTGATGTGTACTTCTTCCGTCAAGTAAAAAATTTCATTAAAAGGTTACAAAATTGTGTTGAAATCTTACAAGAAAATAGTCATTTAAACACGCGAGCAGATAGATGCTTTGAAGATCCATTCACTTATTCACAATCAACTTTCGGCGCCGAATTTTAAGAATACGTTACAGTACTCTTGGTTTGTTGCAAAGTTAACAAACGAAAGAAGCGTTTTTGAAAATGTAGATGGTATTTGTTTTCCAGATGATATTAGACAAAGAAAATCAGTTGTTCGAACAATTCATTTATAAAATGCTCACGTTGTAGAATTTTTTTTATGTTTTTATTGTTTTTATGATAATTATCATCCAAAACTGTGTACCAGTATACAATTCCGACACCTCCGATAGTGATACACAAAAAATATGTTCACATCAGTCAGTTTTAAAATAAAATTGATTGCATTTTATAAAATAAAATGTTTCTATATAAATAAAATGCACATAAATGAGATGCACATAAAATGTTTATATGTTATAAAATAAAATGATGTTTATATGTTATAAAATAAAATATTACATACTAAAAATGCGTTTGTCAATAGATAAATATATTTAAAAAAATATTAGGCGTAATAGATGCTAATAGTGAATGACTGCAAAGGCCAATAATGACAAAATAAGACGAATTAACGCAGTTTTCATTTTTATTTAATGGAATTGTTAAAAGTTTTCAGAAAAAATCTTTCAATCCTTAAATAAAACAAAACTGCGTTATTGGTGTAATTTCATCCCTTCACAGGTTGACAATGAGTACGCAAATTTTATAAAAGTTATATTCACATAAAAACTTACAGCTAACTCCTAAACTTTTTGTACCTTTACAACTCTTCAATTAAAAATTAAAATTCGTGTAAAAATTATAACTGCGAAAAATAGTAGCACAGAATTAAATACGTAAATATGAATTTTATTAAAGTAAGTTTATGAAAAAAATCCGATTGTAAGCAAAGTATTTTTACTACTACAAATATATAAATAAATATATATAAAGGGTACACAAAAAAATGATCGATTTCTCCGGACATCGAACACATAAACAGAGCATGAAGAGCCAACAACTTATAGCCCAAGATACCAATTGGCTCGCATAGGGCGTTGTGTTTTAAGCTCATATATAATATGCAAAATCTTTAAAAATTCGTATCTCCGAAAATAAGCTGCATTGGCATGAATGCCGAGACACGTATTTCCTTATTTTGTCTCTACTTTCATCAAAAAAATTCATCAAATTCGGCGGGGCACTCACTGTGGATTCCCCTTGTTATATGAAGAATGTATTCGAACTGGACTGCGAGCTATGATTCTCTTTCCCAGAATAGCTTGTTTTGAAAACGGTTGACCTCTTTTATAGCACATTATTTGAGAGCATTAGGATAAATTGGTTTTATCCGATTATCTTTAATGGTATTCACTTGGGACCGCTTACATGATATCACGATCAAATACATACTAATTCTATGATAGTATGGTATTTAAAATATCAAGATGCAAATGTGAATGATATATAAGGAATATTGATTGCCATTGAAAATAACAAGAGCCTTAGGGTTGTTAAAGGAAGTTTATCTGTTGGGAAGAAACACATCATTGCATTAAAAGGAGAGGATGGCACCGTAACAAGAAATAGGGAAGAAATACTTAGAAGAGTTGAAGAATTCTACAAAAATCTATACGAAAGTAACAGTGGATTAAACGAAGACATTGAAATAGTCGAAGGAACAGCTCCTAAAATCTTAAAAGAAGAAGTTTCATTTGCAATAAAAAGTATGAAGAAAGGAAGAGCCCCTGGTGATGATGGTATTACATTAGATATCCTAAAAGAAGCTGGAGAATATGTAGAAGACATACTTGCAAAATTCTTTACCAAATGTCTTAACAGCGGTAACATACCAAACCAATGGGATTCTGCAACAGTAATTCTTTTGCATAAAAAAGGTGATAAAGAGGATTTGAAAAATTACCGACCAATTAGCTTGTTACCTGCTATTTATAAAATCTTCACAAAAGTGCTAACACATCGCCTGCAGAAAAAATTAGATGCAGCTCAACCAAGAGAACAAGCTGGATTTCGAAGTGGATTCAGTACAGTGGACCATATTCAAGTATTAAGAGAATTAATTGAAAGAACACATGAATATGAACTTCCATTGTGTGTGGCATTTATTGACTATGAGAAGGCCTTTGACTCTATTAAAACATCAGCAGTCATCAACTCTTTAAGATCAACAGACATTGAGGATGTGTACATTGACATGGTGAAACGTGTGTATAAAAATGCAAGTGCAAAATTTCGGTTACATAAAGATACCAAAACTATCAAAATTGGTAAAGGTGTGAGGCAGGGAGATACCATTTCTCCAAAACTTTTTACTTCAGCTTTACAGATGATTTTTCAGCAGATAAATTGGAATAACAAGGGAATAAAAATAAATGGTGAATATTTAAATCATTTGCGGTTTGCTGATGACATTGTTATTTTTTCAACGAACCCATTAGAACTCCAAGACATGGTACAGGAGCTCTCAACTAGAAGTAAAGAAGTTGGACTCAAGATGAACCTACAAAAAACTAAGATCATGTTCAATAATTTCGTAGAGGAAACAAAAATACAAGTTGACAACATTGAGCTAGAAATTGCTGATTCATATATTTACCTTGGCCAGCTGATTTCAATGGATGGCAACATTATGAAAGAACTCAACAGACGTATTAAACTTGGCTGGAGTGCATTTGGAAGAAACAGTTTTATCCTGAAGGGGAAATTGCCTTTGTGTCTAAAAAGAAAGGTCTTCAACCAGTGTGTATTGCCAGTCCTCTCTTATGGATCAGAGACATGGAGTCTAACAGTTGGAGCAATACGAAAGTTACAGACAACGCAAAGGAGCATGGAGAGGTGCATGCTTGGAATAACTAGGAGAGATCGAAAAAGAAACACTTGGGTGAGAGAGCAAACTAGAGTAGAGGACATCATTGTTAAAGTAAAAGGGCTGAAATGGCGATGGGCTGGGCATATTGCAAGAAGAACTGATCAACGATGGACAACAGAAATTCTGAACTGGATTCCAAGAGACCACCGAAGACCTAGAAAACGTCCTCAAACTAGATGGGTGGATGAAATAAGAAAACAGGTTGGGGTGACGTGGAAACGAATGGCCCAGGATAGACTTGTGTGGAAAGCATTTGGAGAGACCTTCATCCAGCAGTGGATAGATAATGGTTGAATATGATGATGATGATATATATATATAAAGTAACATATTATAATTGATAAATAAATCCTCTTAATAATATGTGAATGGCAATAATGCTAGAATGAATCTGAAATAACCTAAAATTCAATCATATACTCATGATTTCAAAAAGCTTTGACCTAATATGCATTTCAAAACGACATGGCGCTACATATCCTAAAGTACGTGTTCGTTTGTTTTTTGCAATTATTCGAAGGTGATGTTTTATGTGAGGTGATGTATGGAGCTATACATTCTGAGGTAATGGAGGAAATACACTGTGGAGAATTTCATGAAAAGGAAGATTTCAAATTCCTTATGAGACCGTGTAAGGGGCCCGACTTTATTATATTTACAAATTTAAAGTTACAGGGAATGCTTCCCATTTATTTGCCGACAATTAAAAATAACACCTAGGACAGCAACCCCATATTCATGCAGAAACGCAAGATGGTTGGAATTTTTCTACCGCATTCCTTACAGAATATCAAGGTGTATACATCTTATGCAAGAAATGTGAGAAAGAAAAGCAATTAGTTTTCGCCCGTCTTCAACAAATATATTTTTTTTAAGTATCTCCCGTTACGGGTGCTAATTAATTGGTTAACTAAACTGAATTTCTTACGCGTTTTGGAACTTTTAACCCCAATGACCATAAATTATGTGCTCTTTAATGACATTAGAGAATCTCCATAAATTGAATGACGACAGAGTAGCTGCGTAAATTCACGAGTAATAGACAGTAGGGACGTGAGTCTTGCGAAAGTGACGTAAGTTACGTTGGTATATACTCAGTTTTTCATTGATGCAAGGAAAAAACAATTGGATGGAATGTAAACTCGAACTAAATATTACTGGGCACTCGAACTTTACAGAACAATAATGAATAAAATAGATCAATAAAAATATGTGTATTTTTATTCAATCAGAATTCGTAAGAAAATATTAAAAGCAGGTTATTCTTTGCATATTTATAATATATATATATTTTTATATTTTTTTTTGTTAACAGGCAATTTCAAGTAGTGGAACTACACATCATAATGCATAAGGCTTAATCTGGTTATCGAAACCGACATCGAATACACAAAATTCTACACATATTTTTATTATTTTTAAAAGCCAAGAAATAAAATATTTCACTTATATTTGAGGCCTATACCTTTATATACCCATTAACTATTCCATTATTTGAAGGTTCGCTCCCTCTAATAGTAAATCCTGTGTTAATTATTCATACCTGTTGTCACATTTACTAATATCAATTTTTTATCACTTCTTATCTTCTGAGTTACGGAAATATATTTAACGTCAAATATATATTTTCAATTGCCTATATATGCATATTTGATGATTAGCCATGCATAGCCGAACGTAGTTTCGATTTTCAAATTTTAATACGCGTTTTTTCCTTTTCTCGTACACACCGAAATAATTCTTTGAAGGTAAAAATGACTGGCAGTAAACTTTGAATAATTCAAGCACAATATATCATATTTTCCCTGCCCTTGACATAAGAGCCGTAAGTTTTCTTATAAGAAGCAATCAATTTCTCAATAGTCTGACATATTTCTCCACTTCAATTTATTTACTTCAAATTTCAGACTTTCCTGATAACAAACAAACGATTTTAATTAAATATTGAAGATCCTAGAAGACCATGGAATATACTGTAACAAACAAAATCATTTCCTCTGAACGTCATGTCATATATTTAAATCATTAAAATTCGACGTATATATCAAACGGTTTATATTTGTTTTCACACACATATATGCTTATGTATGTACAAACCATCACGATCAGCAAAATCTGCCAACAATTGTAGTTACAGAAGAAATGCCGGATGTTTTAGTATCATGGGCAACGAATGCCATAAGTTCAATGAAAAATGGAAAATCTACAGAAAAGAAGGCATTTCTGCTGAAATGTTAAAAGATGGCATTTCTGCTGAAATGTTAAAAGCTGGGTGTAAAACGCTTCACAAAATATTGGCAAATCTCTTCTCAAAATGTCTTAAGGAACAGGAAATCCCTAACGTGTGGAAAAGTGGCGATGTTATTCTTTTGGATAAGAAAGGAGCTCAAGAAGAAACTATCGACCAATTAGCCTTCTCCCTGTTATGTACACAGTTTTTTAGCAAAATCACTGCAAATAGAATTTATAGAACATTAAACTATGCCAAACCTCTAGAACAAGTAGAGTTTAAAAGTGGCTATAGTACGATTGACCACATTCAGGTTCTTCAGAGAATAATAGAAAGACACAATGAATACACTTTACCATTATGCATTGCCTTCATCCACTACGAAAAAGCTTTTGACTCAATTTTCAAACCATATATTTTAAATGCACTAGGTAACCAAGGTGTGAACCCAGCTTATGTTAGCTTACTCCAGTCCATATTTTATAAAGCAAAGCGACTATATCTATAAACAGACACAAAGTTGAAATTAACCTTGAGAAAGGTATACGACAGGAAGATACAATCTCGCCCATACTATTTTTAGCTTGTCTTGAGAAAGTTTTTCGTAAATTAAACTGCCATCAAAAATGCTTAAAAATCAACGGAGCTTATCTAAACCATCTAAGATTCTCCGACGACATCGTATTTTTCGTAAAAGATCCAGAAGAGCTCCAAAGACTCATTGAAGATCTAAGAACGAAAGGAGAAACATCTGGCTTAAAAATCAACTTGAAGAAAAGCATGGTTATGTTTAATAAGTTTATACACACTCAGAAAATCTTTATTTCGAGAGCGGAAATACAGCAAGCTGAAAATTATATGTACCTAGGTCAACGAATTACGATGAAAGGCGACATAAATCAAGAGATCGAACGTCGTATCAAGCTTAGCTGGCAAGCATTCTACCGGCTACAAATAATTTTTAAAAAAAAGCTCCCTATTTCTTTACAGAGGAAAGTTTTCGATCAATGCATCCTACCTGTTCTGACTTATGGTTGTGAGACATGGACATTGACTGCCAAAGGTATCCAAAAGTTACGAGTGGTACAAAGGAACATGGAACGGCAGATGCTTGGTATCACGCGACGAGATCGAAAGACCTTCAGTTGGATAAGAGATCAAACAAAAGTTTGTGATATCATTGCGAAGGTAAAAAGTTTGAAATGGAAGTGGGCAGCCCATATTGCTAGAAGAACTGACAACAGATGGACCAAAAACATCAGCAGAATGGATCCTACCGGAACGTGACACGCCCGCTGAAGCCAGGCCAAGGACTAGATGGCCATGAAATTATTAAGATTGGTCTAAAGTGGTATAAAGTTAATAAGAGTCGATTTCGTTGGAAACATGCAGAGAGGCATGCTTCCAACGAAGTTCATCTTGTGCTCGATCTCGAGGTCTTCAAACTGCAAATGGATTGACAACGGCTGAAATGATAGCCGATGATATAAACTATAGATTCTGCTTTTCTTTATTTTTTGCGGCTTAAGCAACGACTATTGATATAATACTAGAAAACAATTCAGGCTAGCCGTGTTTTAAGCAAAATGTGCTTGTGGAACCCTCAGTGTTCCATGACTATCCTAGGATTCGTAAGGCAGCCTTAGAAAATTTAAGAAATTTTGAAAATCTACCACCCCTGTAATTTTCTTCCCACGGCCTGCATCCTACATAAAAAAATAATTAACTGCAACTATATTGGAGTGGGGAATTTATTAAATAAATTCCCCCACGAAAACTCACAAAAATCTCGCCCCGGAGGCTTTCTTGTGTTGACCATATTTGGCAATTGTGTTATCCCTGCGGAGGGTAATAATACCTTAACATCTTTACATACGGAGAAAGAGAGCGTTGTTTCCTGTCCTCATTCGTCTAGCGGTCCAAGACACTCCGGGCTAAACGGAGGGACCCTGGTTCGAATCCAGGATGGGGAAAGGCCTTTTTCCAAACTATTGTTTCTAGTTGAGTTGTATTAACATGTGGTGGTAAAATACTATATAAGGCTCGCAGTTTCCGATTCAGAGAGTGTCACCAAATTTCGTTTACCAAGTTTGAATATTTGATGATTTACTATGACCTTATATTTTAAGAAAAACGACGACTATTACTCGTGACATTCAAGCAGCATGTTTATACTAAGTATCTGCATATAAGTCAGAGGTGTGCAGTGTGTTAACCTATATCAATGGCTATGATTAAAATACCAAAATAAAAGAGTCATTAAATCTGACTAGATTGAAGGCTATAATGATTGTCTTCGTGTTAAATGTTACTTTACTAGAAGTTCTATTCGCCGGTTCCCGATTCAGAAGGAAAAAAATATCAGACTAATATTTGCCAATGAAAAAACTCTTTAACATCAAGACATCTGTGATAATCGTATTATCATAATGAGGGAGAACGGAGACACGAAACGTTTTAAGAGTTGGGAGGGAGGTTGCTGAGGTTTTGTTGTTTTCCTTTAAATCGTAATGACAATAAACCGAGACCATGGCCAGGATTTAATTTCGGGGGTTCATAAATTTTTATAGCATGTATCGATACAATCACAGCATGCAAGGCCGTAGCCAAGTCCCATTAAAAATTTAGTTTCGGGGGGAACCGGTCCCTAAGATCCCCTTCTGGATACAGACATGCAATAAACCATGGGTTGAAAAGTGATGAACTACTATTGACTTACCATAAGTTCTTACCTTGGGGTAAGATAAGGTTATAAACTTTAATTGATGAAGTGCTAGACAGCACAGGTAATTTAGATTTATAATCAAAGACGACGTTATAAGCGTAATTAATGTAATTACAGTAATTACAGTAGTTAAGCTTATAACGTTGTCTTTGCTTATAAATCTAATCTGCGTAATGCTACGTCAAATTATCTTACATACAGTATAGGTAAAATTGAGCTTTGGGTATTTCTTTTGCTCAGGAAAATATTTGAAACTAACTTTTTAATAAAAAACTTTAATATTTTATATTTAATTTTGTTGATTCAACGGATAAATTAAGGTAAAATAGCCACAGATCGATAATTAAACATACTATCATCTTTAATAAAATAAAACACATTAACACAGTTTAAACAGTTAAAATTTAAACTGTGTTAATGTGTTTTATTTTATTTAATATTTTGCGCAGTGTGTCGTTTCATCTTTACTATACTTTCATCTTTTTGTTAATTACAACAATTGAACTGACTATGTAAGAGAAAACATAATAACTATCGAAATATGTTACGTGATGTGAGTAACGCAACAATGTCACTTGATGAAAAAGTTTTGTTTGCTGTTTCATAAACAGAAATGTTTTTAATACGACTACTACTGTTTCAAAACCGATATCATCTGTTATATTGTTATTATAGTATAACAATAAATAATGTCTGTTTAATGTATCTTAATACTAATAATTTACTGGCATAATAATTATAATAGCTATATAATAAATACAATTTGATAACGCCGCGAATTAACACATGTTAATAAATAGAAAATGCTTTGTAACTATTGACTTCGTGGATTTACATCTGCAAACAGTATAACCGTACTGAAATAGGGTTCACAGCTCCAGCAAACTAGGCTTTCCTTTAAATGCATAAACCAAGGTCACAAGGCAGAAACAGACAAGTATTGTAGTAATAACAACGAATTTTGTAAAAGAAGGAATTGGACAAATATTATTACAAAATTATATATAAAGTAGCTGCTCCACTATCAGAACAAATTGGGCCAAGACTACGTCAATAAATCAAAATCTACGGATAATCGAAATTGTACAAATTTTGAGGTCCGGGTATAGTCCAGTTACAGTACACCTTAAACACGTATATTTTGATGATGGGCGTATATTTAATTAGAAAAAATATTTTAAAAATTGAGTTCGTTTTCTGATATTTTACGTTGAAATTATTTATTCAAAATATACATCAAAAGTTTGTGCTGAAGTTTTGTTTAAAATAATTTGCATTGTCTTTGCTTTACAGTTCTAACATAGGGAGCTTCCTCATCAGTTCTGATAAACCGCAATTGTTTTGCTGCTTTAGCCAAGTCCTAAAACTAAATAATCATTACAAAGACGAGCATTAATTAGCAGTAATTTCCGAGTTAAAGAAATCAGGAGAATTGAGATCCCATTGTATTCATATATGAAAGGATAGACATACTTTTTCAGAATACACGAAAAGAAAACCGTTTCCCTTCTTATTCTAATTAATGCTCACTTATTTTTTTGACTTTCCCTATTGACATTGAAAGTATATTGACCGCGAGGTCGATGGCCTACTATAAGAGCTCAAAAATAAACACCATTCAATTTGTATTCCATCCCACCGCTTGTCGCCTTTGCAGTATGTGTTTTTGCCTTTTCAATGGTGACATTTGTTAATGCGGGAGTCTTGGCAAAAGGCTTTGTGGCCGGCGATACCAATACATGGGATCTTACCCGCCTCCTGGCAAAATGCCACCCGCTTCCTCCACCTCCTCCTTTTCTGATTTGTCTCCCTGTCCTTTCCTCCTTCCCATCCCATCCCCTTACGATAAGCAGAAATTTGGCCGAGCCCTCTTCTTATGCCAACCACAGCAGTTCCGAAACCTCCAGGGTCTGCCAGTGCCCCGTCAGAAATTCGGGCCCGTTGCCAAACAGCGTCGATCAAACTAATGCATTTTTCTCACCCTCTCTGCATGTTTCACTTTTTTTATTATTGTTCTCTTCCCCCGTTTTTTCGGTTGCCTTGCGGTCAGGTTCCCTAGGCTGCAGTGATTTATTCACCAACATAAATTGGACTGCATAACAGCAAACAATGGAACGAGAAACTTCTGTTTGTTTTCATTGAAAATCTCTCTCTCTCCCCCCTCAACATCTGAGTGGGATCCCTTCTCATATGCTGACACAATCGCTTCATTTATACGGCTAAAATTTATACCCTTTCATCAGATGTTTCCTTTAATTTTCTTGGAAAGGACTTGTAACTGAGTACCTGCTTTTCCGTGGCATGTGAACACAATGAACAAAGGACCTTGTTTCGAATGATGCATGTCAATGTGCTTGACATCAAATATAGCTTTCTAGCCATTATTACTAGCAGGAAATCAATTTGTGAACGCACCTTGTTAGAAAGTACAGCATGCACATGCCGTGCATGTGTCTGCGATTTACTATATAACATTATGTATATAAGTAATGACGGTTGTAGGCTATGACCGGGGGGGGACATGGTTCCCAAATTTAAGAGACATATAAATAATAAAATATGACATAATGATGTCATATTTTATTATTTATATGTCTCTTAAATTTGGGGGCCATGAGCCCCCCGGTTCTAGCCTACAGCCGCCACTGCTTATATCACTGGCTTTAAACCTATCTCTTATAGAAGCTCCATTACCCTTACTCATATTTTGACAGAGACCCTTCTTTTTATGTGAATAATTGAACACACAGTGTTATTCACAAGAAGCAATTTTTTTATTGCTCGAGAGAAGTGATCTATTTGATTACTCATAAGCAATAATCTATTTGATTACTCATAAGCAATAATCTATTTAGTTACTCATAAGCAATAATCTATTTAGTTACTCATAAGAAGTAGTAGATTATATTGCCCATAAGATATGTTTTGTGAATTGAATATGGTTATGATTTCTGAGGTGAGTTGACTGCTACCCTAAACTTCTTCATCTACTACCAATATTCTGTGCCTCGCTTCAAAAACCTTTCTTTGCAAATTACGGAAATATTAAAATATTCCATGAACTCATATGACGTTCCGCTTTCATTACTATTTAATTTTAAAAATAATAATAAATTCTTTATAATAATACATTTTATTCCACCCGATATTTCGTGATACATAGCTTGAGCAGTATAAAAATTATAGGAATGTAAGAGAAGATCTATATTAAATTATTTTAAGTTTTGAGGTTAGAAATGGAAGAGAATATAAAGCGGAAGCTTGTTCCGAGATTCTCTTGTAAATTCTTTTAGATTTTGCTTTACAAGTGCGAGTATTAGTTGTGTGAATAATTGATAAAACATGCCTGATTAATTTTTCACGATACTGTGTTAAATAAAACACTTGATAAACCATTTACCTCTGGTTATTCAATTAATAATTATTTTATTAAGCAATACTAATTATTAAGATTAATACGCTTAAAGTTTAAATAATTAACTAAAATAAGATCAGAAGAATTTACTTTCCTGCAGTAAACGATGTTCTTCTAAATATTTACTTACGTTTATCTAACTGCGAAACATCGGCTTCTATTTAAAACGCATTATTTAATTTAAATATAACATAATTATATTCTTAAACGGCTTTGAATAAAACCAATCTTTTTTTATTTAAATTTCTTGTTAACCAAGAATAAATTATATCTACAAACAACATGACTTGCAAATACGAAATGAATTAAAAAAAATACTACAAATTCAACAGTGAGAAACGGCCAAAGATGAATAAAATTTTACGAATTCAAAATGCGAAAGTAGCGAATTGCTGCATTGTAATAAGGAATTTTTATCTGAGGATATTACTTTGTTTTACATATTTTTCGACGAATAAGATCAATAATTTAATGCAGCATATTAAACATAAGAAAAGAGAAGAATACCAATTCGCCACCTGTCATTGTCGCACGCTTAAACGAATCAGGATATTGTATCTTCTGCTCAAAACGTTTAGGTAAAATGTTCTTTTTTTTCTGCAGAATATATTCAAGCATTAGCTGATTACTGCAGGATCGAATCTTGGAAATTTCATTCATTGGTATCTGTTTTCCAATGGTTGTTACCATATTATTTTGCTTTGCATTTCATTCCTTTTATTTGCATTTCCCGATAATATGCATGTGGTGGATTTCTATTATAAATTGCTAACATACTTTCAAAATGTTACTCTCAGTGTCATAAAAGCTATTACTTCAACTTAAATGCTTTTAAATTTTGTTTGCTTTCCACTTAAATGTTATATTCCTTTTTTACAGATTCATTTATATATTCCGTGCCCAATACAATTACTGCTAATTCTTATAGTGTTTCCTTTTTTTTAAACCCCATTTCTCTGATCGATCGGAGTGAGAAAAACGTAGAAGTCATTAATTTGAATCTCTTTATGCAAAGTACCATTTTTTGCTTCAGGTAACTTTGTTTTGCCAAGTACGCTTCATCGGAGCTATATATGTCTGTACCTTTGGATACCGGTACCGGTACCGGTGGATAGTGATTTTCGTTGATATATATATATGTACTGTCTGGCCAAAATAAATCGCATATTTTACCATTTGGTTGGGCCACCTTTATCACGAATTACAGGAAGCATTCTTTGTGGAATTGTTTCTATGAGCTTTTGCAATGTATCAACTAGTATTGTTGGCCAAATCTGCATTAAAGTTTAGTCAAAATCCTTTGTTATTGAAGAAAGTGGCATCTTAGATTCTTATCTTTCGTGTCCCATATACTCTCGATGGGGTTAAATTCAGAACACTGTGGTGGCTAATTCAAGTCTATGAGCGATATTTCGGGCTCCGCGTTCCAATGTTTGACAATTTGAGCTAGCGTTGTCGTCCTGCAACATGCTATTCCTTTCAGGGAAGAAAATATTTATTGATGGAATTAACTGATCATTTGCCACGGTCAGATACTTCGCTAACTTTATTATATGATTGCGTAGTGACTTAACCCGACGAACAGAAGCAACTCTAGACCACAGCACATCTCACTTTAAGTTTATAGAATGAGTACAGCAAATGAAGCTTTTTGTCCTCTATACCGTTTTTTTCTAATACTGATGTGTTCTTCACGTTGAAAGTGATTTAATCTGGAACCATCAGACCACATTGTTTTCTCTCATTACTCAGCAGTCGAATCTTTATATTATATGCCAAATTGGAAACTTTGTCCGATTATACTCACCAACAAAAAGTTTCCTTTTAACAACACAGCTGCTTAATCACAATGCTTTGAGCTCTCTTCTCACTGATCGAATGTAAATTCTCTTGCTTCCACTATTAAACATTATTATGATTTTTGGGCACGAGTTTTTGCGATTCGCTTTTGCTAAACGTTTTAATGATCTGCTCATCCAGGATTGTTTTTCAACAACACATTTTACTCGCGGTGGATGACCCACTGTCATCTTTTTAAGTTTTAATAATGCTATAAACAGTCCGTAATAAGGTGCGTGTGTTTTCAGTAACCTCCTGTTAGTTTTCCTGCCTTTGACGTAGACCAAGGATTTGATCTTTTTGACATTTTGTGCTGCCTTTTTCAAAACCGCGTGTAACGTTTCCATTCATGCTGGTTTGAAATGATCAGCATTATGCTTATCCAGTTTAATTTATTGATTGTATGATAAATCGTATTGTGCGTAAAATTAAATAAATTTTCGAAACGGTGGAAAAAAATTAATCAGTCCTTTTTTTTTAATTCGCACCTCAATTATTTTTGACCACGCAGTGTATGTATGTAAGGACTCAACAAATCCCATAATCCGGTCTCCGTTGGCGAGAAAAAATATTGGCTATTATTCAAAATATCGAATAATTCTCTATTGGTGAATTACCAATGTTATATTATTATATTAAATCTCAGTGTCAGTGAAATATACATTATGGTTCATTTTTCTCTTTTAAAGGGCCAGTGACGTATAAAAGGTGGGATCACGGGGTTCAAACCTCCATTGTCTATCAAAACACATGATTTACTCATAGACCGCATCACAAAATCTTCTTTAAAGATGTTTGAGAGCCCCCCCCCTCCCCCAGCCACTTGAGCCCCTCATGAGTTTTGAGTTGCTACGCGACAGGGGATGAATACCATTTTTTACTGATGAGTACAGTTTCCTGCCACTTATTGAGCCCTGTACGTATATATACACTGCGTGGCCGAAATAATAAGATGTGCTGTGGATTTTGATATGCAAATATTGAGGAGAAATCAATCGGCTAAGCTTCTCAAAAATTTCCACAATTCTGCTTGCAATGTTTATTAAACATAACTGTATGATCATGGTTCATGAAGCCGATAATTTCATGGCCATCATTGGTGAAGGTGTTGTATACGGTTTCAATAAAAACGAGAAAGAATTAAAAAAAAAATGCCATATTATATGCAAAGCATAAAATCTGCAACTCGATCGCTGAAATCATTAGCATATGATATTACGAACTAGACGTAAATCTTAGAAAGGTTGTGGTGAGCCATCAACTTCGTAGAAAATGTATGATCGAAAAACAGTCCTGAAAAATCGTAACCAAATATCATGAAAATATCAAGTAAAATCATATTACAAGCAAGCTGCCCTAGATCTCAAAACGATGTTCAATAATAGAAGTAAGACCATTTCCATTCTAACAGTGAGGCGAAAACTCAAAAGGATAGGATTAGACTACTGTATTGCCAAAGAAAGACTATTTGTTAGTGAAACTAATTTGAAAAAAAGACTGTAATTTGCAAAAGAATATAACGATTTGACTACTGAGCAATGGGGTAAAATCATGTAATCTGAATACAGATCTACTTATTTCCAACACGATGGACACATCAGGGTTAGAAGAGAACCTCATAAAGAACTGAACGCTGCATTCACTATGCTCATTATATAAGCCCGAAGTGAAGGTGTTGTGATCCACAGTTGCTGTTCGTCAGGTCTAGAATCAGCAACACTATGCAACAATAAAGAAAAGTCCTCTGAGAATCTGAATGTACTGAATGACCAGTTAATTCCATTAATGTATATTTTCTACCCTGGAGGCAAAAGCATGCACTAAGACAACAATGTCAGGATTCAACGGGCTCAAATTGTAAAAGATTAGTTCGAGGAGCACGAAGCATTTTTCACATACGTGGATTTGTCATAATAAAAAAATTCTCAATTCAACTGCTTTGGAAATATGTGAAGAAGAATCAAAGGAGTAAATCGAGTTTTCCTCATTCATTAAGGATCTTGGTGAAATGTTAAAGAAAATCTGGCCAAAAGCATTTGTTGAGACATTACATATAAGCATATAGAAGCACTGCATAAAAGCATATAGAAGCATTATATATAAGTATATTGACACATTGAATCATTGCATATAGGCATATAGAATCATTGCGTATAAGCATATAGAATCATTGAATATAAGGCATAGAATCATTGCGTATAAGCACATAGAAATCATTGCATATAGGGAGTATAGAAACATTGCATATAAAATGCTATAAAACATTGAATATAGAAGCATTGTACATAAGCATATAGAAGCATTGCATATAAGCATGTAGAAGCATTGCATAGAAGCATATAGAATCATGCATATAAGCATGTAGAAGCATTGCATATAAGCATATAGAAACATTGCATATAAACATATAGAAGCGTTGTATGTAAGCATGTTGAAGCATTGCATATAAGCATATAGAAACATTGAATATATAAGCATTGTATATAAGCACATAGAAGCATTGCATATAAGTACATAGAAGCATTGCATATAAGCATATAGAAACATTGCATATAAGTATATATAGAAGTATTGCATATAAGCATATAGAAGCATTGCATATAAGCATATAGAACCAATGCCATGAGGAATGAGTTCTGTATTGCGTGCTGAAGGTGGTCCAAGGAAATATTAAAATGTGCAACTTATTTTGGTCAGACATTATGCGTATCACAATTACGTTCATCTTGGCAACACGTGTGAAAAGCGTGGCGAACTTAAAGCAAAATGCTCTGTGTTCAAACCATACTACGTGTATGTCTAATGACAGAATAACCTCCACCCTGAAGTGAATTTAAAGTGGTTGTTGGTGATTATGATGATACATCCAAGATACAAAGATCCTATGGACGTCCTGAGTATGTCGAGTATGTAAGCCCTCAGGACGTCCCAAGGACGATCTTTGCTATGTGGGATATATTATATATTGTATTTCCGCTAGGTATGTGTGTGCTATTACATTTTAGACACTATTGCACTCTAACGGTATATTGACGAAATATATACTGTGCAAATAATTTAGATAAAAGAATCCACGAATGGACGCCGTTCTAGTTAATATGAGTTGCTGATTTAGGTTTCGGAGCAAAAATGGTCATCATCATTATGAAATACAGTATTATTATCATCATCATTAAAATTAGACATTCTATTTCTTCGATGTAATATAAACATTTCAGAAAATTCCCATTTATCTTAGAGAGCGAAACGTATAGAAATATATATACAATTGCAACATTCCGTTAAGAATGTTTATGATGTATATGCGTCATTATGTTCCTTCAAAGGAATTAATGATTTTTCGGGTAATAGTTTATTTTATGACTTTGTTTTCTGCTCCACTTAATAAGAACATTAAAGTGGCTACGTCCATGACAAGGCGACTGAGCTAACACAGAAGAAATATTAAAATTGGGGTTTTCTTTTGTGAACATCGACAAGAGCTTTCGAACAGACCAGACAGTCATTAATTTAGCGCGTTGCCTTCATGCCAACGACCGCGAACTCAATAAATTACGATCAATGAATCTCGTCAACTGGAAAACGTCAAAACGTCCGCCCACACCCACCGAAGGGAGAGATTACAGAACTAAATAAGCACAATTACAAACGCATGTATTGTTTCTAATGTAGGTCGCGTAAGTATGTTTTATGCCATTAACGAGATGCTTAGAATAATAAAACCACTGATTAAACTTATGCCATCCGGTCAAACAAATCAAAAGCGCAGCTTGTTATACATCTAGTATATGAAATAAATTGTTGATCTGTTCTTAATGCTTATTTAAAGCACTTTCTTTACAATATTCTTAGATTATAAATCTGGAATATTACAATATAAATTTGGCCCTTCTAGTTAATTTCAGCAGTCCATATCATTAATTATACGAAGTATACGAAGTCATGCGTTGAAGTTTCAAAATGTGGACGATGGGAAAATACGGAATAAAAATAGCGTAGAAATAAATGCATTGCCCTAAAGTAAATACTCGTAAATGGTAAAAATGTTCTAAACCAAAACACATATTAAAAGAAATGAAATGGCAAGTACAGGAATTAAGTTCGTGTGAGAATATAAATTGAATTTAAAAGTAAAGTGTAATAGAATACATGTAAAATCATGGTCAAAATACAAGATACCAAAAATGCTCGATTATAAGCAAATCAAAAGGACAACTAAAAAGTAAAATTGGTAGACACGTTCAGAATCTGGGAAAAAAACGGATTAAGTCTGAGGAAAGATGTAAAAGTTTAGTGGGCAAGAGGTCATAAAAGCTTAGTAGACAAGAAGCCCTCTACGTTTGGTAGGCAGGAGTTCATCAACATCTATTAGACAAGAGATGAAATTTCAGTTTACAGCAGTCATCAAAATATAGTAGATATGTTATTGCCAAAATTTATTGCACAAGTGATCTATCAACACAATTTAGTAGGCAAGAAGTTATAAAATTTAAGTAGCAAGAGCTTATCGAAGTTTAGTAGGCAAGAAGTTACCAAATTTAAAGTAGGCAAGAGCTTATCAATGTTTAGTAGACACGAAGTCATTAAACTTTAATAGGCAAGCGGCTATCAAAGTTTAGTATAAGACTGAACAGGATTGGAGGATCAGATCTTCAGTTAAAACATACTACATTTTGTCTACATGATCCAAATGTAAATACAGTGGTACCTCTCAATAAGGAAAACCCACGAAACCGGGCATTTTGTCCCTTAAATAGAGGCGTCCTTTTTTCGTAAGTAAGAAATTTAATTTAATAGGAAATGTAATTAATATTTAATTTTTGATACTATAAATAATGTATACACAAACTAGCGTAATAGCATTTGAAATAAAATGTATTTAAGTTTAAAAGCAATGAAAAGAAAATTCTTAATTAACGAGAAAATTATCAAAATTTTAGAAAAAATGTACGAAATAGACAAAGTCCGGTTTTTATAGAAATTTATTTGAAATAATCTGTCACATGCTTTTGTTTGAAAGAATTTACTTCACAACCATTTTTCTCCACATGATGTTTTTAAAGCATCTAAATTTTTTGCTCTTCTCGATTGCAAGTGATACCTCAAACTCTCCTAGATTAAAACAAAGTAATATACTGAGACGTTCTATGGAACTTTTTCAGCCAGGGCACTTTTCTAGCTTTAAACAGAGCTTCGTTGCGCAAGATACCATAAAACAATCCAGTTTCATCTGCATTGCAAATGGTTTCACCTTCGTATCCCTTTATAAATTCCATTTAGTCTTTCTGCCCAGGCATTTATACGTTGCGAGTTTACTGAGCTTTCTTCGCTATAAATGGTTTTAAAAGTAACGTTATATGTCTTAGAATAAACTTTTCCAACCGATCATTTGATGCTTTGAAATTCCTTGATCCCAAATTTTCGGCAACTTCTTTTGCCTCTTCTCCAATCCATACTACTCCAAATTTACAGGAATGTTTTCCCCCTTTCAGTACCAAATTATATACTTAAATTAAATAATTATTTACTTATTTAAAAATTATACTTAAATTAAGTAATTATATACTTATGTATCGATTTCACGTGCTTTAGTTTTTCTAAATTTTCCAGTTTTGGCATTTTTATTTTAATTTTTAATGCATAATTTCCATTTAGGTTTTTGAAGGTTTTCCTTCACTTAGCAAAACGTTACTAAGAAAATATTTTTTATCTCCCTATTTCTTCTTTTACTCTACTGAGTACTTTCTCCGGTGTCCCTTAAATGGTGTCCCTTAATCAGAGGTAAAGACATGAACGTCCCTATCCAAAGGGACTGTAAAGTTGTCCCTTAGATAGAAGTGTCCCTTATTCAGAGTTATTTCTTACAATGAGTTTTACTCTATTTTTTCATCTTGCTTCGCAGAAATAAATACGGAGGCTATGGTCTCTTTCAGCCCATCAAAGATATGGAATTTCTATCAATAATCACAACAAATTTGAGTTTTCCAATTGGTTAATATTTGAATAAAACATAGTTTAATAACAGCTCCCCTATAATAATTTTCGAATTAGCAACAGAGCATTATAGCATATTAAGGAGGCTTCTAAAAAATCTAAAAGCAAATAGTATAATTTTCAAAAACATTCAACATCACATAGGAGACTTCCTATACTACTCTATGCGGTGTTGTTGAAGAAGATTCCTGTTAATGTACTATATTGATATTGGAGTCCGTTGTGTTGACTCAATATATTTTCTACGATATCAGGATATTATAAAAACTATTCCATTTGTTTCAAAAACAAGTATAATAAAAAAATTTTTTTTTAAAGTCAATTCCTTCAATGCGCTGCTCAAATAAAAGGGAAGAAAGGGAAAAATTGCGAAAAGCAATTTTGGCGACATTTGGCTGTAATTGGCGGCAAGCATTAATCGCCAAATACACCAAAGGAAAGCAAAAAAAAAATCATTTAAATTTAATTAATGAATTAATATTTGAAAAAACTGTATTAACATCAAGTGTCATCCACTACAAGTTTAAAAAAATTTATTTGAACTTGATTGGATGGATAGAAAGTATTTTATTAACGATTGAAAATTTGAACAAGATATATAAATATATATATATATATATATATATATATATATATATATATATATATATATATATACATATATATATAGGAGAGTGTGAGCTAATAGAAGGAATTGGAAAAAAAAAAGTAAACGGCTCTACGGACCATGCCGGGCCCATTGAAATAAGTATTTCAAAATAATATATATGAAAAAACATTTTTTTTTAAATCCAATAACAGTAAAGCAAAGCAAACATGAATTATACAGTTTATAAGGGTAACATGCATGACTTTGAGACTGCCCTTTTAACAGCACCAGCCTTTGTTCTGATTTCTGCAGCACGAATTTTGTTATCCTTTCCCCTGAGGGTTTTTATAATGCGTCCTAACAAACATCTACAACTTGGTAAATTGTCTTCTTTTATCAAAACCATATCTCCAACTTTCATATTCTGCTTCACAAACCTCCATTTTGATCTCTGTTGTAGGTTATTAAGGTAGCTTTGACACCATTTTTTCCAAATCGTTTGAACTGGTCGAGTAGTCCTTTGCCAGAGAGTAAGTCTATTGTATTTAATGTTTTCAGGCAATGATTCAACTATAGAAGTAAAAGATCTATCTATTAAAAAATGAGGAGGAGTCA
Organism: Dysdera silvatica; assembly: GCA_006491805.2. Classification (NCBI taxonomy): domain Eukaryota; kingdom Metazoa; phylum Arthropoda; class Arachnida; order Araneae; family Dysderidae; genus Dysdera; species Dysdera silvatica. The sequence goes on from QLNU02015003.1 coordinate 57,365,062, forward strand.
GAACTTCTAAATCTTCAATTCCTAAGGAAGGTGGGGTCAGGGGACAAGAGTTCAGCATTGATTCAATCTAAACGATAATTGTCAGAAATTCCTCATACGTGTAGTTGGTACTGACAGTAGTACGTCTTAAATGATATTTAAATACTTTTATACTGCTTTCCCATGTACCTCCGAAGTGTGGGGCTCTTGGAGGAATGAATTTCCACTCAATAATCTCTTCGGCTAGGAATCTTACCGTTGTGTCTTCTTATCTGTTCACCAACTAGTAAAATTTTTTTAATTTCCTACTTGCTCCAACAAAATCGGTAGTGTTATCTGAAAGAATCCGTGCACATTTTCCTCTTCTAGCTGTAAATCGTTTCAAAGTAGATATCGGGGATTCTGATGTCAAATCGGAAATTATTTCTAGATGTGTGGCCTTTGTTACAAGGCAAACGAATATACAGACATAAATATTTTTGAGGTCCTTTTCTTTGGTTTTTGTTCTTTAAATAAAAGGGACCACACAGGTCAGTCCTTACTGAATTAAAGACAAAATCGGGATTACTCGCTTCTTACGTAGATCTCCCATTTTTTGGCAACACAACCTTGGCTTTGCCTTAAAACACTGAATGCAGTCATGCACTAATTTTCTACATAAATTTCGGCCATTTAAAGGCCAATATTTATGTCTCAATTGTTAAAGCAAATTTTGCGGTAGCAAATTTTTTTAATACCTTATATGATAATATCGGATTATTAAACGAGTTATCCTTCCCTTAGAAGGCAGCAAAATTAGGTATTTACGATCATAGCAAATTGATGAATTAGTCAACATACCCACCCCTAACTCGAATTAACCCATTTTTAATCTAGAAACGAATCCAAACCCTTCATCATACTATTAAAGGGAATTGTCCCACCCATGGTTAGATTCTTTGGAAATTCTCTTATCTGTACCAGTCTTATGGTAACGTTTGTGCCTTATTTAATTCCGCTGTTTTCAAGGGTCCCACACACCTGTCATTAGGGTTCTTTGAATTCCCTGCAAATCTGAAAACAAAACTCAACTTACGAATTAGTTTACAAAAGTCATTGGTTCATTGGAGTATAGTGTTTAAAAATTCAACGTCAACAGTTAGAGTTAATGATGTGTGGCAGTCGCCTTTAATCTTCTTCAAATATTCATTACCATTGAAATAAGGAATTTTGCTTGATACTAATTGCTCTTGTTGAAGAAATGCTGGACCACACCACCACGAATTACATTCGAAAATCTTACTAGAACTGAGTCCTCTCGACACCAGATCACCTGGATTATCCTCTGATTTGATACGCTGTCAACAATAGGAAGAAATTAATTCATTTATTCTGACGGTCCTCTTTGTAACAAATGTTTTTGGAACATGAGGATTTGTCTTTATCCATCCTAGCAAGATGGTTGAGTCCGTCTATAAATAAACGTCTTGCAAATCCAACTGCAATTACTTTAAGAGCTTAGATACAAGTGTGGATAATAGTTCTGCTTCACACAGTTCCAGATGAGGTATGCTTATATTCTTAATAGGTGCTACTTTGCTTTTGCTACAGAGTAAGTTCACTGTAATTTCATCTGACGATGATATACAGCGGAAGTAAACTGCTGTGCCATAGGCATACTTAGAAGCATCCGAAAATCAATGGAGTTGTACCCTTGCATCATCTTCACTTAAGACGTAACGTTTAACCTTCACCTGTTCAATGGCTCGTAACGAGTGCACAGATTTTCTCCATTCCCTTACTTCCCTATCTGGAAGTGGTTGATCTCACTCAATCTTGAGCAACCAAGGTTTTTGTATAAAAATCTTAACGTGACGATCATTGGTCCTACCAACCCCAAGCGGTCAAATAATTTTGCAATATTGGAGAGTACTGACCGCTTGGTACATATTGATATATTCACGGTATTGGAAACTGAAAATCCAAAAGTATCACTGCTAGGATCCCAAATTATATCTAGAGTTTTAATGTTTTCTGTATCCTTTTCAAAATGATATTCCTGGTCTTCACGTGGTACGTTTTGTAATAGAAATCTTTCGTTTGATGACCACTGGTGAAGCTTCATCACTCCAAGGTCGAGCAAATTGATTAGTTGCCCTTGCAAATCCAATGCAGATTAAATATCCTGTACTCCAGATACCAAATCATCGAAGTTAAAAATCAGTACGTACAACTGATTCAGCTAATGGAAACAACACCTTCATCAATAGCTAACTGTTTAAGAGTCCTGGTTGCTATGTGTGGAGCACCAGTGGTTACATAAATAACTGTGTTCAATCTATATGCGGCCACCGGATCATTTGAGTTATTTTTCCATAAAATTCGTTGAAAATCTCTTTGACCTGGATCAATCAAAAGCATCCGATATATTTTTCTTATGTCTGCAGTAAGAGCAATACGGTGCCTTCTGAATCTCAACATTATGGAAAAATGGTCTTCTTGCTCAATGCCTCCACTGACTTGTAAAGAGTTAAGAGAAGTTCCATTCGATGATGGCGAAGACGCGTTAAAAACAACTCTTAATTTAGTAGTGCTTTTTTCGGAGCGATAAATACTATGATGGGGAATATACTAAGAAGCCTCTGATTCATTTTCTTCCTGCACTTTCTGCATATGCCCCAATTTTTCATATTCCTGCATAAAATTTTGATACAATAATTGAAGTTTTAAGTTTTTAAACAGCCTATTCCAAAGAGATATTAATCTTCACCCAGCCATTTCCTTTGAACGGCCCAACTTCTTGGGATTTTCTCTAAAATGCATTTGAACAATATAGCTGCCTGTCTTATCTCTTACATGCGTTGTTTTGAAATGATTTTTACAAAATAATTCACTTTCATTTCTAGTAGGTGATTCTTCCACCGATTCCAACTCCCAAAATTGTGCAACCGCTTGTTCTAAATTATGTTCGCTTGACAAAAAACAATGATTTAAGGATTGGGTCCAAGGCAAGTTTCCTGAAGTTATATATCCAAATTCCGAATCTTGCAAAAGTATGGAATCATTAATTCTGATTTTTTTTAATTTAGAATTCTATAGAATGATTCAGCTCCTACCAGCAAGTGAATTTTACCAGGCTTGTAAAATTATGAATCTGCCAGTTCTACAAAAGTTGGTGGTTCAATAACTGAAATATCTAAATTAGCATGAGGTGTCATATACCTTATCCTCGGAACTACTAGGAATTCTAATTCCTCTTTAAAATTCCCATTGGTATTCGAAGTCACACAAGACACTCTTGCCTTAATTGTGGTTACATTTGCATTAATGCCTGATATAGGCGCATAAGCTATTTCCTTTATTAATCCCAAAATGTTTGCGCACTCTATCGATATTAAATTAACTTGACAGGCGGAATCTAATATTGCTCTAAACTTATGTCTTTCCCCGTATGCATTGCTAACATAGACAAACGCTGTACTTAACAAAATTGACTTTTCTTTCCTTATTACATTTTATTATTTTATAGTGTTACTCAGACTTTGAAAAGTGGAATAAGGCAATAATTCTGGGTCAGTTTCGCTTCTTCCCATAGCAAGGTTATTAGAATTGGTCTTCCAATCGCTTCACTTTTTATACAAAAGCTTCGAGCTGCTCCCCAATGTCATTTCGGTAGAGAAGGAAATGGTGTTTTCCCTTGCAAAACACGAAAATTGGAATCTGTGTTGAGATGCCGTATGACTAGAATTTTGATTTAAACAATTTACGCACAGTTTATGAATTTGCACAAATTCCACTCTTCTTGAAATATCCCATTTTTGAAAATCAGGACATTTGTGTAAATAATGAGCATCCTTACAATACAAGCATTTTACTTTGTCGTTTGAATTAATAATACGACTTCTAGCTTTGCTAGGCTGAAGCATTGCATTCTTATTATTTTTTGAAACTGAATTTCGAACAACATTATATTTCGTTTTTTCTAGAAATTCTAAAAATTCATTGAAATCAAGTACATCTGTTGTTTTCAACATGGATTCGAATTTCATTTTTGAAACTCCGTCTAACTTTTGAATTAAAATATTAACTAATAAGATACCTTATTAGTTAGACTGTTTCTATCAAAGTCTAATACCTTATGAGCTTTTAAGCTTTTCCTAACACTGTCTACTAAACAGCGCAATTCCTTAGCAGATTCGTAATGCATTTTCTTCATAATTAATTATTGCACTAATATGTATGTCAACAATGACCCTTTTATTTTCGTATTTTTCCACGAGCGCATTAAATAATGAATCGAACGTATCATCTTTCGTCTCAATTTTCCTTGCATCCGATTTTAATGAGCTGCGCAAGTATATTAATTCGATGTTGATAAATTAACAAAGTTTAATGCAAATGCTATGGTGTCCAGCACATTCTTATGTATACTACATTTGCAAGAAATTAATCCTATATTTAGAATTATACTTCGAACTACGAAGATTTAGAAACCATAAAACTAGACATACCTTTCAAAATTTTTCGGTTTAATTCCACTTCGTAAGCATATTTTGTATTTCAAATCCAAATATCTTTAGAAGAAGGAAATTTCTTGAAAAATTTTGTATGAGTAAAACAAACAGACAGACAGACAAATATTTATTTTAGTTATGCCATACATAGAATGTATCCTTCTGGGCAAACAACTGGGAAAATGGCTCCATCCGCAGGAACGGAACTTTTTTATCTAAAGTAAATTATGTTAATCATATTATAATTTAATTATAACTGTATAATATGAGGATATAAATTTATATCCCATACTAAATCCAATTTAATTGTTGGCACGTTTGCGTATTATTTAATTATGAGTACGCCGTTAATTTGTTAACTGAAGATAATTCACATAAAATTGTAGCGTAGTTCATTCAGCCTTAAATTAATGACTGAATAAATTTATTTAGCAGCGAAAGCAAAATTAGCTAACATTTCTATTGTTAATAGATATAATTTGAAATTAAACGCGCAACGTCGAAAATAATTTTTTTTATAATTAATGATTGCAAAATATTCAATGATTTAATAATAATTCCAATTATTTATCTTTTCCCTTTCTCTTTTGTTCTCATATCTTATTACTTTTAACGAGGAATTTTATAGCTAAATACGAATTGTCCTTTATAAGAAGAATTTATTGGGCAGCTATTTTTTCTCCCTCACTAAACAGTTAGCTTTGAAAGAGTTTTCAAAGTTTCCCTGATTTTTCCCTTTCAGAGTTTCCCTGATTGAAAGAGAGCCAAGCAAGAATATATTAGCACTGGCGTACGCAGGGGGTGTTGATGGGGGTTGTAACCCCCCATTGCAATGAAATTTTGTATATTTAACATAGGAATATGTGAGTTGTAGCTCTGTAACCCCCATTGAGCCTATAACCCCCTTATGAACTTTCTGCGTAAGCCTTTGTAATTTAGCATATATGAAGTTCTAAAGTATAAGGCTTGATTTTTTAAAATATAATATTAAATTATCAATTAAGCAAATTCGTTGATTATAAGTCAATTTAATAAATATATACTTTTCTGGAACCTAACTTTCCATTTTTAAGACATTTTTGACATTCTTTTGCAATA
>QLNU02015003.1:57375470-57388590 GCA_006491805.2 Dysdera silvatica
AAGTGTCCCTTATTCAGAGTTATTTCTTACAATGAGTTTTACTCTATTTTTTCATCTTGCTTCGCAGAAATAAATACGGAGGCTATGGTCTCTTTCAGCCCATCAAAGATATGGAATTTCTATCAATAATCACAACAAATTTGAGTTTTCCAATTGGTTAATATTTGAATAAAACATAGTTTAATAACAGCTCCCCTATAATAATTTTCGAATTAGCAACAGAGCATTATAGCATATTAAGGAGGCTTCTAAAAAATCTAAAAGCAAATAGTATAATTTTCAAAAACATTCAACATCACATAGGAGACTTCCTATACTACTCTATGCGGTGTTGTTGAAGAAGATTCCTGTTAATGTACTATATTGATATTGGAGTCCGTTGTGTTGACTCAATATATTTTCTACGATATCAGGATATTATAAAAACTATTCCATTTGTTTCAAGAATAATTTTGAAGTCCGTATAAATGTTAGTAATATAATGTTGCTTACAAACTATAGTTCAAAAAATATCGTTTATAATACATATTTAACACGTTTATAAAAATATCTCGAAAAAAATTCTGTTATCACGTTTTAAAAATATGGCTCGAGATATTACTTAAAAAACGTGCTGCTTTTAAGACACAATTATATGCTTGTAAACAAAGGAGCTTGTGGGGAGGAAAACTCACTTGAAATATTTTCAGTTGAATAAAAAATCTTAATTTGAATATCATTTGTAAAAATTATTTGTAATAACCTTTACGATAAGGAAAGACGGTATAATGTTTCGAAGGGTAGTTAAAGCGGGCGCATATAATCAATATTTTAATCATTTCTTTTGAGTGATCTTTCCAAATAACCTCATTGCTTAAAATATTTTATTAAGAAGTAAATTTTCAAGCAATGTTTTACTTTTTCTTCTGCAATTAATTATATTTTAAAAGTTGCTCAATTTTCAGACGGTTATTTCTCAAACGTAAAATATTAACAATCGTTTTAAAGATAATACATAAGCGATAATATGCATGTGACCTTTCCATATTATTTTGTGAACGATTACATTTTATAACAGAAAATTAAATTAAATTCTTTGTGAATATCCTTTATTATTAAAACCATTGTAATACTTTGCAATTACATAAACTGCACATTAAATAATATTTAATTAGTTAAAGTACTTATATTTCACATATATATCAATACTATTTATCCCAACTAAGCGCTATCAGCATATATATTGAAGAATTAGTTACTCTATATGAACCTTAAAGAGTTAAAAATGGCTGCACCTTTGCTTAAATTAATTTTTAATAGGACTTTCAATTTCGGCCGGAATTTATGCAAACAAAATTTATCCCAAACTCTCAGATATTAAAAGATTGGAGCGATTTTTACGTCATTATTGATTCCCTGACATTTTCATAAGCCCTTTCGAAATTAAATTATTCGCAGTTAGTTTATAATTTACATACTTTGTACGATGTTAAAGTTTCTCTGTAAGCACCCTATTATAATTGAAATTAAATAATTAATACCCAAATTAACTGTTAAGCACAAAATTATATGCGCTTCTCTTAATTACCTCCCAATCTGAAATTCAATAATAGTTGATTATGCTGAGAGATTCAATTTTCCAAATTAAATTTCAGAATTCGTGTTCTCGTTAATTGAATATTCTAATAACAAGCTTAATTTTTTTTAACCTTATTTGCAATTGCACGTAGAGGGAATTGAATTATGAATATGCCTTTGTATAATGAATATATTTTGTAATATGGGCTTATGTAATTAATTTCTTAAGTGGAAATTCGAAGTCTGTGTTTGAGAAAACTGATTCAATAATATTAATTTCATGAGACATGTTTTATGCATTTGAGAATTAGTTGTCCAATATTTTACATATGTAAGGGTTTGTGATTTTTGTCAACGATTTAAATGACTTACATGTAGTAAATAGAATAACTGGGAAAATAGTTTTTATAAAGATATCGGATGCCAGTTTATTGCTCAGTATGGCAGTATTTATTTTGTAATATATTATGACTTTTCTCGGAGGATAAAACAAGTGTCAAATTTGGCCAACAAAGCGACTACGAGAGCATGTTTTTTTTTACATTTATTGTTGGGGGAGTTGGCAACTTATTCAGAAAAATATAGTCTAGTATATATTTATGTATAGATGGAAGTTATTTTAAAAACATTTGCAGTAAAATCATGATTATTACGGTTAATTATGTCAACAAATGCACCACAATAATCGAAATCGCGATAATCGGAACCTATAATATATGGAAAATAGATTATTTTTGCCGGAGCTTCGGAAATTATAGAGATTCTAAATGGAAAAAATAAAGATAATGATGCCAAAACATTATTTAAAGATTATATTCATGAAGTTACTAAGTCATGTTACACGATATTACGTCAAACAAAACAAACTAGGTTTATACAGTAATGATGCGGTATGCATAGGCCTAATTTAAGAGTTAAATGTAGCGTAAACTGTGGGTGAGGGCAAAAAAAATAACATAATTCTTCTAAAATGAATCACTTTGTTATCGTTTCTACTTCGTCTTCATCTTCTTCTGCATCGTACATTTAAATCTGAAATTTAAATGCCGCGACAGCCTGTTTCTGGCTACAGATCGGAAATATACTAATATTAACATCAAGCAATAGCTCCCGTGTTTGTTGGCGAAAACTCAATCTATTAAATAAATGCTAATTACTGTACTAATTATATAATATAATATACTATATAATTATATAAAGAATATAATATATTACATATACATAATTATATAAAGAATATAATATATTACATATACATAATTATATATAAAGAATATAATATATTACATATACATAATTATATAAAGAATATAATATAATATACTATATAATTATATAAAGAATATAATATATTACATATACATAATTATATAATATTAAAATTTTAATTTAAAAATTAAAAACTATAAAATATATCTAAAAACATTTTTTTTTCCATTTATCGTTGTTCGGCGCAGTCAAATAAGGCAATAAATCGAATTTATTAGCCCAGTATTCGAAATTTATAATTACAAACCGTAGTAAGTTGAAATTCGCAGTCATCGAAACCGGAATTAGCGGGGTTCCCTGTAGATGACTCTTAGTTATATGTGCGATAATTAGTGGGACTAGGGTGGAGAACTAGGGTGACTTACGCATCCCTTGAAAGGTGTATTCTCCGTCAGTAGAATAACGAAAATTATAAAATAATGCTAAGTGCAAAGCTTTGGGATAGGGGCCACCTAAACCTCGTATATAACTATGACGTGTGCAATGAAAGGTATTTTAAAATGTGATCAAGTTTGGAAACATTGGCTTTATGAAGTTTCCAGAATCTTTTTCGTTTGTATGTAAAAATATACTTTAAATTAGTTGCTAATGCAATATGAAATTTATTTTAATCGATATAATTATCTAAAATAAATTGTTTAAGTAAATTCAACTTGCTGCCATTTCGTTATTGCAAATGTGGAAACGAAAATATTCTATAATATTATTTACTATCTTATTTCTTTATCATTCCATTTTATTAATGAAGGTAGCTTCTACTAAACTGATACGAAAATTTTGGGTAGAAAAATGTTCATGTCTTAAACGTTTGTTAACCCTAACATTTCTTTTGGGTTCCTATACAGCTGAAGTTCAACACTGTTATTTTAAAACTTCCTATAATTGCGTAGACATTTTCGATGCTCATTAACATTACGTTCAACAAATATTTGTGTAAAGCCAAGAACACTCACGTGGTCAGTAATTATCGTACAAAACAAATTCGTATTTGCTTATTATTTTTACCAGTTCAACCGAAAAACTTTCTTCATTCTGTTGTTCGCTTAGAAATGATGTTCGTTTCTTTGGTCGAGCTACATTATTTTTTCCCGCGGACGTAGGGGTTTTAAATACCACTGGATGATTTTTAAATAACGAAATATTAAGAGGAAATTCTTTCACTTACTAAAAAAAATACATTTTCTTAAAGTATATATATATTACATCTAAACCAGCGGTTCTTTAACTTTCCTAGACCGCGGAACTCCCTTCACAGATCACTCTCCCCCCACAAGAATTAACTCAAAGTTTAAAGCCCGGAATTTGCATCATATGTATTTATTTCTAGTGTTTCATCACTAATTTTCACCATTTAAGGAAGGAATTTTTCGTTCCCTCATAATTTATTCTTAGCATTAAAGAGTAAATGCTCGTGTCTTAGTACTTTTCCGAACTTTTGTGGGGCACTGGGAGGATCTCGCGGACCCCCCTGATAAGGTCCCGCAGACCCCTCCCCCCCCCACCTCCCGGTGATCCGCGGATCGCAATTGGAAAACCGCTGACCTAAACTATTAATATTATTGGTTTAATGGCGACACACTGCACTAATCAATAGAAGCAAAAAATACAAAATTTTATGGTACAGTTATTTTTAAACCGTTATAAAAGTAGCGTCGCTAAATCTGTTTCGATAGTGCTAAATGGCTATCATCGTCAGAACATTGGCGACTACACTTTATGTCCGTGCGGTTGGTCGATGTTGCCATGACGTCGGTTGGAAACTTGATTGGGCGGAGGAGTAAAGCGTATTTGTGGAGACGTCTTCAGCCGTGAGACCCAAAAGGTTTTTCCAAGTGGATGATATAGAGTTACTAAGGAGTTGATCATTAACTGCAATATTGATGTTTGCTAGAATGTGAAATGCCTCAAAGAAACTGAGATCAAGTGTTGAGTTGACTTTTTTAATAATATGTGCATTGGAGAATAGAAACTTGTGTTCGAATTCCCATGAGTGTTTTGCCAGAGCCGATTGTTAGCTAGAGTCTAGCGTTATTGTTATAATATAACGGTGTGAAAATAATTGCACCATGAAAATTTGTGTATTTTGCTTCTATTAATATTATATTAAAATTATGCTTTAGGAAGATCTAAATCTCGTAAGTGGTTGTGCATTTTTATTATTTTATGAAAATCGTTCTATTCAACAACTACAGTGTCTCACCTAAAGTTTAGTATCTGTTAGAATACTGAATGTCAGTACCTGAATACTAACTCTTCTGGGCTCTAACTAATAAATATTTATAAATATCATTTAATTCGAGAAATTAAACATGCTGTTAATTCTCTGCTAACAGTTTAATAATTATATCTTTGATATTTAATCTTCTTATTCTCTGAATTTCGGGCCTGTTTGAGAAAGATAAAGACAAGTTTTAGTTTTTATTCCTTGAAGAAACAATTTGTTGATAGAAGTAAAACTTTATTCCCCAAATACAATACAGCTTTCTATAAAAGGTCTGCAACTACAATATCGTTTCCCCATAGGGATATGCGATCTTTGATAACTGCATCCGTTCAAAAATTGCTTTAACTTGTGAAGTTAATTTGCTATCAGATATGGGAAGAGTTGCTAGTATTTATTGTTTATTACTTCCCTAGTTTTCTGTAGAGAAACTTTTATGTTGCGTAAGTTTAGTTTGTGCATTTTTAATATCTTTCATTCTTTTAAGAAATGGTATATCTAAAATTATTTTGAATTGAAAGACAATTTTAACTAACAAGGGGAACCCACAGTGAGTGCCATCATGTTTATTTCATCCACCCATCTATAAGTCTATCTATCTTTTATTATATCTATCTTTTTTATAGATTGAGGATATATCAGTGACGACAGCCCCTTTTAATAAAAAATCGAAATTCATGTATGTATGTGTGTGTGTGTGTGCTTCCGCGTCTTCTAACTCAACTACTGACTAGTCAATAGAAACGTAATGAATCGTTACAATCCTAGTAGAAACGTAATATTTCCTACCCGGCAACTACAAAAATTTAGTCAACAATAAAAAATTGACAACCGGATTTGTCCAGCTCTGGGTATAGCTATGAAAATTTATATACATTATAACTAATGCGACACAAATTATTTTCAAAGTGCAGCCGATTGATTACACCTTTAGAAGCCAATTTGATAAGCCGGGCTTATCATTAAAGGAAAACGAAAATGTACACAAGATACGTTTTTAGATTAATAGAAAAAATTAGTGAAAAGCTATTTTACGCAATGAAACGTATATTGGCTTAATACGTTCAATTATTATTATCTTCTGTTATTAAAGAAAGTGAACAGAATAACAAATCACAAACAAAACGGTGACCCTGGTGACTTGGATCACCAAGTTATTTGATTTTTGACGTTATACAGCTGGACGCAAAAAGGCACTGAAAATGAAAAAAAAAACAATACAGGATCTAGTATACAGCTCGATAGAGAACGACTTGCGATCATGAACAGTTTATTTGAAAGAAAAAAATTTATTTCTCTCAAGGGATGCGAGACAAATGAAAAAGAAGTGAAGACGACGCCGGTAAAGCTTCCGCGAAAAGCTAAATAAAAACAATGGTAATAGAAGGCCGCATAACAATAGAATGGATGGGAATAGAGGATTTTTTTGGGACAAGAAGAGTTGTTTCCGACCATGGGCTAAAAGATCTGGCGAAATTCCAACGCGGCCTTAAACTGCTGTACTATTTTCCATGGGCAAGAATAGTCCGCGAGATTTTTAAAATTCCTAGCTCGCCACTGCGATTCGATGACCCTTTTTAGCCATTTTTCTAACAGTCAGGACACAATTTCGAAACAAAAGAGGCAATACCGTTCTTTTAGTTAATTTGCGGGGCTTAAGGCTTTGGAGATTCATTTTAGAAAACTGCTCGCTGTCATTTCAAGAAAACTCTTTTTACCCGCATATTCCACTACTTATAGTTAGTCGATGAGATTTTATTGGTTCAGTATTGCACAAACGTGTCCAAGGATGACTTTTATAGAAGTAATTACTCCAAAATCTGCATCAAAACTTCCGTTATCGAATTTCATGGCTTAAATTTTCATACATCTATACGTGCGCACACTAATACACATACTTTCTCTTCCATCCATCCATTCCTCTGAATTTTTGAGCAACTAGTTTAAAGACACACTGTAGGTATTATTTTAAATGAAATTTGAAATTTCAGCTTATTAGATCATTATTACTTTATACTGTAAAGTAATAATAGAATATACCCCAAGTCTTTTAGTGAAAAGCAATGAAATTTTTCAATATAAAATATTAATTAGAAATTTAATAACTAAAAAATTTATATGTTTAAGGAGAAAGTTTTATTTTAAGTTTTACTATTAATTTTTAAGTTTAAAGAAAACGCTTGGCTTTAATTCATATACAATAAGGATTTATAAAGTTCAAGAGTGGTTTTATATAACGGTAAGGTGCACCCGAATTTAGAAAATTTCATTAAATAATTTTAAAAAATATTTACACTAACTACGGATTAATAAAATAATTCATATGTCTAATGGGTATGTTATGGAGCAGGATTGTCCAGCATACGGCCCATGGCCCACAATCCGGCCAGCCAACAACTGTTTGGGACAAAAAAAAATTCAAAACAAAAAATTTGGCTTTTTTTTTGCAAAAATGAGGAAAAACCGTGGAGACAGCATGAGTTATCCCTTTCCATATTTTAAGTGAACAAAAACACAGAAGAAATTCTGAAGGAAGGCTTTTAGTAAGTTTTTTCTTCTCCTTTCCTTTACGAAACCTTTAGCCCACGAAATCCGTGACAATTTTTCAAGTGGCCCGTGTCGCAAAAAGTTTCTACAACCCTATTATAGAATATGGTTTGTTTTTTCACTGTTAATATATAAGTACAGAAATGTAAAAATAAACAAGTGTTAGAGAAGAAAACTCCAGACACCAAGAAGTTTATGCATCAACATTTAAAAGTGCATCATATTCTATCGAACTTGATTTTCATGAGATAAAACTAAATAAAAAAATAACATTTTGAGATTTGTGAGGAGAAGAAGAAGAGTCCTACCGTGAATTACCATTGTAGCAGAGTGGCTCGTTGAGCCTGCTTCGTTGCTTGCCTCGCACGTGTAGTTACCCTTATGCCTAAGAGTTAGTGATTCGAATAAAAGTGTACTCGAGTAGTCTGCCACTTCGCTTGATCTCACTCCGATATCTGTGGGTAAAGATTCGCCATCTTTATACCAACGTATCGTAATCGGCATATCACCACTGCTTACTGTACATGGCGTCGATGCTCTTTGTCCTTCTCGTAGAGACTTGGGGAAGGTAAAGGGTTCAATGACAGGCTTCACTGCAACGAAAAGTGTATTATATAATCTGTATGCGATTCAATTTGATTATAGCAAGTACATTGTACAGGCTGGACTTACTGCAGCTGTAGAGATAAATCCTTCTAGTCTAAAATACAGTTTATTTATAATTGGAAATTGGATTGTGCAAATGATTTTCAATTAATAAATAAAGCATTTTAATAGAGAATTGATTTTAAAGGAGATTGGTTGGTTTTGAATAACTTACTTCCGATAAATGCTATAGTGCGAGTCATGGGATAGTGTGATGTGCATAGGATCTCCTAGCATTTAAACTATGAAACATTTTCACAAATTTGCACACGACTTTAACGAATTTAATCTCCTCCCAACTGCTAATAGAGAGAGAGAGAACGAAGGACAGAGAATATACGTATAAAGTGAAAATTCTGAAATTGCAATGGGTTGGGCATAGATAAGTAATGAGAAGACAATGGTTAAATACGATGATCATATAATAATACATCGCTATTTGAATTCTCCTGAGAAGGATTACTGGTACTTAACTGCAAGGAACCCTAAACACTCAACAGAAGCAAAGGTGTGGAACCAGCTGGTCAAGTAGCTTTGTTTCCTACCCGACCTCCAAGTGACGTAAGCTCGTGTGTGATTGATATTTATGAAGAATGTATTATTTAGTTTATGAATGACAGGTGTGAAGTCGGCAACGTTCCAACGCTTCTAATTGATTACAAGTTAAGTGTCCAACCATCTCCTTCACAGATCTCTCTCTTTTACACTTTTAGACTCTTTTACAGATAAAGCCATGATCTTTATATATGTATATATATATATATATATACATATACATATACATATATAGTCGGACTTTGATATACAGCCTTCCTAGAAAAGTCCGAATGCGTCCACAAACTAACCAAGACAGATATTGCAACCAAAGTTAGGTATTGGTATAGTAAAATGACTATGCACTATCAGACATGATAGACAGCAGCGCCCCTGGTGGCGAATTGAGGAAGTTAAAATTTTTTTTCTCGAAAAATAATGAAGATGAGGAAATATTTTCAATTAGGAAGTTGTAGAGCATCCTTCAGTTAGTAAGAAAAGATACACGATTCATATGCAATATGTACGCATGCTGCCACAAAATGAGGCTTTCTGGAAACTTCAATGTGTCTCTTTCAGTTAATGCTTTCTTTTGCTTTAGAGGTCGAGTTGAAGTTCTTAAGGGAAAGAAATCATGGTCACCCTCTCCTATAGGAACTTCAATTCAACTTTTAAAACATCAGAAAGCATTAACAGAAAGTGAAGCATTGGAACTTCCGGAACACGTAACTTTGTGGCAGTACATGTACTTAGTGCATGTGAGCCATATATCTTTTCTTACCAACTAAAGGACGCTCTACAACTTTCTAATTGAAAATATTTTCCTGTCTTCCTTATTTTTCGAAATAAAATTTTTCACTTCCTCAATTCACCACTAGGAGTCTCTCTCTTCATCTCATCTGTTAGTGCATAGTCATTTTACCATACCAGCACATAACTTTCGTTGCAAGATTTGTCTTATTTCAAAAGTTATTGGTCGCATACGGACTTTCCTAGGAACCCTGCATAATCACGCTGCCTATTTACATTTCCTAAAGTCTGCAATGGTGGTCTGACTATGTCGGTATATAGGTACATAGAATGATCTCAAATTTCTCAATTCAATCAGACTTTTGCCAATTAGTTGCATAGTAGCAAAAAAAGAAAAAACTACTTGCGTTTCGTTATTTTTAAATATTATACATAAAATATTAATTTCGTGTTTTGTTCCAAAACCAAGTCGATGTTCTTATTGAAGAAATAATTATATACTCTTATTTTTCAAAAAATATATGCTTTCAATTTCTTGCCCGATTTTTTCCAAGTTTGCCCAAAATTTGCCTTAGGAAACAAATTTTTGATCTTTAAATTTTAAAATACCTTATAAACTGGATGACTGTGTGCATATATGATAAATGTTTCTATAAAAAATATGATAAAGGGATGCAGTTGTTGATGAAAGAAAACATTTCTGAAAATATCACAAAATTGAATTTACAAAATATCTAATTTACGGGCTAAAATTGTTTTATTTCACATGCTTTTTGCGAAAAGGTTATTTTGTTGTATTTTTATAACGCAAGTAGGCAGGGGTTATTCTGCGCCAAACGGAGCGAATTCTTCTATAAAGGATTTCTGGTTCTTCTTCATAATTTGAAACGAAATTTTTTGCGAAAATATTTCTTTAGAAATTGTCCATACTCGAAAACAATATTTTTAGAAGTTACTGGGAAACAAAAGTTACCCGTAAATGAAATTAGTTGTTCTTTATAAAAAAACATATCACTCATTTAATTTTAAAAGATTTACCAGATTCCAAAGTATCATAGGTTCTTCCAGGAGAGTAGAAAATATTGAATTTATGCCCGAAAATGACCGATTACGTCGAGCAAGAGTTTTCCATAGTAACCACATAACTCTAAAATAATCAATGATTGAAAACTTGCATGTCGATGACTATTAAAAAACATGGGTCTGGGGACATCCATGCCAACCAAAAGTTCTCAAAAAAAAATAATGATGATCTCGGAAACCACACTGCTACAAGAACATGAACTTCGGCAAATGAGTTCCAGCAAAAGATTGGATATTGCGTAAAATATTCAGAAGGTTACCTATAGTAATTTTAGTTGTTTTTGAAGCCAAAGAAATGGAAAATTTTCTGTATGGATCTCATGGAAGTGATGAACATTTCTGCATAGGTAGATAAGAGGGCAAAGGTTTTTCTCTGCTGCTGCTGCCGAGTTCGTATATATCGTGATTGCGTGACTTGCGGCAATCTCTCTAGCAATACCTGTATGTATACTGCCTCGCGTGTTGATTGACGAACCTTCCAACTACAGCCCTTAAAATTAGAGTGTGTATTTTTAACGCTCAACACTCTGCTTTGAAACGGACTTTCAGTACACTTAGGTAAGCCCCGTTTTCAACAGCACGGAGTGTTATAATTTTTTTCTGCGGTCGTAAATTCGGCACTTAGCCTTTATTGACTGCCGCTTGTCACATGGCGCACTCATGAATAGTACAGATTTACTTTTTTTGGGTTTTAGGGACTAGAAGTTTTCAGAAGTTCCCAATTTTATAACGAATAATAAATATTGGCGCAGTGTTCAAATATATATATATATATCATCATCATCATATTCAACCATTATCTATCCACTGCTGGATGAAGGTCTCTCCAAATGCTTTCCACACAAGTCTATCCTGAGCAATTCGCTTCCACGTCACCCCAACCTGTTTTCTTATTTCATCCACCCATCTAGTTTGAGGACGTTTTCTAGGTCTTCGGTGGTCTCTTGGAATCCAGTTCAGAATTTCTGTTGTCCATCGTTGATCAGTTCTTCTTGCAATATGCCCAGCCCATCGCCATTTCAGTCCTTTTACTTTAACAATGATGTCCTCTACTCTAGTTTGCTCTCTCACCCAAGTGTTTCTTTTTCGATCTCTCCTAGTTATTCCAAGCATGCATACTCAATCCTCAGATGCTTATGTCTTGACTTTTTGTCCTAAAAGTGTAACCAGTGTGTATTGCCAGTCTCTCTTATGGATCAGAGACATGGACTGTTGGAGTGGCCTGAAAGTTACAGACAACGCAAAGGAGCATGGGGAGGTGCATGCTTGGAACAAAGCACAAACTAAGTGAGAGACATCATTGATAAGTAAAAAGAACTGAAATGTGACAAACTGAGCATATTAAGAAAGCAATCAACTGATGAACAACAAATCTACACTGAACTAAGAACAAAACGTCCCAGCTAGATGGGTGGACTGGAAGAAGGTGACGTGAAAGCATAAAATGAATATTGGAAAAGCATTGGAACTAAATCAACAGTGAACTCAGACAATAACTCAGTTGATATGATATATATATATATATATATATATATGCCGCCGCCATACCATAGGTAAATCCTTACAGAATTTTGTTTTTAAATGGAACTTTTTTTTTACTGGCATGTTTTGTCTATAGTTACATAATCAGCATAGCATTTCAATAAGTAGGCATCACACATCATTTGAGAGCACTTTATAATGATAATTATAATTAATATTTATTTCTCACAAAGTTTAGGCTATATAATGAACGTAGACCTAAAATTTAATTATAATTATTAAATACAAAATTTTACAAAGCATATACATAATAACGCAAATTGCACATCCTCGTGACGGGATCCTAGTAAAAATCATAGAATTTAACCGGATGAGGACCCCATTAGTCCACTGGCGCACTAACTCCGCACTTATTAGATAAACTATATTATTACAATACTTTCCTTTATTCTTGTATTAAAATCCTCTCTTATACATTTCTGTTCAAATCTTCGGTAATTTAATATTGTTCCCTTCTAAATTTCTATTATTATCACAATATTGAATATTGCTAATATCCAAAATTTGCTTATTTTATCCTTCCAAATATTATTTATATAAAACAAATATTCACTAGTTATAGCGACTAGTAATATATCACATTTAATAATTAAGTCATCACTAAATTATTATTTTGTTCTATAATTGTTTACAAATTTAATTTGCAATGTTTAATTATTTTTATGTTATTCTTGTTCAAATTTTTCCAAATGCAGTAACAGTGAACTGAATGGATATACATAAAATGATAATAAAAACTCAAGAACACAGTTTTGGGAAGAACACGTGATAATTTCTTTAATTTATCAATTCACTTTCATTTATTAAAGTTACTCCTACGGAATCAATTTCTTTGGCAATTTCAATTATTTCCCATTAATAAAAATTTTATCTAATTCTCTCAATTTAACTATGTTTTTATTATTTTGAAAATTAATATTTTTATTATAATTTCTTTTACTTTCACCTGCTTACTTTTTTAATCAAAAATAC
>QLNU02015003.1:57388689-57398735 GCA_006491805.2 Dysdera silvatica
GATATATATATATATATATATATATATATACTAAATTAAATCTAGAAAATTTCGTTTTTTTAAATGGAACTTTTTTTTTACTGGCATGTTTTGTCTATAGTTACATAATCAGCATAGCATTTCAATAAGTAGGCATCACACATCATTTGAGAGCACTTTATAATGATAATTATAATTAATATTTATTTCTCACAAAGTTTAGGCTATATAATGAACGTAGACCTAAAATTTAATTATAATTATTAAATACAAAATTTTACAAAGCATATACATAATAACGCAAATTGCACATCCTCGTGACGGGATCCTAGTAAAAATCATAGAATTTAACCGGATGAGGACCCCATTAGTCCACTGGCGCACTAACTCCGCACTTATTAGATAAACTATATTATTACAATACTTTCCTTTATTCTTGTATTAAAATCCTCTCTTATACATTTCTGTTCAAATCTTCGGTAATTTAATATTGTTCCCTTCTAAATTTCTATTATTATCACAATATTGAATATTGCTAATATCCAAAATTTGCTTATTTTATCCTTCCAAATATTATTTATATAAAACAAATATTCACTAGTTATAGCGACTAGTAATATATCACATTTAATAATTAAGTCATCACTAAATTATTATTTTGTTCTATAATTGTTTACAAATTTAATTTGCAATGTTTAATTATTTTTATGTTATTCTTGTTCAAATTTTTCCAAATGCAGTAACAGTGAACTGAATGGATATACATAAAATGATAATAAAAACTCAAGAACACAGTTTTGGGAAGAACACGTGATAATTTCTTTAATTTATCAATTCACTTTCATTTATTAAAGTTACTCCTACGGAATCAATTTCTTTGGCAATTTCAATTATTTCCCATTAATAAAAATTTTATCTAATTCTCTCAATTTAACTATGTTTTTATTATTTTGAAAATTAATATTTTTATTATAATTTCTTTTACTTTCACCTGCTTACTTTTTTAATCAAAAATACATATTCGCCAACTTCTTCCCTCTCAATTCTTATCAATTCTTCTATGTTATTTCCTATTGTAAATACACTTATATCATCTGTGTATAATGTTAATTTTCTCTTGTCTGATGAATTCATAATATCATTAAACTACAATAAAAGTATTAAGGAAACAAGAATGCAACCCTGAAGAACTTAACTGCAGTCAAGCGAATATATTTTATATTATTTATAAAATCAATTTGTTGTCTTTCATGCAGATAATCCTCCAAAATGTTGATTATTTTACCGCTAAAACAATAATGATATAATTTTTAGAAGTATTTTCGTGTTAATTATGTCAAATGTTTTACTCAAAGAATATTCTCGTACATCTATATAACCATTACCCGAAGATCTTCGTATATCCGTTGCAATATTTAAAAACGCATTTACTGAGGATTTTCCTTTTAAAACACCGTATTGACAATTACCCAAAACATTGAATCTTTTAATAAACGCGATTAGTCCGGTGTATATTAATCGTTCAATAATTTGGCAAATACAACAAAACCTTTCTTAACCGGCACTCCTAATATACGGCCACCCGTCTTTTACGATCAGATAAAAGTTCCCCGGGAAGAGAAGAGACTGGTTTACAAGAACATATTTCAAACCTCTGCTTAGCGGTCACTCTTAGATATGGACGCGGACACTGTTTTCATGATTCATTCCCTTAGAATAGAATCCCTGTATGGGCAAAACAGCAAAATACGTTTGAATCACAACGTTTCTCACAACAGCAAACTAAGAGTAAACATAATAAGAGTTAAGGAGAATTTTTCCCCCCCGTTAACAAAAAAATGGCAACTTACTCGGAATTTCATTGATTCAAATAACTGATGTTTTGCTTTGCTTTTTGGTTTTACGGCTCAAAGACTACAGTGGTCATGCTGCGCCGGGACCTACTGTTTTCCGAGGAATCCGAACCTCTTAAGGCCTAGGGAACCAAACCCCGGACTACAGTGAGCAGTGCGATCTTTATGAGATCTCTGAGTAAGCGTTCTTTTTGCACTGCTGGGAGTCGAACCCGGATTAGCCGCGCAATAGGAGAACGCGTTACCACACTGCGCCACCGCAGGGCCAAATAACTGATGTTAAACTAAGACTTTGATAATAAATAAATCATGTATTGATAAAATGCACGAAACTAATAAACGATTATCAACACAAAATTAAGGCAGTTCAAATCTTACTCGAGTACCTCGCAAGTCTTGTAAGCTTAACGACGGAAAAACTGTGGATTTAATCTCTCCATTAAAAATGCATCTCGAAGGAGAAGGAATGGCGAGTAGAACCTACCAAACACATATTGAGCAATTTCTTAAAAGACAAATAAATTTTAATATTTAACGTTTTGTTGTAAATTTGCTGCTTATATTCATTATCCTAAATTTACCTTATGTGCTCAAAAATGCGTAAGTTTCGAAACGAATGATTTAAATGATTGAAATGCAATATTTCAGCTACTTTAGTACAACTACCTCTTTTACGGTCACCCTCCCTTTTACGGCCGATCGAAATTTTATGTCCAGCGATTGGCTGCTAATGAGGGGTTTCACTGTACAGATAAAATTAAAGATTTTTGGCAATTTTTTTTTATGTCATTTTTTACCCTTTTTTTTTAAATATCGTGATTATAAGTTGCAATCTTTATCTCATCAGAAATAATTTCCAAGTTAAGGATTCCATTGTAAATAATCAGTAGCGGTTTGAGAAGGAACACAGCATTGTTTTTTACCAATTTCTTTCTGTTCTTTTATTAATATCCAATGCTTTCATGAGTTTTAATAATTCAACTTCGTTTATTTTTTTAACAAATATGGTATGATTATATCTATTTTAAATACAAATTGTAGTCAATTTCGTTTAATTCTTTTTATATGTTTCAGTATTTACAATACTTGCATAATATCATTTAATATGTTGGCCATTTGACTTTCATCAGTTATTACTACATCATTTTCTATTAATATCTCTAGATTTTCTTTCTCTGATTTACATTTACCCATAATTTTATTCACCATACCTTCCTTTAATATTATTTTAAAGTTATTTCTTTTACTTTTGCTCAATTAATGCAGCATAAAGGTAAGTCACGCTTAAGCATGATAACTCGTTTTCTCCTCGTGCTCAGGAAGTGGTTGACAAGTTAAATATAACACCGCCAAATGAAATGTCTTTACTTAGCCCCAAACTTATCAGACACGAAATTAATGATATATTCGTGAGATAAGAATAAAAAGTTCACATTCATCTTATTGATCATGCAATATATAAAAGTTTTCAGCTCTACTGTGGCAGTCACAAAGTACAGTGGTGCAGATTATACTTGAATTAGAGAGTAAACGTTCAGAAAAAGTCAACGTGCATAGAATATATGTGGAATTGTTATATAAAATTAGCTCAACATATTAGATAAATGATCTTAATGATAAACTTAGGATACGGTGTACCTTTTCCTTGTAGTAAAATTATTTTTTTTTGTTTTCATATTTTCCGATTCAACGTGACTCGACGTGTTTTTTGGTATTCGTTAAACAACATTTGTACTTCAAAATTTAGTGCTTAAACTTTGTTTCATATTATTCGTTGAATTAGGCCTTTCTGTAATAAACACTAACTTTTTTTCTACTTCCGATGCCTATAGGTTACATTATATACAAAAGCATTTTTTTAACAATTTCTTATTTTTACACAATTTTTCTCATACATATATATTGTAAGTTCACTATGGATTACATTCTGAATAGGAAACAAGTAAATACCGATAACGTATAATAATCTCATGATCTTACACCTGATTTTGTCTGCTAGATGATTTTTTAATAATATTCCCCACCGTTTACATCATCTTCTAGTATTTTTTCACCTAACTTTTTTTTAAATAATTTAATGCTATTTATAATCTTCATTTTGATTAGTAAGGCATTCCGCAATTTAGCCTCTTTAAGATTAATATTGTTTCTTCCCTATTATATTCTTATTTTGAGTAAATAATAGTCATCAAATCGTTTATTTCCATTTCTTTATATTTCTCTGTATTGTATGCTCATTATTCCAGAATGTTTATTTCCTTTTATGCTCTCGAACATCTTATTCAATGCACAGTAGTTGTAAGTTTTATTTATTGGTAATATTTTATGTTTTGTTGCAAATGTTTTCCAATGTAACTAGTTATTTCTATTCATTCATTTTATTGCCTTTTTTGTGTTTTATTTAGTATTTGCTTATTCAATTCTCCTAAATTATTGCGTATACTGTTACACCAAATCATGTGACTATCATCAGTTAGTAATATAATTCAGTTTTGGTTCTGTTGTCTAAACTATCTCGAAATTGCCTTAATATTCCAAAACTTTTATTTTTTTTTTCTTAATTTATTTTTATTTATGTTCCAATTTAATTTATTTGTTAGTGTTGTTCCCAGGATATATATTTTTTCAACAACATCTATTTCTTTTCCTTCGATTTCAATCTTTATATTTCTTACATCAATATAAACTTTTTGATTTTATTCAATATGATATTACGGTCAGTTTTATTGTGTTACAATATTATATGCAACCATACCTACAAAAATGTAGTTATAATGCCAAGACAGTGATTTCGACTGGCTTTATTGAATAATGAACACTTTTTCCAAAGAAATTAAATCTAGGTCTATCTACTACTTCACAATTTGCGTCTAATGATGAGGAATAAAATTTAAAAATTTATATAAATTTTATCATCAGGAAGGGCAAAAATAGAGAGATGCGTTTTGAAGTTATTAAGTCCAAAGGCAAGTAGCATACATTCACATTGGACTGTTATTCTTTCCTTTAAACTTTTATTTATTTACTTACCACTTACTTATATTATTATTTATTCTGACAGCTGCTTATTCGAAAATAGTATTGTACTCATAAATAACCTTTTCCTACTCCTGGTTGCATATGATTTTACCATTAAATAGGATAAAAATTATTGCATTATTTTATAATTTGTCATGAATTTTAATGCAATACATAATTGCTGTGATGGATTTTTTGGGCTGCATATGGAAATGCCAAGAACAAAAATTCGTTTAATTTTTGCAAAATCTTTCTCTTTCATGATCTTACTTTCTTTTTAACGGTCAATAAAACACATGTGGTCTTCTTAAATCAGGGTTAATTGAATGCAGCCTTTCAACATAAAGCCCCCTGTTATACATTCAGAGGCGGACACAGGCTTTCATTTTGAGGGGGTCAAGGGCAGAATTTGCCATGGTCTTGGAATAACACCCTTCATTTTTCATGAAAGTTGGAATTTTTTACAGTGAAAAAATATATTTTTGGGGTGAGTCATGATCCCTGTGTTCGCACTTAACTCTGTACGAGATAAAATGTAAAATGAGAATTATTTAGTAGCCTATATTGGAAATATAGTATTAAAAACCATTTATTTCTTGGTTGCATGGTTGCGAAGCAACCAAGAAATAAATGTTCTGTGGATTGCTTAGACATATATTATTTTTTCGCAAATTTTTTGTAATAACCAATTTGAGTTATTACAAAATTTGCGTTATTACAATTTGTTGCAATAGCTACATCGTTCATCCTGGTACTTTAATTTTTGAAAGGGCAAATCACCAAGGTAAACGTATTTAATGATCTGTAATAACGACTACTTTTCCGACCTAATTAGACTGTCACAGGTTGAATTATTTCCCTGCGAAAAACACGGGTTACGAAATTTTCCGTTGGCCGTTAAGCAGAAATTACTCTTCGTAGAATAAAGGTTGAACAAGTAAAAAAACGGAGCTCGTTTTTTACTTTGTTTTTTATTGTTAAACTGACAGGCACTTAGAAAAAATTATTAGGCAAGGAATTTTTATACCTCATTGTAAAAGAAACATCCAAAAAATTGTCTTTATTGGTGAAATATTCTACGTTTAAAAGTCCCGAATTTTTTACGGGGAAAATTCTAAAATTTACGATCAAAAATGTGTAAAATGGACGACTATCATATCGATTACCTTGTACTCTGACAAAAAGGGTCGCTTGAGCACTCTGGCCTTTCCTGTTGGTTGCAACGCAGGTGTACGGTCCCTGGTCAGTTGACCTTTCCACATGGTGAACTTCCAAGGTTCCATCATCGTGCGATTTTTGCCTATGGTTGTAAGGAAGGCGAACTCCAGCTGCATGAAAATTAAAAATTGAAATTAATGAACCACACGAATTAAAAAATGTCCAATTAGTAACAATGTGTTCTACCAAATATTTGTACTTTTTTAAAGTTATAAATTGTCTCTGAGCACTACAATAAACCTCGTATGAAACAACGCAACGTATACACAAATGTATACAAATGTATACACAAAAATTTATACGAAATGTACACAAAAATATATACAAAATGTATACACAAAAATATATACAAAATGTATACAAAATGTATACACAAAAATTTATACAAAATATAAACAAAAATATATACAGAAATGTATGCAAAAAGGTATACACAGTGCACACACAAAATATATACAGAAATGTATACAAAAATGTATACATAATGTATACGCAAATTTGAATACATAATGATTTTATCGAATGCTAATAGAATTTTACAAATTCCCTTCCACCGCTTAAATTGTAAACTCTTGCTAGAATTCCGTATAATAATCCATTTACTTAACCCCAAAGTTATATTTTTATTATATGTTTTAATATTATGTAACTTTGACTGGATTTTAAAGATGGATATAATGTTGATATTACAAGGATGATATTTTGATATAACTAAATAAGTTTTATATTGGCTATTTAAATGCCATATATACTGATTGCAAATTCAAATTTAGCCTATGATTTGTACATATTCGTTAATATATTTCCACTAAAAGTTTTCTCCTTATAAAAGTGAAGAGTGTTCTTAATATATAATATCGCGATGCAAAGATCCAATGCGCTATAGTTGCTGCCATTCACTTATTTAATACGAAATTTGGATCATGCGTATGTTTGTTATGAAAGTGTATGTGCAGAGCTTACATTGGGTTGGAGCCCATCGGATCACGGCTTCGGCACTTTTTCATTTTATCATTATTTAAATATTTGCCGAGGCCGCTCCAGAGTCATGAATTGACAAAGAGATCATGAATGACATGAAAAAATAATGAATTTGCATATAAGGTCATGAATTTCGTTGTCCAGAAAAATGGACATAAACAATTGATATGATTTATCGATTCTTTTGCAGCCATTCGATTTTTTAATCTAGTTTACCATAAGTCACTTGTACTTTTTTTGTTATAAATTGAGCACTGTGTACGTGCGAAGTTCATTACAAACAGAATATTCTATCTTTGTGCTTCAATTTTTTTCCGAAGTTCATATATTACATTATGAAACCTATGTGAAAACAAACCATAATTTGCATAACAATTTCCAATATATATGATAACTTGCATCAACAATGTAACTGAAAATACTCTACAGAAACTAGTGAAAATATTGATAGTAAATGCGTTTATAAACAAATCATTTGCTTTCGTTACATATTACAAAACTCAAAATACAATTACTCATTTAAAAAATAAATTTCTTGCCCATAGCTACGAGAATAGTGTATTTGTGGAAATAATAGTACGTCCATAAGATATAAAGCGCCATTCCGAGAAGGTTTTTATTATAGCTTGGAATCAATTCGTTTTTAAAGCTGATTAAATATTTTGATAATCGATTTGTTAAATAACCTGGAAATGCAATAATTTGGAGTTAATTATTAACGAGCTTTATGGCGCAAAGACAGCAAAGATCATTCTGCGTCGGGACCTACAATTTATCAAGGAATGCGAATATCTTATGGTCTAAGAGACAAACCCGCTAACAAGGGTACTTTTTTGCACCGTTTCTGCACCGTTCCCTTTCCTTTTTGCACCGCTTCATTTCCTTTTTTGCACTGTTGAGGGTCCAACACGTGATAACGGCCTGCTAGGTGAATGCATTACAACTGTATATTCCACACATCCTGTAGCCAAGATGAAGGGGCAACTAGGGCAATTCAAAGGACGTATGGGGCACAGGGCAACTGGGGACTCACGAGTATAAAATGATTGCCAGGAGCCGTAGAAAGTTTAGACATTATATCACAATAAATCCAAATAAATTTGACACTCCTGTGATTTTTTTTAATTTACTACAATTACTGTAATATTAATGAATACTAAAATTCGTATTTCAAATTTTATGGAAGGGGGAATTGGGCGGAAGAGGAAGAATTTTACTTATGGCACTCTTATGCCCAGACCTTAAGGCCCTATTTGAAAATTCCTAACTGTCTATAAGGCAAATATTGATGTTTGTATATATATATATCAATGGGGCAGCAGGGGCACGACCATGGGGCAACTAGGGACACGCTCCTTCTGGTCCCGGCTTGCCTACAGACCTGATCCCACAATTTGGAATAAAGTAAACCCAGTGTTATTTTTAGTGATATTCTATGAAGACACCATCAAGAAAAGGAATATTCTATTTTTTTCCGATAATGAATAATGGAACATCCTTATGGGCATATTTATTTACCATTAACGAAAACAAGCAAGTACATAAATTGATTTTCATTGTAAGAACCTTATTCGTTATAGGAAATTTAATAATGCCCATTTAAACATTTATTAGATACTACAGCGTTTTGAACTCTCCAGAAGTTAAATTTTACTTTTTTTTGTGTTATAAAGGGATTCGAATTTTTATATTACAATAAGTGTAGGTGATACTTTATGTAATTTCTGTCATACTCGTTCATTTACCATTATTTCTTGTATGCTTTTTATGGGTTTCATACTTCACCCATGGACTCTCCCAGAATTATATGCTAGGGGTGCATACAAGAAAAATTCCAATTGAATAATGTTGTTGGACTATAGTTTCTTGTGGATTCAGTCCTTTTCCCCCCTTTTTTCATAAACCAAGGGGGTGCAAATTCACCCCTCACACCCCCTTCGAGGCGCCCATGACTTCACATTTGAATGGGTTGTCAACATCATTTCATTTAAATTTCATTTTTCTAATATTCCTAAGAATCGATTCTAGCTTAAGAGCCTTCCTTTTCCAAGGAGGAAAAATATAAATTTACCTTATGCAATTGATGAACCGAAGATTGCGCTTCATTGTTATTGCCGAAATTAAATGCAGCGATTTTAGCCTCGTAATAAATATTTTTTCTACAAAAATGTAGAAAGATTTCTTTTTACGGCGCAAAGATATGAAAATCAAGGCGGCGCACAGTGAGCAAAACGCTCATTCTAGGGAGAAAAAAGTCTAAATTTTGATAATTTTGTATTTTAAAATTTTTAGCGTATTTCCGTTACCAAATATCCACAGACAGCCTACAAGTAATATCAAAGGATATGATGCAATAAATTAGCAGTGGCGTCATCGACGCTTGGGGTGTGCTCAACTCTGTGGTTTATTACATTGCTAAAAGTTTTTTGCAGCGTCTCTGTAAAAGTATTACTCTGAATCTTCTAATTTGCCAATTCTTTTGAAATTTCGTACAATGTTTATTTGAAGGTTTGTACATATTTTGGAATACATTATTCAAGTTGAAGACGTTAACCAGTTTTAATAGAACGTTTTAAATTTATGTAATCTTCATCACCGTTGTCTTATGTCAATTTCTAAATTTAAACGTCCAGGAAACACATGGGTTCGCACGAGTTCGCTTTGATTTATTTTTTATTACATAAGTAGTTCATATAGTTTAAAATTATGTCGAATTTAGCTGCAGCCATCTGCAGCCGCGCCGCCACTAAAATTATTTGCAATATTTTACATACATTATGTCATAGGCTCGACAATAAACAAATAATTATATTTAGAATAAAAATACGCAAATTTTATTTTTAAATCGTTCTCTTTTTAAGTGAACTGCAGTTTCTTATTGCCTGTTATTTTTTATTAACAGAAGAAGGAAAAAAAAATATACATGAATTGCTGTTTTCCTCCATTTTATTTAATTTCTGGCAAGTTTCGCAACTTCTTTTATAGGGACTCCAGTTT
>QLNU02015003.1:57398835-57409227 GCA_006491805.2 Dysdera silvatica
ATTAAAAACTTAGCCTCGGGTTCCACATCTAAGATCCACTCCTAGATGCGGGGATGCTACCAGCGCTAGTGGCTTGGGATGGAAAATATTACACTTGGTTTCGACTTTGAAAGTATTATACATATTGAGAAATATCACCACACAAATATGCAGACGCCTAAAATTATTTTTTTCTAACTTTAATATTATCTTATTATATCAGTTGTAATGAAAACATATTCTGTAGCATTTTTCCCATTTTTATTTAAAATTTAAAAAGAAAAGAAAAACCTTTTTAAAAAGAAGAAAATAAAAGAAGAACCATCGAATTAATCTAATTGGTTGAAGAATTACAAGCGGATTAGAAAAATACACACTTTTTGAAAATTTGATGCACACTTAGCAGAAATATGCCAAAATATTCAAAATATGCATACAACGGCGAAATATGCAGAAATATGCAAAAACATGCAAGTGCATAGAAATCCGGGCCCTACTTATGAAACACAATATGTAGAGCAGACATGCCTAATTTCGCACTAATTTTATAGAAATGAAAAAACACAATAAAGTCTTTTTTGCTTTTTTATTGAGCATTTGAAATATCAATTCTTGGAATGTCAAAATTCGCTTTCAAAATCAAATTACTGAAATATTAAGCTTGATAATTCAATTTTAACTAGTTCTAACATTCGATATAATTTTACGACGACACCGCGCACTATTAAAATAATTGAGAAGGCAACAAATTAACACAGTTAAATAATAAATTTAATCGTTTACAGCTGTTTCAATAGGCCTGGGCTATTTTCGTCAGAACGGTAACTGATGCAACACAGCATGTAATGCCAACGCGTGTTAAGAACGGCGACTACAAGTATAATGAAAATGATCGGTAAAAATAAATCAAGCACTGAGTTAAGGAAACGTTTCTGGTAGTGGAACTTAAGTTTAAAGAAACTTCTCTGAGACGTTTCTTTAAACTCATTGGATTTGGAATTTAAGGGGTCATATAATAGCCCGTTTTTCCTCTACAAAAGTACCACTGAGCCAAACAATATAACTAATTTTGAGCATAAATAATAACATATAATTTTTAATAATTATTTGGGTCATTTTTTGTTTGGTTTTTGTGATTTCGCCAATGACCATTATTTTGTTTGTTTTGTATATAGCAAAATGTATATAATTGTTGTATATTTTGTATATAGTAAATGAATATCACAATGTGCTAAATAAATAGAAATGGGGGGGTGCGTTCTTTTATCGGCTTTTACCTCGGTCTCCTACCAAGCCACTGCACATGATTCTAATTCATAATATTTGTAAATGTATGTGCAACTTCGCTCATAATATATATTATTATTATTGATAATTATTATATTGTGTCAAAATATTCAAGATGATGTAAAATTTTCACTAATTTTCCATATAAACCGAATTTAGTCAAAACTAATAATGCTAAAAATTTCAAAAAAAAGTGATTTTATAGAGAGAATACCGGCATTTATGAACCTACGGTCAAAATAGATTTAGATCTTTTCATAGTTTATTAAAAACTATATAAAAAAAAGTACTGAGAAATTAGGTATGGTGCGAAATTAGGCATATTTTCTCTGTGTTCCATTTCGTGTTCAGTGCCCTTATAGTTTCCATCTCAGAAACTGACTGTTCAATTCCACACACCACTTACTGACACCATTCCACAATACGTCGGTTTGAGCTGCCCTCACTAAATTTTCCCTCGACTGTTTAGATTAGAATGGTTCATGGTTCTCTAATCGTAACTATTCAGACTCATTCTTCATTTCTGGTCCTTTCTAGTGCCTTGCAGATTAGGGCATTCTTGCCAAGTTTAAATCTGCAAGATAAAGTCCAAAACAACGTGATCTCCTGCAAATGGAGTTCGCGCTTATGTGATACCAAACTTTTCAAAGGTAATGAATCGTCCGTCCTTTGCATATTATTTAACTTGCACGTAACTTACAAACACGCCAAAGGAAGTTTAATCGTAGACGTTAATTAGAAGCTAAAGTAACAAGGCCGTTTTCTAGTATTCTGTAGGTGCCAAAGCAACTAAACGTATATACGGTTACTTCTCCCGATTACGACTTTCAAGAGACGAAGATAAAACGTTTTATAGAGAGAAAGACGTTAATCTATGTTCATTGATTCAATGATGTATTTGCTAGGACCTCAAGCTATTGTCGCTAGACGGAAAGTTCGTTAATAAGAATGTATCATTAAAAGAGGCCACTGCATTTCAAATTTGATTCTGCCATTCGTAATAAAACGTCTTCAAAATTTGGTTTATAATAGCTATTCACATATAAAAGGTTAAACACTGGTAAAATAGCAAATGAAAAAGATGACCCAAGCTTTCGTACGCGTCAGAAGCTAAAGCCAACTTCATCAGGAGTAATATGTTATGTTTCTGTCTCTTTTTATACTTGAAATTTCTGGAAAAACCCTTCATCAGAGTAGTCCCGCAGAATGGGAAAACCCAGTGGGAACTAATGAGAGGCCTCCAATAGAATCATGGAAGAACCCCAATAAGGACCAATGAGAAACCTACACTGCGGGTTACCTAATTTGGGGATGTCTCATACATTTCAGAGTAAGAGTTGTTTATAAGTTTCTGGAAGTGGTTGTGATGTATTAATGGCTTTCCCGTGTAGTTTGTAAGTTTCCCAAGATTCTAAGAAGAGTCTACTATTCTTGTTTGTGATGTGCCGGTGTAGTATTTTTGTTGAGTCCCAGTCGGGTTCGTGTCCGTGTTGTAAAGCGTGTTCTGCCAGACGTGAGGCTATGTCTCCTTTCGCGAGTGCTTGTTTGTGTTCTTTTTTTCTTGTTTTGATCATTCTTTTTGTTTGTCCTATGTAATGTTTGTTGCAGTCTTTGCATGGTATTTGGTATTTGACGCCTGTGAGATCTTCTGGTGGAATTGGGTCGAACCCGACTGGGACTCAACAAAAATACTACACCGTCACATCACAAACAAGAATAGTAGACTCTTCTTAGAATCTTGGGAAACTTACAAACTACATGGGAAAGCCATTAATACATCACAACCACTTCCAGAAACTTATAAACAACTCTTACTCTGAAATGTATGGGACTTCCCCAACATTAGGTGCCCCGCAGTACAGGTTTCTCATTGGTCCCTATTGGGGTTTTTCCATGATTCTATTGGAGGCCTCCCATTGGTTCTCATTGGGTTTTCCCATTCTGCGGGACTACTCTGATGAAGGGTTTTCCAGAAATTTCAAGTATAAAAAAGAGACAGAAACATAACATCGTCATTACTCCTGATGAAGGACTGCTGCTGATGCGTCCGAAAGCTTGAGTGATCTTTTTCATTGCTATTTTACCAGTGTTTAACCTTTTGTATGTAATTTTCTTCCTTGTATTTTATTTCTAATATAATAGCTATTAAATTATGCGATAAAAAGTTGTATTCGGTCTTAACTGAGACCTATTCATTTTGGGAATTTTTTTTGTCGATTACACCTATTCATTCCATGGTTCATTTATTCATTTCATAGTCCTACGACAGGAAACTGATCACGAAATGTTAAGTTTTCTCCAGTTATTAAGTCCAACGCCTTCAGGTCTTCCGCTTGTCAGGCTCTCAAATGTTTGATTGGATATAAATGCGTCGTGGTGTAGGGATATCTGTCGCTTATCATAATATCCATACACCAAAATAACTGACAATTATCCAGTTTTATCTGGCAGTTTAAACTGTTAGACACTAAAATAAATAGATAACTAAAAGCAGTGGGTGTTCCAACGAAAAATAAAAATTTGTTATAAAAACAAATTCAGTGGATAAAGAAGAAATCAATAGAAATAATATGAAGACGAGATTATAAAAGTGACTGATTTGATTGCAGTTAAATATAATCTAAACTGTATTATAATTTATATAAAAAAGGTATTTAATTTGCAAAAGACTATTTTGGATCAAAATATACATCATTTCACATATGGCTCAACTTAGCAGCCTTAGGTATCCTTTTGAATACCATATATACCTGTAAAACTTATAAAGGAATAACATATAAATAAACATATGCCATGGTATAACAAATCAGATATCAGAAAATATTTAAGACAATTCCTTCAATTCAATCGTGAAAAAATACCAACCAACAAAGTAGTAACTAAACATAAAACTATTATGTCCGCGCAATCTTTGCGTATTATAAAAACTGGAAATTAAGGAATGCGTAATTAACGTTTAATCACAAAGTAATGACCGCTATTAACCTCGTTTTGAGTAACTAGTATTATATATATATCAGTAATTATTAAAGATCATCTAGATTAACTTATATCTAAAATGAATCAGATAACATTGTCTAAATTAAGGCTGACCTCTTTCCCAATGTATATGTTCAAGGGGATAACCAGCAACTGGACATCGCAACGTTAGCACTTCTCCTGCCACAACGGTGACGTTGTTTCCGGACCTCCTTCGGACAGGCATTGGTGGACCAGCGACATTGATCTTGGATTCATGAAATACTTGGCCCACACCGTTATCAGCTACACATTTATACTGGCCCCCATCTTCCGTCTTGACATGGCTGACATTCACATAACTCACGACCGTACCACGCTGCGTAACATAATCACCAAAACGGACGCGGTGATTGCCCGTATCTTCTGGAATAGGAGAACTGTCCAGAAACCAAGCGATTTGTGGTAAAGGATTTCCACTCGCTGAGCATCGCAGCGACAGGGATTCGCCTGGTTGTAAAGTCTGTTCCTCAAACGTCTGCTTTAATTCGGGAACATCATCTGGAATAAGTGAAGAGCAATGTGAAATTAGTAGGAGCAGTAACTGTGAAGCCAGTAACTGATAGACAATTATTAGCTATGACATTTTGAAACAGTTTTGGGGGAACCGATGATTTAATTTTGTGACAGCTAATAATGTCGACTTGGGCAAATGTTCCAATCCTCCTCATCATCACCTTTGTTTCACTAATTTAAACAGGTTCTATGTAATATTTAAATTAATAAATCGTCATAGGGTATATATTTGAGTATTTATTAAAATACGGTCAGCATAGAACATCAGGTTGGTGCTCATTTGTCTGAATTCGATTCCCAATAATCTAGTTTGCATGTAAATATATTATAGTTCACAAATAACGTTAAGTCCTGTTTTAGCTGCCCAACACCAGCTTTTAATTCGGATGCCCAATTTTTTGGTGCTCTGTTTTATTTAGATATCTTACGGTCTTATTGCATATTAAATACATCAAATATATGATTATAGTAGTGTATTTTACGTTCAAAAGAAGCCTTAGGTAATTATGAGTAAAATATTAAAAATAATGTAATATGTAACCTATTTAAATTAATCATTAACATTCCAATCGTCATAGTATAATATTTTTTTTAATATTTTAAGTAATTTGTGTTTTTAGTTATTATATTTTACACTATTTTATAGCCACTTAGCAGACCCATGTGATGAATAATAACCCGTCTTTACGACTCTATTAGTTACGGGAACGAATCAGCCTAGAAAAGTCAAATTTGGCTCTATGGATCTGTTAAATTTTGTCTTATATATTCTTTGAAGTCACTCATGATACTGTCTTGCACTTTTTCCCTGGCGTCGCTTGAAGGAACAGTAATTTTGTAAATCAAATTACGCCGAATAAAACTAATGAAGCGGAATCTAAGAGCAGATTTGATTTTTTTTAATTACATTCATTTTCAGGGCTAATTCAACTTATAATTAGCATTTATCTTTGTTCGTTTACTCCATCTAAGAGTCCAAAATTAAAAATAGGGCCTCGCCATTAGACATCCGCTACGTTTATATCTGTATTGTCATATTTAAATATTTTATAATTATTTTAACACATTTAAAAATTTCTTAATGTTTACTGTTATATTTCAAAATATATTGTATATCGATACCTGAAATTGTAATCAGAACCTCAAATATGAGGTTAACTATTAACTACTATAATTTCAACTGAAGTTAAATTTCATGATGTGACATGAATTGATTTTGACAAAGAAGTTTCAGCAACATGATATTAAAGGAATAAAGTGATTTGAGTTGCCAGTGTGAGAGTGAGAATAGAAGGTTGACTGTTGGGGTATGTTTATGGCGCAAGAACAACAAAAGTCATCCTGTGCCAGACAAGTTGAAACCATACATACGGTTTGAGAATAGAATGACTTGGGTATAATTGTATACCTAGGTATACAGTATATTATTATTGTCGAAATTATAAAAGTGATATAAATTATTACTGTATAATTCTTACCAGGAATTAAGAGTCCATAATTAGTGGTAGTGAATCAGATTGTTGCGAAAATAATTAATGGAAGGTGAAAAAGGAAAGTAAATGTGAAAAACATAATTCTAAACCCGAAGTAATGTCCAGGATAAATGTGGTATGTTAAGTGTGCCCAAAATGGCACATATACAAACGCTTAGTCATAAGAATTTAAGCCATTGCAATAATAACAGTCTATGTAGGCAAAAGTTGAAATTTTATGTGGAGGGGGCGAGGAGGATTTTATTTCAATAACTTTATTGAAGCAGATTTAAAACGGTACCTTCCAGCTCGTATTTAATGGTGTCTCTTTTCCCTAAAGTACAAGGCACATGGTGAAATTGGCAATACACTATAACACACAACAGCGTTCTTTGGCTGCAGGATTATTTTTTATTAAAATATTTAACCGATTTTGGCAAGTAACCTTAAAAAAATTACCCCGTCACTGATGTACATATTTGATAAAATATAACGATGAATTTTGTTCGAAATTTAAATTCTACGTATTCCCTCTCTTCTGACTGAATGTATTTATTATGATTCATGTGTTTGCGTTTTCAACTTATTAAAATATCCTAAATGATCTAAATGATTTATCATTCAGATTAGTATCATTCATTATTAGTACAAAGCGTATTACGGAGATTTTAAACATACATTAACAGAAATGCCCGTTTAAATAGAATTATGAATAAAAAAATACTCTATAAAATTGAAAAATTCAAGTGTTGTACACAGGGAGTTTCAGAAAGGCTTTAGCTTCCATAGAAATTCTATTTTTTAATCATGAAAGAATGAGAGAAAACTTCCAGTTAAAGAAGTTTTAAAATATAGAAGTTCCTACGTGTATACAATGCACAGTGAATTTAGGCTGAAAATACAAGGAAATACGTATATTTAGAGATAGAAATGTTTCTATGGTATATCGGTTCGAAATGTAGGTTTTACATTGACGTCGTTATAACAAACAATAGTTCCAGACGCTTTTATTTATAATGACATTCAAAGAATCATTAAGGTTTTAACGCTCTAACCGTTAAATTGTTACACACAAATACTTCGTGAAGGGACTTAAAAATTTCAACGTGAACACCAAGATGTCGCTACAAACGATGTCGCTATAACTGAGTCTGATAGCACTGGTTTTATATTTTATCCATTGCACGGTTCTGAATTTAAAACATTTTGTACACTATGTTTGACGATGTCTTTCAATAACTTACATGTAAAAAAGACGTTTCGACCTATCCATAAGCGTTTTCAGCACGTTCTGTTATGATGGCCTCTAAATCTTCTTTTGCAAGTTTGCACCAAACTTTCATCGAATCCTCCATTATAGAAGATGTCACGTCTGCTCATCGAAAAGACTAAAGGAGTAAGCGAGGTTTGGTTGTCACACAGAATGCTCGTAAAATTATAAAGTTCAGCTAAATTGTTTTGCAAGAGTTATTCCTCATGGTTAGTTGAACTGCAATATGAATGCATCTCCAGCACCATACTAAACTAACAAACCTGTAAGCTGGTGAATTTTTAATTGAGGACATTGAGTAATTTTATCGAGCAAATGTACTTAACTAAAGCGTAAAGGCAGTGAGTGCTCTGTTATTCTCAATGCAGGAGACCTTAAATCCACTTCCACCAGTTTGCACTTGTAGCGTGAGATTGAACTTACCATATCGATATTATGTCGACTATTTATTTTGTTCACCGCTGCAAGTGCTGATTCAACTCTGTAGTAGCTGGCGCATGCGTGCTTCGCATACGTGCACTTTAAAAAGCATGTTGTCTAAAGACACATTCGCGTGTTTTCGTTTTCCGTTCGTGTTTGCTCTCACCGTTATGGGAGATGAGCAACAACGTTACTTGTTGATTTGCGGTATTAGAAGTCCTGCGATATTTTATCAGTTTTTTACCATAGTAGTTT
This sequence comes from Dysdera silvatica, assembly GCA_006491805.2. Lineage (NCBI taxonomy): Eukaryota > Metazoa > Arthropoda > Arachnida > Araneae > Dysderidae > Dysdera > Dysdera silvatica. The sequence continues at coordinate 57,407,053 of QLNU02015003.1, forward strand.
AGTAAAAATCAGTTATTTGTTAGTAACATCGTCGTCCTCCGTTCTTCGATATAATGAACAATGAACTTGAAAGTATCAGGTATTGCGTGGAATAGCAGCTTAAATCTTGGAGTCAGATTGGTGGTAAAAAAGCAACATCACTGCTTCTCGTCAATAGTAGTAACGTGCCACTTGCCATAATGGTAAACACATTACATTACATGTTAAATTATATCAGCAATAAATGCTTAATTTCCATTATTTAGAACTAAAATTTTACAAATTCGCAGTTCGAAATGATGCCGATGATATAACCAAATTCAAGGTGGAGGAATAGAGGACGCCGGAGAAAGAAATGATCTGCTGAAAAAAAATAACTTGAGTAGAGAATATGCCTATTTCCGAAGTATTAACCGCAGTTTATATCACTAAAATATCTACGCTACATAGTGTTTTATGGTTTACTGATCTTAAGTTTGATTCTTGAAAGAAATGACTGGTGTCGCTTCCGTCTTTAATGAAAATAATCGTATAACTTTACCTCACAGATCTTCATAATTCCTAAAGCCATAGCTTATCATAAAAGCATGATTAAAGAACGCTACAGAACTTTCTTTCTAAAACAAACCTTTTTCTTATAGAACAGAGATACCCAAAATTATGCTGCATCAAGAACCATAGCTTACCATGGAAAGTGAATCTCTATTACAAGAGGGAAGAGGAGGAGAGAAATTGAGATGGGCGGCTGAAAAAAGCAGCGATGTAATTCCAGATCTCTCTCACTTTAAAGATCAAATCTCGGACTTCGGGATAAATAGAAAAATGGCAAGCGTTCACTACCACTTGGATTCGAACCTGTATTTTTTTCACAGTTCACAACCACGTTATGACTACGTTACCAACAGAACTTACCGTCTGAAATCCGGACGACGCCTATCGAAGTATAGATTTCATTGCGTGAGGTCAGAAGCCAAGAGCTAAGTATGTGATAAAAATAAAATACATAATCTTCCTTTGTTTCAGTCGTATATTTTGCGAATTTCCTTACCTTCACTACACTATGTGGACCCAACTTAGACCTCGCAGGATGCCATCCTGTAGAATAGATCTAAGAGAATCCGTCATCACTTTGCTCAGACTATATCAAAAGAAAAACCCCACTTCTTACGTATTTTCATTCTCTGAAACGGAAATGTAGAGAACGTGCGTCTATTTTCCATAATAATAACAAAAAGTAGGGTTACCACTCTCTCACCTTAATATTCATCTTCTACAGTACTTCCTTGACATTTGTAGATGTTTTGTTTTTTCTCATTTGTTTTAGGTTTGACTATCAGCATTCAAGCGGATTTTACTATTTTACCTTGCTTATTTTCTTTCCATATGCGCGTATTTAATGAATTAAGAACGCATTGTATTCTCGAAATGAGGAAATAGCAACGTTACGAAAATAGTAAACAAATTACAGATTTACAGCCTTGCGAAAAAAAATACAGCCACACTGCATTACGGAGTAATTATAGATAATTTGAATGGGATCGTTTCTATCGCTGGAACTTATTTCCGATATATCGCTAATTGGTCAATCCGAAAGCAAATAGTTGTCGAAAAAACGTAAGTAATTGATTCTTCCATCAGCATTTTTTTCTGTTTGTCTTCCGTCGAAACAAAAGTATTTAATTGCTGAAACTGATTCATGCGGACAAAGAAACGCTATTTCGGAGAGAGATAATGACGAACGGAAATATGCAAAAAATCAACAATAAGCATTATTATGAAATGCAATTTGCAAACAGAAAGTAGTTGAAGTAACAAAAAACGAAACGTAAAAGCACCTGTCGTACATAATTTATGATCAATTATTACCAATACTTATGAAACATCTGATCCAATAATATAGTACAACGAATTGTATAGCAGTGTGCAATAAATCATCTAGCAATATACAGTAAGTCAAATAAAACTATATAATAAATAATTTATTTTGTTGGTTGGTTGGTTGTTTGGTTTTACTATTATGGCGCAAGGACAGTGAGGGATATTCTGAACCAAACAAGGTGATTGGCTGTTTCAATTGGTATCATTTTTCCTATAAACTATATATTATTGATATGCACATTTCATTATTAGTTTAGTTTAGCAAGATGAAGTACAAAGTGCTCTTATGTGTGTAATCTTAAGTGGATTAGCTGGATT
>QLNU02015003.1:57413826-57424312 GCA_006491805.2 Dysdera silvatica
ATTATAGAGATCAGGGTTTTTTAACTGTTTGTCACGGTTTATTGGGGCCTCACGAGCTTCAACTATTCCCGTCATGTAATTGCCTAACGTTTTATATAACATGCTATACAGTGCGCGAAAAAAGTATAAGGATAAGGTATAATTGAATGAAAATATACTTTATTTTCATTTTATCAAAATGAACTTTTTGATATTTATGAGCTATAATATCACATTTTACAATAACATCTACAAAACATAAAACAACAAATATGAAACTTACAAAAGTTGACCTCATAAAAATTATCACGAAAGAAATATAGAAAAAGTATAAGGACATATTCTAAATTACATATGATTTCTCTTAATAATCAAGAAAACGAACTTTTATTTTCAATTACTTGAATAAGCTGGGAAGTCATCGATGCTGAAAATTCTTTTAAAGTGTCTATGGTAATGTTATTCCAAGCTTGTTCGATAGCTAATACAAGATCCGGTTTACACTGATATTGTGTGCCATTTTTATAAACTTCTCAAGTTAGAAGGCCCCATAAATTTTCTATAGGATTCATATCTGGACTCCTCGCCAGCCAATCAAGTAAATTTACTGAATTGGCTTCAAACAAGAGTTTTGCACTCTTAGAAACGCGTATGGCAGCGTTATCCTGTTGGAAAAAATAGTCACCTGAAGTCATTAGTGGGGCCTCAGGTAACAAATTTTCACCGAACATATCAACATATTTGTCAGAGTCCATTTTGTAGTTGATAAAGACTATTGGAGTGGTTCCGTTTACTGCAAAAGCGCCCCAAATCATTACTATGTCCCCACCGTTTTGACGTTTGAAAAAACTTTCCTTTGTTTTACGCAGATTATACCAAAAATAGGGACAACCGTCTGGCCCATCAAGGTTGAATTTCTTTTGTCTGAAAAGGTTACATCATTCCATTTTGGACCGATAGAAATGTTTTTTTTTTTGCAAAGTCCAGTCTTCTTTCCTTACGTTGCTTTGTACAAGGCGAACGTAACATTAACTTTCCATACCAAATATTCGGATGTTTATTCAAAACATTTTGAACTGTTCGTGTGGAACATGGTAAGTCCAAATTTCTTCTAACTTCATTTGTAGTTTCTTTTTTCTCGCAAGCTTTTCTTACAACTATTCTTTTCTGTCGATGCATTAGAATTTCTGGTCTTCCTGTTAGTTTATTCATTCCATACATTTCAAATTCTTTTAGAAAATTATAAACTACACTTTTAGATCTTTTAATTTTTTTCGAAATTTCATGGCCACTCAATCCAGATTCTTTAAAAATAAGAGTTTTCCCTTTTCAAGATCAGAAGGGTAAGTTCCTATTGGCATCGCACAAAAATCGTGCAGAAGTGAGACAAGTGTGAATTTTGTTTATAAACGCAGTCTTTATATTTGAAATGCTTTCCAATATATAAATTTTACTATAATTTTAGATGAAAAATCAGTTGTCCTTATACTTTTTTCCAAGATCATATGGGTTTAAAATTCACAAAGTAAATTTATACATATTTATTTTTGGAAAATTTAACTAATTTACATGAAAAATAACTTAATTTTATCATGTTTTTCCCTAAGAAATTTGCATACGTTTCCGTCTAAAAGATTTCTAGATTTGGCGAGTTTTTGTTTGTTCTACTTTCTTCACGCACTGTATAAAATCATTCATAATACGTGTTCCCTATATTTTTGTTCATTTCAGAATCGTTAACAATTCTTACGAAACGAAGGGAACCATGGGTCGAAAGGATATGAAAACGCCCTCTAAACAGTGTTCTGAATTTGATCCCAAATTTAGAGCATGTTCTTTATTTTTCCCTTAAAACATTTATATGTGTGTAATTTATAATTGCTAGAAAGTTTGAAGATTATTGGTATAAAATTAGATACGAATATTCAACTGAAGGTCTTACCACCAAGAGCCAGTTCAACTGTTGCCTGTGTTGATTCCAACTCATTTGAAACAAAGCATTGATACATCCCCCTATCTTCTCTCCTCACAGGGTCAATTCGGAGGGAATTTCGCCCGATTTCAATGATTCTTCGCCCTTCAGAAGACTGCAGCACCGTTTCGGAGTCCTTCTTCCATGATACACGATGCACAGGATGGCCAGACACCGTACAGTTCAAAACCCATGGACGACTAGCTTGAGCTCGTTGTATCGCTGGTTTTATAGAAGCAGATAAAGGAGCTACACAAAGGGAAAGAAAACATTCTTATCTTATGATCTACACAAAGGAAAAGAAAACATTCTTATCCCAAGAGCTACACAAAGAAAAAGAAAACATTCTTATCCCAAGAGCTACACAAAGAAAAAGAAAACATTCTTATCCCAAGAGCTACACAAAGAAAAAGAAAACATTCTTATCGTAGAAAATGATAGAATTTTCAACCTACTTATATGAAAATTTCCAAAAAATTGGCATTAAAATCATGAAAGGTGACTACATGTATATGCAGTATTACCAATAGTAATTGGCCGCTTTATTTTCTTTGAAAATGTGGCTATATTTTGTGTGTTAGTAAGTATTGTCACTTTGGCTTTACTTGCAGAGAAGTCGCCTGCAAGTCTTGATCTTTTTCGATAAGTTCTAATGAGAATTTTTCCACTATTCTGCTTGTAAAACAATAAAATTTTGAAAACAGCCCTTGTGGCCGAAGTTAGTCTTCATTCGAATGTACCCCAAAGATATTCATTTGCATTTACATCCAAATGCAAAGTATCTAATCCAGCCTTATTCTCAAAAAAAAAACCATTCGCAGGTGTCATAGCAAAATTTTGTAAAGCCGAAATTAGAAGCAATATTCAATAGACGTCCTTTAAAAATGTTACAGAAATAAGTTTCTACAGTATTTTGAGTGGAATAACTGTTGCTAAAGTAGATAAATACAACCATAGAATGGAATATGCTGAAATTCTTGTGAAATGCATTTTCGAGTAATAGTGTATGAATTTTATTTTTAAAACCAGGTATTTGCAGTTTCATACAAAATGTATGATATGTGTATAAGGTGATAGCCCAGGAAGTGTCTCGTTTTCATCTTTACAAAAAACTCAATCTTTACAAAACTCAAATCTTTACAAAAAACTGTTTGTTCTTATAACATTTTCAGAAAATAAACATTGGAAAATATTATACCAAATTCCCTTACCAATAACCATTAAAGTCCTTTTGGAAATTATCAGACGAAATAGTACAAAGTTCCAGAAAAATCACTTATATATATTATTTGAAGTAATAAATCTTACTCCCCACTCCTTTTGTTCACCTTCCATCTCATATGTTGCAGTATTGATATCAAATCGCTGAAATTATTTTTATATTTACTAAAATGTCATATATATTACAGCATGCCCGTATCCAAAGAGGAGGTCATAATGACCGGTCCCCCTCTCAAAACTAAGTTTTTAATGGGACTTGGCTACAGCCTTGCGTACTGTGATTTTATCGATGCATGCGGTAAAAATTTTTGAACCCCCCCTTGAAATTAAATCCTGGCTACGGTCTTGTATTAAAAGGACGAATTTAGGTCATATGGCGCCCAATGCGAACTCGAAATTTACTTCTCTCTCTCCCAGCTAAATATTAAATTTTTCAAAATAGTTCCATTTGTGTGTAGCGTAGTTACTTTTACTTCCAGCGATCTCCTCAATAGACTGCTAAATCTTATTATAAAATATACCAAATATTTTACGACAAGTGAAAACCACGATAATAACTAAAACGTCCTGACAACAAATAACGTGTAATGAAACAATGTCTTCTTCTGATGAGCCAAAAATTAAACTGTTTAAAAAAAGCGAAGCTTTACATTAATTTCAATAAGCTGGGATGCCTTCGGACAAATAGGTTCATTCGTTTTTATTTTCCTAATTTCTTACTTGCAGTGTCATACTATATCATATGAAGAATCCGTACCTAGTATTCATTCTGTGTTAACTTGAATTTATTCTTCTCGGTTTCAAAAAAAATGTAGAAGTAAACATAATTTTCTATTATATTCAGAGAGCTTACAAACTATCAATTTTACTTATTGAAACTTATTTAAGAATAAGCTTAGAGGATCAACTTGAGTTTGACCTAATCTGAACATCGGCAATGTTGCCCATTTTTCACCGCCCTTATTCGAGGGCCCATGTGACGTCACTCAGTCACACGGATTTTAACCGCTAATATTGCAAAATTTCTTACTAATATTAAAATAATAATAATATTAAATATTATTTTATATTAAAATTATATTAAATTAAAATAATAATTAATATTAAAATTTAATAATATACATTAAAATTAATAATAATATTAAAATTTAATAAGAATTAATATTAAAATTTAATAAGAATTCAATATTAAAAATTTAATAATAATTAATATTGCACCAATAATTAATATTAAATTTAATGGGAATTAATATTAAAATTAAATTTTCGTTAATATTAAAATTTATTTATTATTTATTATAATAAAATAACATTCCTTTTGATCGTTGCAGGCTTTATTTCAATGTAATTTATTCTTGCCAAAATACATATACCGCGTAGCTTCACACGGAATGGAACTTATAAAAAAACATTCTTACGTATAAACTTTTTTGAAAAAAAATTCTTCGGGAAGTTCGCGCGTTGGTATTTATTGAATAAACCGTCAGCGATGGAATATGCGAGCTTCACATTTTCTCTTTTTTCCGATTTGTTTTTCACCCTCAAAACGAAGACCCTTTCGGAAAATTTTAAATAGAGTCGATGCGAACACCTGCATTATGAAAATTATATGCGCCGTGAGGACAGTGTCATATTTCCTAATAGGCTATACTAGGCTATAGACTGGGGCGGCAAAATTTTGTGTATTAAGTTTGATATAACAAATTTAATACCATACGATGATATAATCAGATGTTTTACCGAGAAGACAGCTAGACGTCATGCTTGCCATTTAAATACCAGTGCTTGATAGGCCCTTTTATTTTTTGCTAAAATTAAAATTTATTTCAATAAAATTGAATTTGATTTATTATATACCAAAAAGAAATAATACTTCAATATAAGTTAATATTGTTTAATGTTTATGTTTCAATTTATGAGTTTGTTTTTCAACATATTTACTGTCAATACAAAATTTTTTGGCGTATATTGAATGTAGCAATTTTTATGTTCCTACTACTAACTGGGAGGAGGAGGACGGATAAGAAGGGGCGGTAAAATGTAGCATTGGGGCGGCAAAAAATAGCCTAGGCAAAACGGTAAATCCACCTATGAATGAAAACGTTTGTATGCTGCAAAACGCCTTAATCTGTTACCCTTCTGTTGTGGATGGTCTTAAAAAGAAGCCCGAGTTTTTATAGAACAGTTTGGTAATTAAGGTTACGGATTTTTATTTATATCACTATTTTATCCTTATCAATCTTATCTTTATCCATAATATCATCCTTTCCTCATCGCTATTATTATTTTTATTCAATTCAGGGTCTCACACTAATTCTGTTATTTTTATTGAAGTATAGAGTAGTCTTTGTGAAGGTTTAAACCTTCAGAAAATGTGAAAACAATACCACCTGAAAGAATTTTTAATTCATAGGTATAGCTCAGAAAGGGAAATCAATATATATATAAACAATTTAAATAGCGTCCAAGAAAAATGTATCTTTAAATTTTTCAGAAATAACCTAATATGAAAACTTTAAAAACGAAATTTTAGATGAAGTAATATTTGTTCTCATGAGTTGCAATGCAAAGAAAATACAAATGCGGAAATACAGTTGGTCACATATTAATATAGATGTCTTTGCTCTAATAGTTGATCGATAATTTCTCTTTTCTAAAAGGAAACAATAAAATAACGAAAAACTTCGATTTCAAACCAAAAACACTTAAAGTTTTATAATAATCAGGAATAACTTCAAAATTCATATTTTTAAGTTTATTTTTCCTATGAACAAAAATAGTTTACCTGACTAAAAAATATAAAATTCGGGACAAAGAATTTTTATAATTAACCATAATCTGATATAAATTCTAAAACACGTACTTCTAATCGTTAGTGAGACAAAAATATTTTCGAAACTCTGTGCGCAAACTTCATGGACATGGGAGCCCATATGGAGTTCGGTGGGCCTGAGCCCCCAAGCCTTTAAAAAAAATGCTTTGCACAATTCTGCTATGCATTTATTTTCAAAAGTTTTACAGTCACATTTTAAAATAAGGTACTTTTTAGCTCATTACTAATTGTCAAGCAGTATCAATTATTTTTGTAGCATTTTAGTATCTTGTACATTCACTAAAATTTTTGACAGTCTTGAGAAGAAAGTAATAATTTTTCTCAGGCTCCCTCCTAGAAGTAATCATATTGGCACCACTGTTCATGGGTGATAGATTATTCTGATCGATATATTCTGTTTTTTACGGCACCCTTTAATGCTGAAAGCTGCCGTTGGGCGGCGCAGCAATTGGCTTTTATTCGCTATCGCTATACGTTACCTGGCCTTTCTATATGTGACGTCATAATTCACGACTGTTAAGACGACCGACATATAACTAATATATAGGGCTGGTAGCATAATACCATCTGCGTTTAGTATCCTCATGCTTCTAGATAGTGTATAAACATACATTCATTAAAGGAAAAGGTTTATTTGAGTAGTCCCTATCTTTCATTAAAACTTGTACTAAGTTTCGATCACCTTGATATATTCTTGGTGTATATATATATTTGATGTAAATCATCACCGCAAAATCTTCCATATCCCATATTTTTAACTGAAAGAAATAACAGGAAGAATACCAATATAAAACCGGAATTAATGTATTATTTTAGAGGAAACACTTTCTAAACACATGTTTGAAACCATAACACAAATTTCTAATCCAATGAGGATTTGGAAGATGCAAATTTTGAATTTTCCTTAATTTATAAATACTAAAATGTAAATATTTGAAGATATTATTTGAAGACACCTGACCGTGGTATTCTTCACCATAGGCGGTCGCAGCCCCTCAGATTAGGCGGGAATAAAATAATTTTGGCGCCCCTTAGATCGTGACTTGGCTCCCATACACCTAACGTTGATTTTTCACCCCGGGGGGGAGGGGTCGGGACCCTCGCTTGCTTTCGCCAATGAGTGTAACTCAAAATTATTTTGAATTCCCGGTGGAGTCAAAAATAAGTCGAATTATATAATCCTTCCACATTCCACACACTTTATGTATTTAGAGTTTTTTTCTTCAACTGTTTATACCGAAAAAAGAACACCGCACCCATGGCTTCGCTGGCAATGGACAGCACATCTTTTTCTTGGTTTTAACTGGAAGGTTGCTGGTTTGACTCCAACCTGGGGTAGTGCTCTCTTGTTGAAAAATTTAGTTCAGTGGAACTCAAAATTTTGATGATGTCCAAACAGTGGCGTAAAGGCACTTTTTGGGGCCCCCTTGTATGAAAATTAATTTTTATGTACATATATGAAAATAGATAATGATAAAACAAAACCTTACTACACATTTATTTGCATCAAACCAACAATACATTTTCGGGTTTTCAGAGGGAGGGAGATGAGGAAAGGCAAACGCATATTTTATTGAAAAATATGTTTAGTTCATTGACTGCTGGTATTGTTTTTAGGAACAAGTGTTATTCTGCTGGCACTGGCACTTTTGTTCTTGCTATTTATTTTTGTTGGTTACTGTAAAAATCTTTTTTTTTTTCCTTACAGTTTTTTTCAGCAAACTCCTCTACTAAAGAATCTATGTCTATTTCCCTATCCCGATTACCTTCAATGTTTATGACACTTAACGCGGATAGTCGTTTTTGTGTCATTGAACTTTGAATATAGTTTTTTATTAATTTGAGTTTCGAAAACGATCGCTCTACACTCGCCAATGTTACGGAAAGAGTTAAAAAATTTTCAGTGCAGTTGAAACATCTGGAATACTGAGTATAGAATGTATTTTTAATAATCAAAAGCTCGGCTAAGTCTTTAATAAGTCCGTTTTGCATTTTTAATATATTTGTTTTAAGAACATTTCTCATTAAAAGTAATTTTTGGGGAAATTCGGAGGAAATGTCAGCAGAGAGTTCTTTAGCAAGATATTTTGCAGAACTCTGCAATTCATCGTCATTTTTTTAACAAAATTTAAAGGATACAAGCACTCAAATTTAAGTAAAGTGCCTTTCATGCTAGTGAACGGGTTATAGATTTGGGAGACAATAATATCTACATTTGTATAAAATACGTTAATTTTAAAAGATTGTTACGGATCATTAGGACGCGAGTCTTCACTTATTCACCAAAACATCTTTTAGTACGAATTTGTCTTTTTTTCAAAAACTTGTATTCGACGCCCCAACAGGAAGCTATGGTTCTGGCGGTGTCTTTTGCTTTGCAGAAACAATTCCAACAACCTTTTAAATTTTTTCAGCTTCACCTAATATTTCGGCTGCTTTAATTTTGTTTTCGCCTGATGATTGAAGAGTCTTAGATACTAAATTTGTTGTTTCTAATATCTTTGCTTGAATTACGGTGTGTAAGAGAAATTCATATGTTTGCATATATTTTTTTATGCCAATAGCTTCGTTTCTTTCTTCTGTATTTTTTTGACGTTATTATGGAGTAAATGAAAGCTCTCATTATATTCGCGTATCCAAAGCGAATTGCAAAAAGAGCATCGTGCCGTGATGACCATCGAGTTGGACATAATCTCTTCAGAGTTGGAATTTGTTGCTTAACATTTTCTATGTTTTCCGAAAGTTTTCATCCTTTAAGGTTCTGTCTAAACAAATATATAATCTTTGAACATAATCATAAAATAAATTAATTTTTGGTATGTTAATAGCATCGTTCAGCACTAACAAGGAAACTAACCCATGTGTTCCCCTCCAGTTTTAATGAAATTTGATGTATTTGTAGAGGAGGCAAAATTATCTGACACGTATTTTTTCATCGGCTAAAAAATATGTTTATGGGATGAACTCGCACCTCGAAAATCGTCCATATTTTTGGCTTTTCGGCTATAACTTCTGAATAAATCATGATAGCGTAATTTTTTAGATGTACAAAATTTCACTATTACAGTGGTGTAAAAAATTGTATAAAAATATAATGAGTTATAAAATTAAATTTTCGTTTTTTGCTTTTTTTTCCGCACGGGAAGTAGCGCTTACAAGAAAAGCAATCCATGTGTTTCCCCATGGATTTTAATGAAATTTAGCTGATTTGTAAAGGGGGGAAAAACATTGGACACTTTTTTATCGGTTAAAAAATATTTTTAGGGGGTTGACCCGCCCTTCGAAAATCGACCATATTTTTGTTTTTCGCTATAACTTCTGAACAAATCATGATAGCGTAATTTCGTAAATGTACAAAATTTCACAGCCTATCCACTGGTGTAAAAAAAATCGTTTAAGAAATATGATGAATTATAAAATTCAATTTTCATATTTTTCCGCAAGGTAAGCAGCGCGTAGGGGCGACTTTTTTCTTGCATGCACAGCTGCTACGCAGGTGAAATAGCACGTAAGGATTCACCCTTCTCCTGCATGCATTACTGTAAGCAGGGGAAATAGCGTGTAGGGACGACTTGAGGTATATTTCAGGAGAAAGTGGGGAACCGCTTTCACAGACGAAAAACAAATGATATGATTATATATACAAAAAAATCCCTTCAGTGACTCTAGTTAACACCTAAATATGAGATTATGAAGTCAACTGCTTCCGGAGATATAAATATTTACTTTCAGGAAGGTTTTCGTGAGTCACCCCATATCATGCATTATAATTCTCCGTGTATATGAGCTATATGGTATATAATTACGAAACTGTAAAATACTCACAAATAGGAAGAAAAAGGAAATTGAAACAGATGCAGGGAAATTGAAAATTAACACAAAATGACATGCTGGTGGGACACATCTATAAGATATACATGTTTTTATGTTTTACGGATCAAAGAACATACAATAGTTGTATACCATAAATTTCATAATTAGAGACCACATGGCTCATATACACGGCGAATTATAGTGCATGATATAGGGTGACCACGAAAATCTCTCTGAAAGTAAATATTTATATCTCCAGAAGCAGTTGGCTTAATAAGCTCATATTTAGGGAATAACTACAGTCACTGACAGTTTTTTGTTTTTTTTTGTACATATAATCACATTATTTGTTTGTCGTCTGTGAAAGGGGTTACCCCACTTCCTGCTGAAAATATACCTGAAGTTGCCCCTAGAGGCTACTTCCCCTGCATACAGCTATACATGTAGGAGAAGTGTCGCCTCTTACGTTCTACTTATCCTGCATAGCACCTGTGCATACAAGAAAAGCGTCGCCCCTACGCGCTACTTCCCCTGCGGAAAAATACGAAAATTGAATTTTATAAATCATCATATTTCTTAAACAATTTTTTTACAGCAGTGGATAGGCTATGAAATTTTGTACATCTACGAAATTACGCTATCATGATTTGTTCAGAAGTTATAGACGA
>QLNU02015003.1:57424412-57436930 GCA_006491805.2 Dysdera silvatica
AGTAAACAAATCACTCAACCATTCGCAAACCTTTTTTCTATGAAGACAAGAAATGCATCTTAAATATGCTCATATCAGTCTTAAAAAACGTCTTCCAATTCAACGAAAAATATTACAAACAAGAAAAAGGTGTCCCAATGGGCTCTCAAATTTCTGACTTTCTAGCAGAATTTGTAGTGCAAACAGTTGAAAAAGCAGCCATCTCCATGCTAGCTCCACACGTACAAGCCATTCACTACGTTGATGACTGTTTAGTAATCTACAACAACTCAACAACCAACATAGCAGAAATTCAACAAATTTTCAACGGTGTTCACCCAGCCATAAAATTCACTTATGAAGACGAAAATCATTTCAATAGTTTGCCTTTCATAGACTTATCTTTACAAACAGTCACAAATAATCTAATAATAGGGATACGTTACAAAACAACTGAACCTGTAAGTTTCAGTGATTTTTATTCATACAAACCAACGTCCCACAAAACAGCCATACTTTTCTCGCATTTCACGAGAGCCTTTGCATTATGCAATGATGTGAAAAGGAGAGACATTGAAATAGCATTAATTTACAAAAAAGCCATAGAATTACAATATCCTACCAGAATAATCAACAGTGTGTTCCATAAAGTAAAAAAACTTTTTAAAAAAAGATACCACCTCCGTACAAAAGTCAAAAACAACTACCAAATACATTGGTGCAATCCCATTTTATCCATCAATCTTTGCACCACTAACCAAAGAACTTACAAATAAAAACCTAAAACTGGCTTTCAAAACTCACCGCGCGATTTAATTAACATCAGAAAAGACAGGAATCCAATAACAATATAAGAAAAATCAGGCGCTTACTCTATCCCATTGGTCAACAAATCAAACGAATTCCAATCATCCTACATAGGCAGCACAGAAAGACCACTTAAAATCCGCTTAAAAGAACATCAAGTAAACCTAAGGCTCGGACAAAACGAAACAGGACTTACACACTATGTATTCAACAACGAAGCCGAACCAAATTTTGAAGAAACAGAAATTTTGGCAACAAACGCTAAAAATAAACACTCCCTATGACTAATGGAAACAATAGAAATCTACCAAAGAACACCCATAGTATGCAACCTCAAAACACCGGTACGCAAGTGGAACGTGGAAATACATTCTATCAATGAGCAAATAATTTTAGCATGTTTAATTTCACCATTATTTTCATTTACAAATTGGCAACAGAAGTTATTATTTACATTTGATATCATTTAATAATTTTTTCATTTCTAAAATTGTTTTCCATTTTATAACTTCACAAAGTCTTGTTACATTCTTATGATGACCCTCCAGTGAAGAGTGGAAAGGGTTTAATGATGTATTAAAACTTAACGCAAATTCAACGTTGTATTTATTCAAGTAATATTCATCCGTAAAGGAAATAGAAAGGAAGGCGATAGGGCGACGTCTGGCATGAACCAAAGGAAGTTGATAAACAACGCACTATACCGAAACGCTTGTTGCTACATTTCAAAACCTTTTATCGTTTCTTGTGTGGTGCATAGGCGTAGCCAGGGGCGTGTTTTGGGGGGTTGTAATGTAACCTCATCGCAATGAAATTTTGTATATTTAACATAGGAATGTATGAGTTGTAGCTCTGCCACCCCACCTCATTGAGCCTATAACCCCCTTTATGAACTTTCTGCCTCGTCACTGGTGTTGTGTCTTCTATAAGAAATTAACCGGCGACGCATTCCAATATTTTAAACAGAACACATGTTTATTAGTCACCTTTTGATGGGGCAAGCTTCTGGCGTAAAGCGTATACTGTAAATTCAAAACTCGTCCAGATTTTATAATTTTTTGATGTTGAGTTCAGTTTTAAAGGCAATGAAAACAGCTAACATAAATAAGCGTAATGAGTTTGCCACAGTTGGAAACCGTTCATTTTATTTTATATTTTACCTAAAGATTTAAAAAAAATTCCTTAATGATTAAAAAACACAATATTATTATTATTATTTTATTTATAAATTTTATGGAAAATAAACGAAGGCAAAGGGCCTCTCCCCCCCCCCATCGCTTGCGGGGTTATCTGCTTCGACGATTTTTAAAATTATCCATATCTAAATCTCAGAAAGGAAATTTATCGAACAAAAAGAATTGTGTCTTCTTTACTGGAAACTCTTTTAAACTGTCAGAAACCAATCTCTTTCCAACAAAATTATAAAAGCATTAAGAATGTCGCTCGAACGAAATAGACCTACATAGAAATCAAAGTAATTCCGTAATAGATTTCAATGGGTAAATGAAACGGATCGATGCCCAGCAAAGGCATCACAAGCGCCTCTCTGCGGTCTATTCGTCAACTGAGGTTCTGACATTGGTTTCGGTTTCTCGTTCGGTCAGTAAGGCATGCCGCTGCCGGAAGAAACTGCATCGTCCACGGATTTCGTGTTGGCCATTAAGCTGAATCGGTCAATGATCCGAGATAGGACGAAAAGGCTGAAGGGTGCAGTGGGATGGGAGGGGTTATTGGCTACTTGGCCAAATCGAATGTGTGCTTAGAACTTCAAGTTCTATGTACGCTTCAACGCCAAGCGCCTTCGATCCCTGGATGCCAGCCAAATACCCTTGTGAAATTTTCTAAACGTTGGCGCACACACACATACATAACTTGTGCGCATACATAGAAGAAGAAGAAGAAGAAGACGTTGTTCTTTTGGTGGGATCTAAGTTATCAGGTTCGCCAGATAGCATTCCACCTATGCCATTCTTTCTTGTTGGGAGCGAACTATGGGAAAGAATGGGGTATGACTACATAAAGATCCCGATATCTCCAGCACACCCCACACCAACCCAAAAATAGACAAATAAAATACCGCATCGCGTGTTTTTTCTAGGTCGGGACGATAAAAGCTTTTCGGCATTCAATAAAAAAGGCGATACTGTACGTATTTTCATATTTCGTTTTTTTTATAACTTGAAGGTAGTATTTTTTTCCACTTTCTTCGGCGATAAAAAGGTGACTAAAGAAGTCAGATATTGCAAAATTGAAGCGATCGAAAACTGATATCTTCCAAGTTCTTGTAACAGGAGCTCTTGATATAATAAGCCTAAAAAAATATAGGAGATTGGCACACAATATCCTGCAAACTACTGAGGTCAATAAAATAAATCAAAATTTAATTGTAGCGTAGTTTCGTCATGGTTGAAAGAGTAGGCAGTGATATTTTTATTTAACTCAATAATTTTAAATTTATTTCGATATAGTAAACCCGTGTGTAGTTTAGTGACAATAGAACTGTTTTGAATTTTTACTCCTGCAAATTTTCAGTATTCTAAATTTTGTGAAAATTGTGATAATAAATGAATCAAAGGACATATGAAGATAATCACGTTATCATTTCAAAGTGTATTTCACTTTAAAAATTGTGCATTCTACTTTAAAATTTGCACATTCTACTTTAAAATTTACATATTCTACTTTAAATGTTGCATATTTTATTTTATTTTAACAATTGCACATTCTACTTTAAAAATTACATATATCATCTCAAAGATTATGCATTTCCCCTTTTTTTATACCATTTTTGGTCCAAATGAACTACGTTCTATGAGCACAATCTAAAATTCATTATATTCTACGAACATATTCATAAGAAACAAACATTTATTTTACAAATTAGAGAAAGCGCAACCAACTGTAATAAAGTATGAAGGTGTAATTATAATTGTTCTTACGAACGTAAAGGTTTCATGTAGAAAGTTTTCGATATAGAATCCTCTTTAAACATCTCTATTCTAGAAATACGCAACTTTTTGTTTATTACGATCACGTATTTTTAACATCATACAATATGCATAATTAATAATAAATCAACTGTCAAATGAGCATATATAACTAACTAAAAAATTAAGAAGACTAATTATAACAAATAACACATAAGCTATGATAGGGAGAGAGTGAATTAGCCTTAGGTTTTACTACCCTTCCTCCATGTAAAGGATTAAAAAACCTGTAATATTTAAAATAAAATTATTTGTATTGTAACAGATTTTTGAAAATATTATTTTTATACAAATTTATCCCATTAATTAGTTTCAAGAGACAGAAGAAGAAGAATATCGTTATATTGGAGAAGGGCTAAAATTCCTCTGAGGGATAAATTATTGAGCATAGCGATACCAAGAATTTTTTTTGGATTTTGTTGCTGAAGGAAAAAAACTAATTAAAGAGAAAACGATGTGGACGAATCAATCGCATGCATTTTTTAGTATTTGTATGGCTTTTCGAAGCTGGTTAATGAGATAGCCACATTTGCACCAGGCGAAGTGGAGAGGAAAGTGACTCAGAAATTATAAAATAAAAATATTTTTTTTAGTTGGAAAAATAATTTTTCATTGGATATCGTATCCCGAAATGGATGCCGATATCGATTTGCTAATTTATAGTTTCTTTCGATTTTATCTGAAAGAAATCGTCTAAAAATAATGGAATAAGAGAATTACATCGTACGGCATCAATCTTATTAGATATGTTTCGCTATACGTCACGCTACATGTATTCCAAGAAGTATACATGTAGCGTGACGTATAACGAGACTCACGTCACGCCACATGTATACTAAGAAGTAAAGTTTATATTCAGAGCAATGCCAGTTTACAAAATAGGATTTGAACATTATCAAGGATGTCTTAATTTGAAACTTGTACGCAGCAATGCCCTAATACAGTCAGATTTGCTTTTATTGGAGTCGGGCATATCTAAGTTTTACACAATGTATCCAAGTTTTTCTGTGTCTCATGAACTTCGTAATATTTATCAACCGGAATGAATATACCCAACGAAGCCCATATATATTGAATATCATTAGAAAATTAACTTTGTTATAAGTGAGTTCAACTGTACTGCGTATTCGCTTCTATTAAAGTATTAGAATCTGGCCTGTAGCCAACCTGGGGCCAGCAGAGACATGGCCCTAGTTACCCTAACGAGCTCGTTATATGTATGTGTGTGTGTGTGTAGAACAATCCCAGGGTGTCCTATGTTCCATATACATTTTGTTTTGTCCAAGTTGCCCCTTTATCCCGACTACAGGCCTAATACAAACGCTGCCCATAGACGTTGTCTTCATATTTTTGGTATTGCAAAAGAACAAGGGATATTTTCGGTATAACGCGATCGTCTTCGTTGTAGAACCATACGAAGAGGACATGCTCTATCATCTCCAGTTCCAGTATAGCAATGATAATTATTCCTGCATAGAAACAAGGACTAATAATTAGTATAAATTTTGCTCAGCAATGATTGCAAGGGCGAGAGGCAGGCCCTGGATTCCTTCCAATTCGGCTACTGACAGTAATACGCAAGTCAAGTGTGATGTTGGTTATATAAATCGAACCGCGTCGACCAAAAGCACGGCTAATACTATATCTTTGTCGTGGAATGTAATTTCGGTCTGACACGGGCGTGAAAGCGCTCTACTTTTGCCATTCGCCATTTGGCAAGGGCCCAGTTTCGTAATTCAGTGTTTGAGTAGCAGAGAGGAGTCCGATGCTTTTGGCGGATGAACGACACATTAAAGTGGGCGATACCGACCGTAAATTCGAGAGCCCATCTCTGCTGCATTAATCATCCCAGACGAAGGTTTTTCTGGGAGGTTAAATATTTAGTTTCTTCATAAATTTTTTGGCGAGATAATGAGGGGTGATGTGTAAAATTAAGTATAATGTTATCGATTTGAATATTCACACCAATGAGAAAAATCCAATACCAAAAATGTATACATTATCTTGCCACGTTGTAGCTATATATTTCTTTTCGTTTTCAAAATAATGGTAAAAGAACATCAGTGAGATAATAGCTCAATTTACTCAACTACAGATAAGAATACAAAAATAGAAAAGTAAGCTGGTGGACGAACAGGAGACAGCAAGTTTGCGAATAAAATAATGTTGAGTCGATTTCTAATGTTTCTAATGTTCCTCTGGTTTCTTCTGTAGCGTTCAAATATCTAATATATAAGTAGCAATAAAAGAAACAAAAGATTAAATTAAAAATCAAATTGGAATGCCATGGATGGTAAGTTGCGCAGAATACAGATGTATCAAAAGCATTTTCAGAGTGAAATGCTTACCCAGCAGTGAATATACAATGCTTATATATGACGAATATATAAATATACAGGAGTACTCAACAAATCAGGTCCCTCGGTTGACTAAATTTTTGCAGTTAGGAAATCTTTTCCTGCAAAGCTTCCACGTTTTCTTATTGGCGCGAGTGAATACTATGTCTGACCAGATTGCCACTTATGACTAGATGTTTGCAGTTAGGAAATCTTTTCCTGCAAAGCTTCCACGTTTTCTTGTTGATGCAAGTGAGTGCCATGTCTGACCAGCTTGCCACTAATGACCAGATTTTTTCAGTTAGAAAACTTTTTCCTGCAAAGCCTCAATGTTTTCTCATTGAAGCGAGTGAGTACCATCTATGTACTAGCTTGTCTGGTGAGTACTTTTTACAACGAATTGCCGAGCCCTATATGTATATATATTTATTATTATTATTATCTAACGTATTATACACACATTCATGGATTATTTACACAAAATCCGTTATGAGTATTTTTCTTAGTACAAATATATTGTATCAACTATTATTCTGGTAAATATGTGAAAGAGTATACAATACTCCCATAAAGAATACAGATACAATTTGGCTTGAAACTCTTACTTTCTACTTTGCGAGTTTTCATGTATTCCGCTTTTTGTATTTTTTCTTAAATATTTATCTACCCAAGAAAATTCATATGTATTCCAGATCTTTTTAGTTTTATAGGAGAGTCCACATGTGTGCAGATCGTTTAGAAAACGAGATGTTTCCACCATCTGATTCAGCCTGTAAAGAGCCTAAACTTTCCAAGTGGGAGAGAATCAGGAGACATTTCTTAAGAGACACACGTTTTTCGATCAAATCTAAATTGCCTCTTTTACACGGGCTTCTGAGCCCTCCAGTGGGAAGACGGACAATTCCCACTTCCCCCTTTTCACGGAACGGAATGGGAAACTGAAATAAAGAACAATTCGGAAATGATTCTTCTACACCTAATCAACAACTTGAGTTCTCGATTTTCTTTCAATTCAGTTCACCTCCCTCCCACGTTTATCCGCAAGTTCGAAAAGATATTTTGTGCCGGAATTGAGTTTCTTTTACAAGCTTAAAACGAAAATACAATCCCCTTTTCTTCGCTTTTTTACTCAGCTTTTGTATCTAGATATTGAAGCTATTGGTTTCAATTTCGAAGCTTCGGGGAATTCGATGCATATCCGTAATGTCTATTGTTTTGCATTCCAGAAAAGCTAAAAATTGAAATTCCTTTTTTCTACATTGCAAAATAATGATTTCCAACATTTATTCACTTCCAAATAAAATAAGGAAATTACACACTCATCTGTTGCTTAAGCTAAATTACATTTTTCATTTCAAGTAGGCTATGTGTCGTCAGAGACTTAATTATGATTAGCCTTCAGCCAATTATATTGATAGTCAGAAACTGAATGTTAATAATTTTCCTTTTGTTTTACATAGGCCTATACTGGTTTAAACAATATGGGTTAAAGAAGCTTTGTCCATTGTTCTACTGACCTACAATCGCGCAGATGAAACGCATTCTTCTCTGATGACATCAACCTGGGTTCTGTTTCAATGATACTCAAGAAAACACGGCTCACGTTGTAGAGAATCATTGAAATTGAACCCGCGTTGACATCATCGAAGAACTCCCTTACCTATGCGCCACTGTAGGTCAGTAGAACAATGGACAAAGTTCCTTTAACCTATATCGTTTCCATCATTATATGCCTATGTAGAAAAAATGAAAATTATTATTATTGAGTCTCTAGCTATAAATATAATTGAGCCGTTTTTTCCTTCCATCATAATTCGAGGTTTGGTTCCCTAAGCAAAATAGATTCGGATCCCTCGTTAATCTGCAGGCCATTGCGAAGCAAATCGCAAACAAAGGAACCATTGTCCTAATAATAAGTATAATAAGATTAATCGAAGTTGGACTATACGTGATATTACTGTATATGATAAGTTATTTTTTTATATGCGACATTTTATTATCCTTCACAGAGTTAACACAATTGCCAAATGGTCGGCACAAAGAGCCACCGGATCATACGTCTGTGTGCCTGCCATTTAGCCATTGTGCTAATCATGTGAAGGGTGATAATATCTCATATGTAAAAAGCGATTTATCATTTAATATTACCATATCATAGGCTATAATGAGCAATATTCTCCGTCTTTAATTGCTGTATATGTTAATTAGAAAACTTCTTAAAAACGAACAGACTTATTTAAAATTTTATAATCATAAAAAACACAAATTAAAGAGCTTTAATATGTTATAACCTGACACAAACTATACGAATAATTTGTAAACATGATTTTCTTTTATTTATTTATATAAATCGAACACTACGCAGATTAAATCAAACAACAATGTCAATCAATCAACGTTTATTGGCGTAGTGATACCAACGCCGATGGTATGGCGTGATTAGATGGTGAAACGTTCGAAAGAAAATAAATATTTCTGCCTTCGGTGGGACCTGAACCCACCACCAAACGCAGAAACATTTTTCTTTCGAACGTTTCACCATCTAATCACGCCATAACATCGGCGCTGGTATCACTACGCCAATAAACGTTGATTTATATTGTCGTTTGACGCTTTTATTTACTTTCCTTTAGCTCTCGTTTTAAATTCACTCACCATAATAATTTGTAATGGCCTTTTATTAATTTGAGAAAAATCAATTCATCAGAAAATTACGCAAAAAAAGCTTTGATCATCCTATCTGCTGTACTAAAATTAAAATTTGCATTTTCAGATTTCAAAAATGTTAATGTAAATTTAAAGCAAGCTCATAAATAAAAACGCAATCGATGGAACTTAATTATAAACTGTCAATTTTGTTTACCTAAGACGTGGTAATTTATGGAATAAAAGATTCACATCAAGCCCATCATTTACATATTTACACCTTTATATTAATTTTAAATTGCTTCAATACTCATTAATTTTATTAAGAATTCATTTTTACGCAGTTGTCACAGATTTTAATGCAGAGTTAACCCTGTTTAATGGACATCGGATTTATCAGATTTTTCTTAATGGAACATTATCGTGGAAACAAATTTACATTAATCTATATGTTAATAAATTTTCAAATATGGAAACTGTTGAATATATTTTTCGATATTTTAGCAAAAAAAGTATATAATATATTATATTCACAATTGTTATTTTAACTTTGTGTCCTCCTTAAGTATTTGCAATGTAGCAGCTATTGGTTGTACCCGACTGATATTTAAATTTATATTTGTAGTTGAACTGAAGTTTTACTGTATGTATATATATATATATAAAAGTTTTCCTCGCCCATTCTTGGCGGAAACAGGCTTTGGGACGGGCAGAGCGCCATGTTCCCAAGCCTCTTTTTACATCACTTCTTAATGTGCCATGTCTAGAAACTTCCTGACAATGTGACACGTGTTTAGGATTGTGGCTTTTTGTATTTCAATGTAGGTGTTTGGGTCAATGTTGAGTATTCCCAAATTCGTCGCAAGCGTTTTTGGTACTATCCCTGTTGCTGAGATGACTAACGGGATGATGAAGATCTTTTCCATACCCCATATATCTCGTACTTCATGTCTGAGATCTTGGTACTTGGTGATTTTCGTTGTGTAGGTTGTCTGTATGTTATTGGTGTTGGGTACTGCTATGTCGATTAAGTACGTGGTCTTATTCGATTTATCGACGAGGGTTATGTCAGGACGGTTATGTGGGACTGTCTTGTCTGTTATGATTGCTCTATCCCAGTAAATCTTGCGTGTTTCGTTCTCAAGTACGGTCTCTAGCTCATATTTGTAGTACGGACATTTTTCTGTCAGAAAGCCAGCATTCGCTGCCAATTTCTGGTGGACTATTTTCGCTACTTGATCGTGTCTATGTTTGTAGTCTGACTGCTCAAGGATCTTGCATCCTGCCATCACGTGTTGGATTGTCTCCGGTGCCGGATGACAGTGTCTGCATTTGTCGCTTCACAACTTTACAGTTTGAACAAACTTTTACAAACTTTACAGTTTGATGATGTATCACGCGTGACGCAGCACTACGCTATTCGCAGAGGCGACCACTGGGCCAGTTTACAAACACGGTAGTTGTCTCTACTTCAACTGCTCATGAATGTTATGACATGGTGATATTATGAAATTTTCCAAAGTATTTATTTTCCACAAGTTTACCAAATAAAATTATTTTGAAATATGCTGAAGGAATTAGTAAGTGTGGAAAAGTGTCAAAGTAACCCAGAGGTCCAAGGTATTGGGGGCGATGACCCAGAAATCGCTAGTTTTTCTCTAGCCTATAAATACGTGGCATGCTTTTGTTTCAGACAACAATATAAATCAACGTTTATTGGCGTAGTGATACCAACGCCGATGGTATGGCGTGATTAGATGGTGAAACGTTCGAAAGAAAATAAATATTTCTGCATTCAAAAAAACTTTGCCTTTGTTTGCTCAGCTGAAAACACGATTTTCGGTATAAATCATATAAAAGTGTGCATACACTGCAGTGTCAAAAATTTAATGGTAGTTGAAACTTCCTGTCTCCACATCATCTCCTTTACTACTTAAAGAAATTCTCCTTTTGATCAAAGGAAACCTGTTAGGCTATGGTATTAAACTATTTCCTCTCATGTTAAGTGACTTTTACCTACGTTTTACTTATAATTCATCAATATGCATTTTTAAGTTTAAATATTTTTCTTAAAATATTTCTCTTATTTTCCCTCTTCATTATCTCTGTATTAATTTAACATAACTATATCCTTTACTTGATTATCGTGAGCTGTTATGTCTTCATTCAAAAAAGTTAACGTATAATAACTCTTCGTTATTTGTTCCAATATCTTGAATATAAGCTCCCTTCTGATTATCTGTCAATAATATAAAGGTAATTTATCAATTAAATATAAAATAACATATTTTGCTGTATCTTCATAAATACCGCAGCTAATTCATAACATTCCTCTGAACATTGTTTCAATTTAAAAAAAAATGTCACATTTGCAAAAATAGTATCGACTTTAGCACTTTAGAAACTACTAATTCGCAGTTCAATTTGTGCATTTTACGCTATTTATCAATATATATTCAAAATACTTTATTCGTTCTTATCCATACATCTTCAAAGTAATTTATCCATATTCATCTAAACATCTTCAAAGTAATTTAACCATATTCATCTAAGCATCTTCAAAGTAATTTAACCATATTCATCTAAGCATCTTCAAAATAATTTATCCATATTCATCCAAACATCTTCAAAGTAATTTATCCATATTCATCTAAACATTATCCATATTCATCTAAACATCTTCAAAGTAATTTATCTATTCTACTTATACATACATCTATATAGAATATTCTATCCATAATACTTATCCATCTACATAGATGTATGGGTATAAAAGCCCTATGTTTTATCCATACTACTCTATTTAGTTACAGAGTACTTTCCCGCACTGTTCAAACAAATCTAGTTTTCAATTAAATATTAATTAATTAATTAATTACAAATTTCAGGCTTTTGACTATTTAGTCATTAATCTTGGAAAATGGCAAAAGCTATAGCATATTTTGCGTTATCCTGGGTGCACCACGTGGAAGCTTATTACATTAGACCCTCTTAGATGTACAACTGAAGAACTTGAGAATTAACTCTGTAGTCCTTCAGAACACAGATTCCATTGTCTATTGACCTGGTATAAATCTTTTAATAGCGGTTGCAACAACGCCAAGAACACGAAAGTTTGCAATATGGATCACTTCTTTTGGCTTTTGTCTTTCGTAGAGCAATGACCTAAGAACTGGGCGAATCAAGGCTTAAATATAGCGAAGTATGAGTTTGTTGAAAAGTTTGAAATTAGGAAAAAACGAATTTTCCGAGAGCCTATAAGCATAAAACTGATATCAAAATGATCATTTGCCAATGTTGCACTTAACTCTAAAAAACATTGGTAGGTGGAGGTTAAAAAATCAAACTAAGAAGAAAAATTGCAGTAGCAATACAAGAGTCGGCGTTCTCATCAATGAATTTAGCTCTTATCCTTAACTAAATATAAATTGCGTCTATTTTATAGTAGTGCTCCTACTATAAAACATAGTAGATATTTTCTATAGGCGTAATTATATACATATGTAAAATAGAAAAGGAAGTCGAAAAATATTCAAGCAATTAAATAATACCGAAAGCATTTTGGAATAGTTTTATTTTCTTGCGAAAATAAACGAAATTTGTTGAAATCCTTATGAGATGTTTATCCTTTACATTGCATTTCTATTCCTTTTTGAAATCTTTGAAGGTTTGAGTTTACAAGGTTTCCTAATGATTATCTTTGGTCTCTTCATTCGTAAAGTTAAATAAAATTTCTGTACTTTCAGACTCTTTGTTTTTATCG